>CM070039.1:54205100-54217456 GCA_036250615.1 Ptychadena robeensis
GCTGTATTGTGCCTGCTGACTGCTCCAGGGTCAAAGTTTGTTCAATAAAAAAAAAATATGTGGCGGGTCGAACTCGCCGTATGTTCGCGAACATGTGGCGGACGCGAACATGCGATGTTCCCCACGAACAGTTCGCCGGCGAACAGTTCGGTCCATCACTAATAATAACAGTAATTATTACATGTAGCCAATATACACATACAAACATATATGTGTTGCAGGAATATTGCTTGTTTCAATTATACGTTTCAATTATTTGTCGGGACCCCTCCACTAAGCGTATATGCTTAGTGGGGATCCCGACGTATTTCACAGACATTGCCTGCTTGGCGATAGGTCTGTTTACAGCTCGCGCAGTGAAGACAGATCCTCCCCCAAGCAGGTAAGTCTGCTATGTTGGGGACCCCCGCTAAGTGGGGTCCAGACGTAATGGAAACATAGCCTTAGCAATACCAATGCAAAACATATAATGCATGTAATACGTCCACCCCAGCATTGTAGTACAATTCAGATAGAAATTCAATATAACAATTCTTGATTATTGAAACCCCCCTCCCAAAAAAAATCTTTCCAGCCAGAAAAAATGAATCCTCTGTGACGTTCCTAAAGAAATTCATTGTTGTCCGCGATGTAAAAAAAAATCTTCCATCCCAAGATCCATTTTTTTTTAAAAGAATCCACTCTGTGGCAGGTTCATGTTGTATGTTTATTGGTTAATAATTGTAAGATTTGGATTGGATTTCCTATGTCATAATGTATTTAATTATGACATATAAAATTGATTTGTTGAATTAATTGAAGCTTTGTGTGTTTTAAGTGGCATGAATTATCGGTTGTGTAGGGTTAATGTTTTGGAATGGCTTATTTCAGGTTATTGTAAAAAAAATTGAATTGCTTTTGTTGTTGTATTTATTTATTTTAACTTTCATTTCATGTTGTAGGTGTTGTTTTACTGGTAGTTGGTTTTGGATTGGGTAGGAACCCAGAGGGGAAGGAGGTCTAAAGAGATGTGGAAAATGCAATCAGTGCCCATGGATTAGAGAGGGCACAATTGTCCCCTTACCTAATGGGCAACAATTCACTCTAAGATATGATGTAACTTGTCAAACGACCAATGTGGTCTACATTATGCTGTGCAGATGTGGATCATTTTATATTGGCAAAACCAGCAGTGAGCTGAGAGTAAGAGTCCGAGAACATCTCAATACCATCGAAGCTGGAACCCTAACCAAGTCAATTGCCAGACATGTGGCTCAGTACCACAATCTGACCCGCAGGTCATCTCCTTCATGGTTCTGGCACATGTCAGGGCCAGTGAAAGGGGAGGAGATATCAACAAGACCCTTCTGCAGATAGAGTCCCGGTGGATCTACCGCCTTAGGGCATCGACCCCCCCGGGACTCAATGACCAATTAAGTTTTAAACCATTTTTATAAGTTGCTGTGTTCTTTCCTTCCCCCTTCCTTGGTTTTTCTCGTTTTTCTCTTCTCTTTCTTCTTGTGTTTTTCTTTCTTGTGTTTTTCCTGTTTTCTCGTTTCTTGCTCTTCTTTCCATCCGTCTTTTTTCCCTTTTTCCTCTCTCATTTTGCATTTTTTTTTCTCCATTTTTATTTTTTCTCCCCCTTTCCCCTCCCCCCCCCTTCCCGGTCTGGGGGTCTTTATAACAGGGATGACATTTTAGGTGTCAACTCGTCTGAATGTGTGGACTTTACTTATTTTTTAGTAAGTACATGTATGTGTAGGTTTTATGTATTGTGCATGTATATGTGTGTGTATGTATATGTGGATGTCTATTCTTTGTATATTTTTATTTATTTTCATTTAATCACTTTCATATTGACTATAGTCTGTTATGATTATTTATCTATTTATTTTAACCATTATATGTAATGGTTTTCATTTAATTTAGTATATTTCTCTATATTTTTTATATATCCTTATTTTTCCACTTCCCACTAGGGAGCTGGGGGGGGGGCACCGCTTAGTCTGCGCCAGCGCTGGGAGGTCGGGGGGCGCATCGGCTATGATGCAGCTGTGGAGAGCGGGTGGCCCCCTCCCGGAAGTGGGGTTGGAATATGGTTTAAAAGGGTTTCGTTAGTGCAAGGGCAACTACTGGCCCATACAGACGCCCCTGGTTTCCTTGTCTGGAGTGATGAGACACAGTGGATCCCCATATAGAGGTACATTCTGGTTGAGAGTTAATTTGTCCAGCTAAATGATTTTTGGTAGACGCATTTGGACTAAATGGGCATATATATATATATATCTACAGGTTGGAACTGACAAGGGGTTCCTGGAAGCCCCAATGGAGAGTCGGAGGAACAGCAACGCAGTTCCCCCTCTCTAGCCTCTTTCCTCCCTGGATTTTCCTTTTCCCCTCCGTATCCTCCCCTTTCCCTGCCTCCCCTATCCTACCACTTGTGTTCGTATTAGACAAAAAACAGAAGTGAGTACCTATATATTTAATCCGATTGTTTTGAAAATAACTCGTAGTTATCTCCCTGAATGTAGTATTTGGGATTCTGCACCCTTCCACCCCCAAATATGGATGCTGGTTTGGGGTGCATGACCCGGATGTTGTCCCATTCCTCTGTCTTTCCCTCCTGTTCCATCCTTCCTTCCTCCCCCCCTCCCCCACCACCCCACCTCTGCGCACTGGGTTTGGGATCCTCTATACACATGGTGGTGTGACTCTGGGTGGTAATAACACCCCCATGACTTGGGACGATTTGGATGATTGGTGTCCCCTATCCTGTTATGTTGCACTTTTTTCGGAATGGTGGTGGGCTGATGTCCTGTCAATTTATATTTGTGGTTTGTCTGATATTATTTTGTGTCTTTTTGAACATCGTTGGTGTAACAGCCCATCCCTGGCCCATGTATATACCTTCTATCCCACCATCGTTTGATTGACACAAGCAAGGCGTAAAAAAAGCCATCTCCATGATAGTGGGGTACCATTTGGTCCCTAAAGGCACCTATGTGCTACCTATCCTACTCAATGGTGAGTACATAATACAACACATGACTGTAATATATGTTTTTATATTTTTATTAATATTTATTAAGTGAGTACCACTGGATGGTTTGTACCATTTGAGAGGTGCCTGATGTTAAACACCATCAGAATACTATGTATGTGTATAATTTCTGTGCTTTTGTTGTGGCATTTTTTGGGGATATTTATGTGGATGCAGACCATTAAAATGGCTATGATTTCTTTTAGAATAAAGTCCTGATAGTATGATCTCCTGAGGAAGCCCCAGTTGGACAGGGGAGAAACGCGTCGAGATATACAGGACTTTTTCAACTCATAAAACCCTGCTTGGACCAATTAGGAACTGCACTTCTCTGTCTATGTGGTGTTACGGTGGTGAAGGGGCAGGACCAAGGGTCCTCAATCAGGGGGATACGATGAGTTTTCATGTTTGTACCCATTCCAATATTGTATGATGCTGTTGTTTATGGTTTAAATGTAATTAATGTATTTGATAATAAAGAATGTATTTTAAAAGTATTAGTAAATCCGTGATAAGTACGTTGTGCCTTTAAAGCCCCAGTCATTCCGCCCCCCACCCCTGTCCGAGTTGGTTCTTATTTGGATTGGGTAGGGTTCATCCTTTAATAGCTGTTGGTGGTCTTCTAATATGTTTGTTGTGTTGAGATGGATACAGGAAAGGGAGATGCCATTTTTCCTGTAAAAATTTATTTTTTGGGGGAGGGGGTTGGGCAAGTTTTCGTTCCATTTGGGTGGTGTTTCTGTCATTTTCAAACTTTTCAAATGGACCAGACATCCTCCCGTCTTACGAGCAGGGAATGCCTGGTTGTCTCCCATTGACTTACATTGCACTCGGTGATTGGTAGAACACTTTAGTGCTCGCTCATCACTATCTGCAACCAAGAAACTGGTATCCTAGTAAAAAAAAACATATCCAATAATGACTTGCATTACTTATATTAATGTAATATTTCTAAGGGTAAGACTTAAGATATCACTATAATGATTTGTTTTTGATTCTTCAGAAAAGCTTCGATTGTTGGATGGTTTGTGGAGACTTCAAAATACTAATCATGTTGTTGGGCCAAATCTCCTATGCTTGTGGGACAGTCAAGCCAGAAACCTCCATTGGACCAAAACGGACTGGCCACTTTGAGGTGCATGTTCAGAGGAAATGTTCAGAAAAAAAGGTTTCATAGACAAAAAGAGTAAACATTTAGTGTTACATATTTCATGAAGGAATAACCTTTTTGTTTTGTCAATAAGAAAAATTTGGCATATTTAATTTGACAAAATATAGATTGGTTTCATCACTGTTGAACTTTTTTAATGTAACCTCCTCCTCCTAGTTGCTATGGTTGATATTAAGCCAGTATAAATGATATATTCTCATATAAATAAATGAGAATACTCACACACCTGTGCCATTGCTCCACCATTGCTACATATGGGAATTGTCTGGTGCTAATACAGTGGGGAAAAAAAGTATTCAATCAGCCACCAGTTATGCATGTTCTCCCACTTAATACAAGAGAGGCCTTTAATTTTCATGATAGGTATAGCTTAACCATGAGAGGCAAAATAAGAAAAAAAATCCAGAAAATCACATTGCCTGATTTTTTAAGAATTTATTTGCTAATTATGGTGGAAAATAAGTATTTGGTCAATATGAAAAGTTTATCTCAATACTTTGTTATATACTGTTTGTTAGCAATTATATAGGTCAAATGTTTTCTGTAAGTCTTCACAAAGTTTTCAAACACTGTTGCTGGTACTTTGGCCCATTCCTCCATGCAAATCTCCTCTAGAGCAGTGATGTTTTGGGGCTGTTGCTGGGGAACACGGACTTTCATCTCCCTCCAAAGGTTTTCTATGTGGTTGAGGTCTGGAGACTGACTAGGCCACTCCAGGACCTCAAAGTGCTTCTTCAGAAGCCACTCCTTCGTTTCTTGGGTGTGTGTTTGGGATCATTGTCATGCCAAATGGCCCAGCCACTGCATTTCATTGCTGTCATTAAAAAACCTGCTGAAATCATTTGAGTAATCGTCTTGTTAACTCAGGTGAGAATGTTGATGAGCACAAGGCTGGAGATCATTACGTCAGGCTGATTGGGTTAGAATGGCAGACTTGACATGGTAAAAGGAGGGTGACGCTTGAAATCAATGTTCTTACATTTTAACCATGGTGACCTGCAAAGAAACTTGTGCAGCCATCATTGGGTTGCATAAAAATCAAGAACTTCAAGGAAAGAGGTTCAATTCTTGTTAAGAAGGCTTCAGGGTGTCCAAGAAAGTCCAGCAAGCTCCAGGATCATCTCCTAAAGAGGATTCAGCTGCGGGATCGGGGTGACACCTGTGCAGAGGTTGCTCAGGAATGGCAGCAGGCATGTGTGAACGCTTCTACACGCTCATTGAGGCAAAGATTTTTGGAAGATAGCCTGGTGTCAAGAAGGGCAGCAAATAAGCCAGGGACAGATTGATCTGCTGCAGAAAGTATGGTGAATGGACTGCTGAGGAGTGGGACAAAGTCATATTCTCAGATGGGGCATCTGAAAAAGGGCTTGTCCGAAGGTAAGTGCTACCATCAGTCCTGTGTCATGCCATCAGTCATGTGTGGGGTTGCTTCTCATCCAAGGGAGTGGGCTCATTCACAATTTTGCCCCAAAACACAGCCACGAATAAAGAATGCTACCAAAACACCCTCCAACAGCAACTTCTTCCAACAATCCAACAACAGTTTGGTGAAGAACAATGCATTTTCCAGCACGATGGGGCACCGTGCCATAAGGCAAAAGTGAGTGGCTCGGGGACCAAAACGTTGAAATTTTGGGTCCATGGCCTGGAAACTCCCCCTCGCATTGAGAACTTGTGATCATTCCTCAAGAGGCAGGTGGACAATCAAAAACCAACTAATTCTGACAAACTCAAAGAAGAAATTTTGAAAGAATGGATTGCTATCAGTCAGGATTTGGCCAAAAAGTTGATTGAGAGCATGCCCAGTCAAATTGCAGAGGTCCTGAAAAAGAAGGGCCAACACTACAAATACTGACTCTTTGCTTAAATCTCATGTAATTGTCAATAAAAGCCTTTGAAACTTATGAAGTGCTTTTAATTAAATATCAGTACATCACAGAACCAACTGAAACAAAGATCTAAAAGCAGTTAAGCAGCAAACTTTGTGAAATCTAATATTTGTGTCTTTCTCAAAACTTTTGGCCAGGACTGTAGTGCAGAGTGTTTGGCAGTGGATATGGATTAGTGTGTTAGGTGTATAGGAACAAACTTATTTGTTTCTAGGCCAGTATGATAATCAAGTCCGCTGTGATTTTTAAGTATAATAAAATTGTTGTTGTTTTTTCTTATCAAATAATTGTGTACGCTTTTTTGGGTTGAGTCTGCCAACTAAAACTCCCATTTTGAGGGTAATTTTGGTTCTTTTGATTCAGACTAACGGGATGGGCACTCCAACCCCATAGAGATACAGGTTGTCTATTGCCCCTCTTCCATATAATGCAGTGGTGGGCAACCGAGTTGATATGGAGGGCCACAAATGCGGCCCTCGGCATTACTAAAGGGCCGCACATAAAATTTTGCCCAGTCACCTATTCCCATAACTGGGTAAAAATGACATAGAAATAGGTGACTGGGCAAAAAGGGCGTTGGTGGGATTTAATGGGAGCATAGGTAATCACCTGCTTGCTGTTCCTCTGCCCACGCGTATGAGCCTGGGATCTTGCAGCAGGAAGAGGAGGAGAGATGAGAGGCGCATACTGTGTAGCTGATTGGTTGTCACATGTGCCAATCAGTTCAGCCGGAGGCTGACAGGGTCCAGCAGCTTTCCTCTGCTGCAAGAACGTCCCGGGCGAAGAAGCGCCGTTACGGGATCGGTGGGCAGAGGAGCAAAGATGCCATTGCCAGTAAGGGCACGGGCCGCAAGTGGACGACCGTGGGGGGCCGACAACCAACGGGTAACGGGCCACTTGCGGCCCACGGGCCGCGTGTTGGGCACCTACGATATAAATGGATCAATTAAATCTAACAATGATCATATATCACAAGCACAAGCAATACATGTGTGTAAATACCATTGGCAATAAAATATATGTCCCCATCCACATAAATCAAAAGGTGTAGTGATACAGATCTAGCATCAATAAAGACAAGCAAGGTTTGAAGATATTAACTCATGGCATAAAATCCCCACCTCCAATTTGGCAGTATAGAATCTGGATTCCATGTAATGTTCCTATAAATGTGATGGAGTTAACTGAAACATTTTTCATAGACAGGTTGATGTAAATGGCAGGGAAAAAAATTAAAGCGTACTTAAACTAAAAAAATCATTAAAATAAAAAATTCAATGACTTCTGAGCCGTCCTAATAGCTCAAAGTCACACCCAAATATTTTATATATTTACCTGCACTACTCTCTTTGGAAGTTGCCATGTTTTTTCTAGTCTTCTGGGGGTTTATAGCTGCAGTGACACATAGGGCCACAAGGGCACCAGATACAATTGTTTTTAATGGCAAAGAGATCAGTGTTTATAGTGAGGACATGACAGCTTTCTGTATCAGGGGTACCTGGAAGAAAAATGAGGTGCAACCAAGGACGTTTAGGAATGTTTCCTTACACGTAAGGAATTGTTATCTTTTTTTCACATATGGTCCCAGTAATAGGATGTTTGCCTGCAAGGGACACAACGTACATCAGGTAAGTTGCGCTGTAACATTTTTACTTTTACTTTCAACTTTAGGCTCCTGACAACAGAAAGTAAGTTGACCATTGTCTGGTAAGTTTTCTTTGCTGTGTGCAGAGGTGTTAAAAGTACTGACATTCTCTACGCAAGTAATAGTACAGATACTCTGGTAAAAAAAATACAGGTATTGAAATGTGCAATGTACAAATGTGCAAAAGTACTTGTCACAATATAATTTTTTTTTATTGATAAGTCATTTTGATAGGTAACAAAAAAAGTGAAATTTTAGATCATGACATCAAAGAAGGTGTCTCCAAGACGCGGAAAAACAGCAATCACTGCAGTTTGGGTGCAGTTTTCCTATATCTTGGCTCAGTTAAAGGAATAGGGTGCGCTCCCATCAATGTGCCCATGAGAGTGAGCCCTAAGCCACGGGCATGCTGCTGGTAATTGTCCTCAAATGTGCCAGCTCGCGACTTTAGTAGTAGAGTATCAGACGGTATTGTCAGTATTCGTTGTTTCAATAAATTAATTCTTGTTTGAGCAGATTTGTGTGTGTTTTCTAAGTAACAGGCCTACAACATTTTTTTTTATAATTTTTTTGGTACAGAAATCTGGACCTCTGTGAAACGCCAAGGAGGTTAAAAGAAATAACTAGACATGATTTGAAATGGGAATATTTGTACTAATATCGCTATTTGAAAATGCACAAATTTTCACTTATTCGAGATGTTATGCACTGGGAAGCTTATGGCCATGCATTGCGAATATATAATTGCTATGTGATGATAAACACAGCATGTGACAATTCATTTTGAAGAATATCACATTGTGCATTTATTATCTCAATACATGGATATATGCGCCAATATTAGAAGTATTATTCGCGAAATATCGCAAATTTGAATATTGCCTATGCCGCTTACTAAAAATAAATACTGAAGTACAGATACCTGAAAAGTCTACTTAATGTAAAGAAGAAAATACACTTAGTTTCTTCTGACCTCTGGCTGTGTGTGAAACAGAATATAAGATCAGGAATTCCCAAAATTGGTCTTCTGGCTGACCACTCCACCGAAACAAAATACTGTATTTCTCTCTTGCACTATTTTAGTTTATTGAGTGAAATTTTTTTTTTAATTGAATCAAATTTAAAAACATTTCATTGTTTATGTATAGTGTATGGCCCCCTTAGGGTTGAACAATTTTTGTTTTCTTTGCTTCTGATGGTAATCAGAATATTTTCTATCGTTTTCCCGTAGTTGAGAGTTTTATTTGCCTATATATTTTACACTGGAGTTTGAATATATTTGTATCACACAGAGCTGTCGGCTATGACACCGATTAGAGACAAGAGTGGTGACGGCCGAACATCGTCCGTGTTCCGGACCACACGTCCACCTGTTCACGGAGAGCTTCAAATTCCCCTCCTGTTGGCAGGGAGGGTCAAACACCAGTACTTTTCGTCGGCGAGGATAAAAGCGAACATTCAATGTTCACAGCCAACTGTCCACACAGTTCGACCATCACTAGAAAAGAGCTACACAGGAATGCTGTTTGAATTGTACTGCTTTTTCAGTATGTTAGAGCATTGTTGACCTAAATGACACTAAATGTTTACTGACAATCTTTCTGAAACTGCATTTGGATTTTAAGGGTACAATTTAAAAATTATTTCCTGGAACTCTTCTATCAGAATTTTGTTGCTGGTCTGTAAAAGTATTAAACATTTATGAATATGTTAGTGCACTAGACCAGCACAGATTGCCTTTGTCTGAAAGGTCCTTTTATTGTTATGTGAACGTTGTAGAAGATTTTTGATTTCCACTAGTGTAGGCTCTTTTCTTCTGCAGGTTCATTAAATTCAAGGTAAATTTTCTCTTTACATTTTATTTAGGAAAATTCAAAAGAAAGATTTTAAAAATTAGTCATACAATGTCAAATAAGGGCACTTTGATAACGTTTACATGGACAAGTTGCTACATAAGGGGCTACCAATATATTTTGAACAGTAGAAAACACAGCTAGACTTATAAGCATACCTTTTGATAACGATGATCAAAACAGGATAGTAAGTAAATTAGCAACTCTTTATTTGGCATATATACTTGTTAATTGGACATTGCTAGACTAATGAAAGATCTGGGACATCTTCTGGTACCCCAAGAGGTAATTATGCAGTGTACATAGTGTGTGGTAGTGACTGGAAAAAAAGCTCAAAGGGTATGGTTAGGTAAAATTTGAGCGTTCTTTTTCTTGTTTGAAATTTGTTATGCACAGGTGCAAGGTATGCAAACATAAATGACACATAACCTTCCACGGTCAGTTAGTAAAGCCCAGACCATAAGTAGGAGTATGTACACATACAAAATGCAGACCTGACCAGTAAGTAACCCACAGAATGAAAAGCTAACAAGAAACACATAGTGTGCAATGGTGAAAAGTAAGTATGGAAAAACTATTTTCGGACCAAAATCGGGGGGGGGGGGGGGGGGGGGGGAGTGCCTGCTTCTTATGGTCCGAAGCCATTGGCCGGGTGTGATCACAACTTGGCTCCCCGCCAGCTCTCCCGGGATGAGAGAGCTCTGTACACAGATATAGCATACATGTCTGTGTAGCATAAACATAGCATATATGCATACAGAGCCCTGCAGATATAACCAATGCAGAGTGGGTGTGGGGAAAGCTGAACTCACGCTGAGGTGACAGGGAGACATGAGTGCAGATTCCTCACCACCCCCCCTTCCCCATGTTAGAGGAAGAGGAGATGTCTGAAATGTGCTCTCTAGTGACACCATTTTTGTGAATGAAATTGGGTACTGCAGGAGATTAGCTTAGCCCCCTTTTCTTCTGGTCAGCCCTTTCTTTTCTTGTGAGCCTTTTTTTACCATACCATTTTCTCCACCCAAGCTATTTCTATGGTGACAAGAATATTCCCTGTCAGTTTCAGTTCCCAGGACTTAGTTTTACCTTAATTTAGCTGGTTTGGTTAGGTGGTATGCAAGCAGGCCACCTGTTTTTTAGGACATAAAAAAACCACAGGAGCATTTCCGGAAACTCCAAGTAATGGACCAGTCCAATTGTCATGGATTCCTTAATCCCAAAAGATATCCAGCTTCTGTTATGCTTTACGAATGGCTCATTTCTACCCCATAACAATGTGAACACATGTACAGCTTTTAAATTTTAAGACACAGATACAATTAAAAATATTTTGCGGCCCATAAGCCATAATCTAACAATACCCACTGTGAACTTGGGGGGGTCCGGGGTTCACAGTCACCACACCCGAATTCAACTTCTGTTCAATCAACAAGGCTTTATTATGGCCCAAAATAACAGCTTGGCTTAGCTTCAGCCATTCAAAAACAAAAGTCCTTCATCAAAAACGGCAAAGGCAAGAAAGTAACGATAATGCTCACGTGGGGAGAGGGTTTCCCAAAACCACCGGTCATCCTCTCTCAGAGGGAAGCAGTTCAGCCTTGTCTGTCCTCCAGACAGTGTCCATTACTCTTCCACCTTGATTAGGTCAGGTGACCTGGTTATAAGACTGCTGTGCAGCCAACATACACCCACAGGTGCTGGGTGGGGTGAACAACTATCAGCCTACAGCCAAGGCCCTGTCAGCAATCTCTCAAGTTGCAGTCCACAGACTGCGATTCAAATCCTGGACTATGTCCATCCAGCACCCTAGAGGTTACCTAAAGGAGGACACAGACCAAAAATGGCCGATACATATACCCCATTCAGGACCCATCCCTGGCATCCTGTACACCACTTAGTGAGCGAACCAATCTTTAATAAGGCAAGCTCACACAAAGAAGTTCCCTACAGTCCATATATTACTAATAATCTAGATTTCCTTTAATCTGAAGATAGATTTAAATCGGTTGTAAACAAACAAAAAAAAATACCCACATACATTACATTGATATAATACTCACCTGTCATTAGAGATGGTCAAATTTTTTTTTTTATTTGACTATTTTAATGATTTCGAGTTAATAGCAAAGCCCCTGAAAATGGTATCATCCCCAAACTTACTGGAGATGTAGAGAAGAGTTGGGGGGTATACTACAAAAAATAAGTTTGTCTCTAACTCAAATAGTTTTTACAAAAATTAAGTTCAAAGTCAAGTCAAAATTTCAAAAATTTTGAATTTCAACTTTAATTATGAACTTAATTGATGCAAAAACGACATGTGCTAGAGCAAAACTTTTCTTTTTAAATTTTCCCACAAACCTTCTCTACATCTCCAGCAAATTTGGTGATGATACCATGTTCAGAGGCTTCCTCATTCTCTGAGGCACCATCTTAAGTACTGGCAAACCGAAGCCACTTCCGCCCATTCGGTTTGCCAGTACTTAGGCACCCCTCCCCTAAAGACATATTTAAAAATTTCAAAGGGTTTGGTATGGGAGGACACTTCTGGTCCTTCCAGAGATCCATGTACTGCGCATATGTGTTGCGGCTTGCATAGGAGACAGGGAGGGATGGAGATTGGCATGAAGCAGGAGGATGGGGATGACACTGTAGGAGACAGGGAGGGATAGAGACTGGAGTAAAGCAGATGGATGGGGATTAAACTGTATGAGACAGGAGGAATGGAGACTGGAGTGAAGCAGAAGGATGGGTATGACACTGTAGGAGACAAGAAGGATGG
>CM070039.1:54237905-54248642 GCA_036250615.1 Ptychadena robeensis
AATCCCAGCAGGAACCTAACAACTGCTCATTTTTCTGTTCCTCCAAACTTTCCCACCCAACACACGCACCAACAGAGATATGAGAAGCCCATACCAGAGAGATCTGAAAATCTAGATGTGATTTCTGTCCATTAGACATGAAATGTTTATTTAAGGCACCTTGTTGCGACTATTGGTCATTAATAGCTGTGTGCTTAGTTTTTTTTTTAAAGGAAAAGCAAATTTAAACTGTTAAAGCTGTAGAGTGACTTATCTCCAGTGTTGTCCCATGAAAAAAATCTAAACTATTTACCACAATGTGAGGGGTGTATTTTTGTTTTGTGAGGTACTACATATTTTAGAACATCTGATGGAAACTCTTTTCTGTTCTCTTATGGAAGTGGTCATTTTTTTTAATGATGTGAACACAGTTTTGTTTTAATTTGATCTTTGTTCAGAACAGAACAACCATATTAGAATTTAGCTTGATATTTGAGTTAAGTATTTTTTCCTGGAAGTATGTAAGAATTGTGAGAACATGCAGCAAAGAACCGATGCATAACAGACATGTTTTGCTTGCAGAATTATCGCTGGGTTTATTTTTTTGTCCACACATTTACTGAAAGTAAATGCAAAATTTTTAGTCATGGCTCTAATAAACATGAAAAGCAGAGAGTTGGAAAAAGTCATTTTCCATCGTAGACCAAAAGGCCATATTTGTAAGAGTTTTTTTTTCATTTTGCAAATGATCATCCTAGACTTATGGGAGTAACAGTTTTACCCTCACTGCTGATTATTTCTTTCACCGTGGGTGTTCATTTAATTATTCCCCAAAGGGTTTGTGCATATACAATAGGCAATACAGTGGCCATGGTCTGACAGAAACTACCGTATTTTTCGGACCATAAGACGCACCAGGTTTTTAGAGAAGAGAAAACAAGAAAAAAATGCATGGTATCCATCCTGCCTCCTTCACTTCATTTGATGTAGGGTGGGTCGCCATATAGTGCAGGCATATACTAAACACCCCCATATACCGGTAACCTCCATACAATATAACATTGTGAGGGTTGTGGGCTTATATGGGGGTGTTTAGTATATGCCTGCACTATATGGCAACCCACCCTACATCAAATGAAGTGAATGAGGCAGGATGGATGCTCACTCTCCATTAAATGTGCGCTCCCCGGCCCCAACCCATGTGAATTCGACATTATGGTAACTGTAAAGGTTAATACCACAGCGCTGCTGTCTGCCGCTGTGTTCCTCCTCTGTTGCCTGACTTCCAGCATGCGGCTGTCAGAAGGGTTGACTGATTTGATGGATGGCGATGGATGCTGATCGGCGCCGCCTTAGTGGATGGAGATGACGGATATGATTGTCATGTGACAGATACTGTGGATGGAGATGATGGATATGAATGGTTGTGTGATGGATACTATGGATGGAGATGACGGATATGATTGGTCATGTGACGGATACTATTGATGGAGATGACAGATATAATTGGTGGTATGATGGATATGATTGGTCATGTGATGGATACTATGGATGGAGACGACGGATATGATTGGTCATGTGACGGATACTATTGATGGAGATGACATATATAATTGGTGGTATGATGGATATGATTGGTCATGTGATGGATACTATGGATGGAGATGACGGATATGATTGGTCATGTAACGGATACTATGGATGGAGATGACAGATATAATTGGTGGTATGATGGATATGATTGGTCTTGTGATGGATACTATGGATGGAGATGACGGATATGATTGGTCATGTGACGGATACTATGGATGGAGATGACACATACGATGGATCGTGAGATAATGTGACGGATACGATGGCTCCTGAACAGACGCACTTCCTGTTGCTATGACTCTGGCACCATGAGGCTCATATCGTGTTTCTTTATGTATCTCAAGCGCAGCAAAGATAAAAAAAAAAATTGATCCTCTGCCAAGTCTAAGCTGCAGCGACTTGATAATGGAATCCTGAGCCGTTCTGGTGTTTGGCAGGAGAGTGAAACGTGCGCAGATTGTAAGCGGTTATGGACGCCGCCTGCTCCTGTGTTCGCGGTTGTGTTCGGGGTTCCCCCTCGGCCCTCTGGCTCCGCACCTTCCAGAAGGAGGATGTTGTACTTTGTGTGGCCCATCTGTCCCCGCTCGTCTTCCCCCAAAGCCGGGTGTCGTCTGCAGAGACCTATGTGTACGGTATTTATTTTCAGAGAGACGCAGAGGAAATCTGGCTGCTATCTGCCGCTGTGTTCCTCCTCTGTGTTGCCTGTGGGGCGTGTCAGAAGATTTGATGGATGCTGATCGGCGCCGCCTTAGTGGGCGGCCACAAGTGCACGCTGGACGTCAGTCAACACAGAGGAGGAAGTGGAACACAACGGCAGAGATAGGCGCGCAGCAGAGAACGGGGACCGGCGGGGACACCACGTTACCGTAAGAAAAGGCCCCTGTACTAATGCATTCGGACCATAAGACGCACCCTGATTTTCCCCCCACTCGATAGTACAATACGATAGTCTAACATGTCTCCATGCTCATTCAGTATAGAATTTTGTTTTGGTAGTTTATGTTAGCTTTATGTCCATTTCTGGTATTACTAAATTATTACTGTAAAATATTAAAAAGCCAAGAGAGAGAAAAAAAAGGAGCATAAAAAAATGTGTGCATGTGTGTGTGTGTTCGATGTTAGTGATGTACAGTGAGTAGGGTAACAGAATTTATATATAAACAGTTAGTCAGAGAAACATAAATAAGAACATTTGCAGTACATTTTCAAATTCAACCTGGAATAGATAACAAAGTTTAAGTTGTAATAAATAATAAGGATAAGAAAATTGTTATAAAGTTGTATTTAAATTATGTCAAACAGCACTGTGGTTGAGAAACACACTCTTTGGTCCCAAGTGTGGTCCAAATGTATCTTCCATTGTGTTAATCAAACATTGTTATCAAATATATAAATGGATACTATGTGACATTTTACCACTATACCATACCATATACTACCATATGAAATTGGATACATGTCCCAATTACTTCCTAAGTGGAGCCGCCTTTTGCTAGTTGTCCATTGTCTGTGCCTTTGTAACTGAAGGACAACAACCTATTATTTGCACATATACAGTTCTTTTTGTATATATATATATATATATGTATATAGTCAGGCTCAGGCCCATAAGTATTCATACCTATGAAAAATGTTGACAAAAGATAAAAGGGTGATGTACAAGAGGCATTTTATGGGGAAAAAACACAGCAAAAAGTGTTATGTCCAAAATTATTCATACCCTTCACAAACTATCACAGTCTCTGGGGAAATACAAAGTTCTTTACCATTCCAACTAGTTCAAACTGTTCTAAAGCATCCTAATTACCCTGATTAATTGGGAACAGCTGTTTTAATCAAGTCAACATGTTAAAAACAGCAACTCTCAGTTGGTTTGTGGACAGTCATGGCTAAGATAAAGGAGCTCAGTGAGGACCTACGGCTGCACATTGTGGCTGCTCACATGTCAGGAAAGGGCCACAAGGCCATATCTAATTGTTTTCAAGTTCCAGTGGCTACAGTGCAAAGTATTAGTAAAATACAAGATGTGTAAAGATGTGAAAAATCTCAGAGGACGTGGTTAGAAGCAAAAAGTTACACCTGTGCGGGCCATGAGTATAGTGAGAGAGGTGAAAAAGAATCCAAGGATCACCACCAAGGCCATCCTGATCAATCTAGGCTCTGCTGGTGGCAATGTCTCAACGCAGACAATTCAACAGATACTGCAAACTGCTGGGTTCCACAGATCCAGACCAAAGAGGACGCCACTTCTCCAGATAAGGCACACAAAAGCTTGCATGGTCTTTGCAAAAGAATGAAACAGATGAAACAAAAATGGAATTGTTTGGTCACAATGATGTTTCCTTCATTTGGCGTAAAAAAAGAACCCAAAGAACACCACCCCCACTGTCACACATGGTGGTGGGAACCTAATGCTTTGGGAGTGTTTTTAAGCCAATGGACCAGGGAACCTAACACAGTAAACAGCACCATGAAAAAAGAGCAATACATGAGGATTCTCAACGACAACATCAGGCAGTATGCAAAGGAACTTGGCCCTGGGAACTAGGGGACATTTCAGCATGACAATGACCCACAAAACACAGCAAAAGTGGTGAACAAATGGTTAGCAGACAACAACATTAATGTTTTGGCATGCCCCAGCCAGAGTCCTGACTTGAATCCAATTGAGAATCTGTGGAGGGAGCTAAAGATCAGTGGGATGGCAAGAAGACTCTCCAACCTGAAAGATTTGGAGCTCATTGCTAAAGATGAATGGGCAAAAATACCTGTGGAGACATGCAAAAAGATGGTCTGCAACTATAGGAAGTGTTTAAAATTGCTTTAATAGCCAATAAAGGCTTTTCTATTCATTATTGAGAAGGGTATGAATAATTTTGGACATGACACTTTTTGCTCAAATGTAAATAAAAGCTGAGAAATGTTGGTTTTCTCACATAAAATGCCTCTTGTACATCATCTTATTATCATTTGGGAGACACCTATGACATTTCCCATCAAAAATAACTTGCTGTTAAATAAGAGTAATTTTAAGTCAAAAATTTCCAGAGGTATGAATAATTATCGGCTCGACTGTATGTATTTCAAATACTTTCTAACTATGCCCAACTCAACATGAGAAGTGGTCAGCATCAAGCACTATGGAGTCAATAGTATAATTTTATAAATCATGAAACATATTAAGAATTTTTATATATTTCAATGACTGCATTGATCTTTTTCTGTAAATTACTGTTTCGATCATTGTTAATTAAACTTATCTTAAATTAATTAACAAGATTTATTTATTGTAAGTGACTAATGGCAAGATTCATATAGTTCAAATGACCTTATCTCATGTCCTAATGGAGACAGAGACTTTCAGTCCCCTGTGTTTTGTTACATTTGATAACCCCCCTAGCGCTTCTGACGGCTCCATCTCGTCCAGCACTGACTTGTCAGTATTGCAGATGAGATGGAGCAGTCAGGTCAGAAAATCAGATCCCCGGCAGCACATACTCACTGTTCTGTGCCGTCCCGGGGGGTCCTCTTAGCTGGCTTCTTCACTGAAGCAAGCTGATGTCACCCCTCTCTTCCCCCCGTGATGTGGGGGGGGGGGGGGGCGCGGGACATTCAAATGTCAATTAGGTTAACTTCAAAGAGCACATCTGTCCCCATTGTGCTTTCCAGGTGTGCACTTTGAAGTTAACCCTTTCAGAGGGTGCCAAAAGGCATTGTGTTGGATACAGTGATAACTGTATCCAATACAATTTTAAAGTAAAACAAAAACAAAACACATTTCCAATTGTAATAAGAATGTTTTTATAAACAAAACATAAATAGGAATACATACTGTTTTGAAATCTTTCACACCAAATAAGTATTTAAGAGACTTTGGCATTCAAATTATTCCTTTTATAAAAAAAATTATGTACTTTTTTTTTGAATAATTGTGTGTTTCAAACATTATTATATTCAGGATGTCTTCTAGACCCTTGTATGGACAGATTTTGGAAGTTTACAGGCCTACAACATAAAAAATTCCATTAGAGTCTATGGTGCGCTTTTGGTACAGAAATCTGGACCTTGCAAGAGCGCTAGGGAGGTTAATGCCTTTGAGTAGGATAACAGAGTGTTAAAAATGCTAACTGTACTCTTGTAGAGGAATATGATGAATGCATTGTGAATAATTTATGTTTTTTGAAAATAGATTAATGGTTTTCTATATCAAATTCTTTTAACTTTCACTGCACATGATCGTTATTAGACAGGTTAAATTTGTGTATATGGGGAGACGTATATAGTTATGTTATATACTGTAAGTATAGTAGTTAATTTGTTAATAAGTCTCTTAAATTTATAAATGTATCAGGCTATGCCACTGTACAGAAATAAAGGAAATTAGTTGATGTGGGCAATGTAATTATTTAAACAAATGTATAAGGTTTATTGAGATCATATAGGAGTAACTTTACAATTCACATTACAATTTGTTTTGCTTAATTTGATGAACACATATTAACAACAAAATTTTGATTATACAAGTTAATGTGACTATCTGCATTTCATTCAGTAGAAGTTAAAATAAATGTTTGCTTTTAAAGGATTAAGTTGCTTGCATCATATATTCCACAATTATTTAAAGTGCATATTCCAGGATATATCCAGTGCTTTTCAGTAACTACCGATGCCCCTACATGTCTTTGCAAAAATGCAATTATTATTTTTTTATGTTGTATGGCACTAGAACAGAATGTTGGCTGTAAATCTACATTTCATTTGCAGTTTACTGTGTTCAACTAGGCCTTATAATGCTTCTGTTTGTTTAAAAATAAATTCATTGTAGGATTGCTTGTCATCCTGTTTGAAAAAAAATTAGCATATGGTGTTTTTCATAATGCAATCCAATATTTTTAATGCTGCTTTTAATATTGTCCTTAAGTGGATTTGTGGATTGCTCATTTTATCTATACATGCTATCCAGTCATGCACAAAAAATATGTAGTTTGGAAGCTACTGAATATGCTAGAAGCTCTGTACTGTGTGTACGATTGTCATTAAATGCCAACAGGTGGCTTAAGCATCGAAAGACTGTTATCTGAAAGAAATACTGACAATAAAGTATAATCAATGTACACCCCACATCCACAGCCCATCAAAATAAATATTATCATACCTACCTGTTTTCACTGTTCAGGACAGATGCAGATAGCGTGTGTGGTGTCGTGTGGGTAAGTGGTGTGCTGATGTAAATGAGTGGCCCATGGTGGTGGTGGGTAGAGATGGTCGAATTTTTTGACTTGCTAATTTTGTGAGCTGATTGCAAAGCCCCTGAAAATGGCATAATCACCAAAATTGCAGGATATGTAGACAAGGGTTGGAGGAACATTTGAAAAAACATTTTTAGCTCTAGTTTAGCACATGTAGTTTTTGCATAAATTAAGTTCAAATTTAAAGTCGAAATTCCGCTTTTCGAAAATTTTACTTGACTTTGAACTTAATTTGTATTTTGAAAAAACTATTTGTGTTACAGACATAATTGTCTTTTTTGTAGTATACCCCCAACCCTTCTCCAGCAAGTTTGGTGTTGATACCATGTTCAGGGGCTTTGCAATTAACTCAAAACCATTGAAATGGTCTCTTGTGGTGGGGTTATTGTATGGGCAGGCGTATATTATGGACAACAAACACAGATGCAATTTATCAATGGCATTTTGAATGCACAGAAAACCCCTGACGAGATTCTGAGGCCCATTGTGCCATTCATTCACAATACCATCATGAAGCATGATTATGCATGGCACTATATTGCAAGGATCTGTACACAATTCCTGGAAGCTGAAAATATCCCAGTTCTTGCATGGCCAGCATACTCACCGGACATGTCATCCATTGAGCAAGTAGAAACAAGAGATTTGAAACACAAGTATAGCTACGTGTGTGTCAATGGGTGATAGGGGTTTCTGAGGTGTTCCTTTGTTTGGTCTATTTCATAATTTTAACCACATTCATTTTAGATAAAAAACATAGCGATTTTATTGATCACAACACAACAATTCACAAAAATGGCATATACATTATATCTTAAAATTTCCTACCATAGGTAGAAAAACAATTAAGGTGCAAAAAACAGCGCCTTAATTGTTTTTCTACCTATGGTAGGAAATTTTAAGATATAATGTATATGTCATTTTTGTGAATTGTTGTGTTGTGATCAATAAAATCGCTATGTTTTTTATCTAAAATGAATGTGGTTAAAATAAGTTCAAAGTTAAAGTCGAAATTCCGATTTTCGAAATTTTTACTTGACTTTGAACTTAAATTGTGAAAAATGTATTTGTGTTAGAGACATACTTTCTTTTTTGTAGCATACCCCCAACCCTTCCCTACATCTACAGCAAGTTTGGTGATGATACCATGCTCAGGGGCTTTGCAATTAAGTCGAAACCATCGAAATTGTCGAATTTTTGAAAAAAAATTCGACCATCTCTAATGGCTGCCAGTGAGCTGACGCTCTCAAAGAATGAATGGCATGACTGGATGACTGAGACACAACAGGCAAGGCGTAAATCTGGACAAACGCGAATGTAGGCACATATTAGCACAATATATTTTTTGTTTTATGTGATATGGGGATCACACTCAAGGGGTTTCTCTCAAAGCATCAATCCACACGATTCTTTACCTTTAGGGCTCCTGCCCGTGTTTATTTGCACACAAATCAGTCCAACACAAAGGGTTACCCTCACAGGGGTTAAGATCAATCCAAATAAAAAGTCCAGAAAATGCCACACCACCTGGCTTTGCACCTTTCAACAAAACGGATTGTCCTGGGTTCGGGTTCCCTCACAGCAACAGTCCTTACACTCCCTGTGAGTCCCCTGTACCAGCTGCTCCAGTACCACAGGCCTGGGCCCCACACTCCTTGTGTGCCCCGTCTCCAACTTCCTTGAGGAGTCCTGACACACTAGTCTCTGCTCCTTTTCTGGAGACACACCCCACTCCACTCACCTGCAAAACATACCTTTGCGTGTTCCTGGGGGAATAGGAAGGCCCACTCGGTTCCATCCTACCTATCCCAGAGTTTGGAAACCCATGACCAAAATGAAATAAAACACTGTTCAGCAACCAACCACTGCTGAGCAATACTGTCCCGAACTCCTTCCAGGATACACTTAATAGGAACACAGCCTGCATGTAGGGGAAATATGCCACTCTGGCAGGACCCATCCCAGCGGTCCTGTACAGTGCCTACACACAAAAAAAGATATTACTAAATTTCTTTGTCGATATTTGAATTTAGTCTGGATGACTGAGACACAACAGGCCCAGGGTAAGTCAGGAGCTGAATCCCTAAACAAGAATGAACAGACCAAGAGTGAATATGTCCCCCAAAATAACAATAGACCTTGTAAGTGGTCAAGTGAATGTCAGTGAACGATGAATCCCTTTTACAAAACAACTGTGGATTGCCCCCAAAAACAACACTGGACCTTCAAAGTGGCCAAGTCAGTGAACAATGAATCCCTGTTACAGAACAATAGTGGACTGTCCCCCAAAACAACAGTGGCCAGATGGATGTAGCCTATAGTCCTTAAAAGGACTTTTGGGTCTGCGATTTTGTGGAGATATTAGATCGTGCGTGCACACAACACTATCCCTGCCTAACGTTGCCTCTCCCTATGTGTGTGCTGAGTGGGGTGGTCAGGTGCTATATAGTTGCTATGTTTTTCCCCATCCAATCACTGTAATTCCAGCAGCTAAGATTTTACAAATCCTTCCCTATAATGCTTTTATCCAGAATACAAAATATGTCATAACTGAAAGCAATACAAGTGCAAGATCATTTGGAGAGCATCGAAAAACAAGAACAATTTTTTTTTATGTTGGCAGAGCTGGCAGTGTGTGTTGTGACACATATCCCTTATGGTCAACATCAGTTATTAGATTGTGCTTCAGCTTCTCTCCTGTGGGATAAGGTTTTATTGTTAAACCATCTTACCCAGTGGCTTTTGGGGCTCATAGCCACAAAAGAGCCAGCCGATCCTGGCTAACTGATCTTTCTTTTTTTCTCTTTGTTTCAGACAGTTAACCTCCTGGACAGTATCCCTAAGTCCAGCTCGAGGTGATAAAATTAAACATAAAGCAAAGCTAGACTTGGCTGGTTAAATGTAAAATAAGGGAAAGTGCCATTTTGTGGGCGTTTTGCTAATTTTCTACTAGACATCTGAAAACTGAACATGGTATCATCTCCCAAATTTCTTGAGATAGAGGTATATTACGAAAAAAAAGTATGTCTTTAGCACTTTCTCATAAATAAAGTTAAAAGTGAAGTGTTTGAGTTACATTTTTCAAGTAAATTTTTATTTAATGTATGCACATTGCCTTGCAATTAACTCACATATTCAGCAAGTCAAAAATACGTCCATCTCTGCTTATTACACCAGCTCAACATGTAACATATGAAACAGCCTTATATAATCAGGAGAGGAGTGATATGGAATAGTCTAGATCAGGGGTATTAAACTCAAATGCTCAAAAGCCCAAGTGGTAGGGATGTGGTCCCATTAAAAAAAAAATCATTGGCTTTGTTAGGTGCTAAACACTGCATGCTGGAACACCCCAAGATCAATTTTATAGTTTGTTTGACCAAACTGTCTAGCTATGATAATTTGCTCTTTGTCAGACTTGCTCATATACTAACACTTAAAGTATAGACATTTTAGGAAGACCATCAATTTAATTTAGTTTAAATAATTATTGTATAATTATTCATTCCATATCTACAATAAAGGAAATACTCTAGGTAGTGGGTCACATTTATATATGTGTACATCAAGATTTTTTGGTTTCACTCAAAATGATTCACATGACTATACTGTGATTCTAAAGACATACATTGTATCCACATAATATGTTGTTATTTCCCCAATATATATTTCCCTTCCAAGTTATGTGTGCCAACATCCCATTTTTTGTAACTATACCAAACCAAAAAAGAGCAATCGAGACTAAACATTATTTTTAAGGCATGAGAACTTCACGCATTCAATATGAAAAACAGTTCACAAATTTAAAACGTCAATACATGATCAATCATATACATATTCATTGTTACTGGAATGACATTCAATACAGGGAGTGCAGAATTATTAGGCAAGTGGTATTTTTGAGGAATAATTTTAT
>CM070039.1:54264100-54277338 GCA_036250615.1 Ptychadena robeensis
ACGCGCGGCGAACGCGAACACCCGATGTTCGCCGCGAACAGTTCGCCGGCGAACAGTTCGTTCCATCACTAACCACCACAACATGTGTATCAAAACAAGTATGTCATCAGAACAAACCAAAAACAACCGCACACCCAAGTGAGGAAAAATCAGAAAAGGGAAAAGTAAAACAAATTTTAACTGTGTTTTCTTGTATTAATGTTTGTAAAATAGAACTAAAAACAAACAATAAAATTATTTAAAAAATCTATAAAAACTTGATAGAAATCCAAAACTCATTTAGAAAACTCCACTATTTGACTTAGCATTTCCCACCCTCGGCTTATACTCGAATCAATACGTTTTTCCTGTTTTTGTAGATAAAATTAGGTACCTCCGCTTATACGTGGGTAGGCTTATACTCAAGTATATATGGTAGTTTATGTGGGAGCTCATTTCAAAACCCCTGTAGAAAGATGTACATGAGGTTTTTGCATAAATTAAAAAAAACTGTATATACTCGAGTAGAAGCTGACCAGAATATAAAATGAGGTTCATAATTGTATTTCCAAAAACTGGGAAATTCCACCATCTCAAATAAAAATTAACAATATGTCCACAAGATATGTCCAAGTTTATTTACATTTCACCAGCTGAGCTTGGGAATGCCGTAGATAAACTACCGAAAACACATTGGTCACGGAGGCTGCCAGCCCCTGCAGAGACCAGCGAACACCCAGAAAGTTAACTGGCGCCCTAACCCTGACTCAAGTATAAGTTCAGCACATGTTCTTAAAAACTTGGCTTATACTAAGTCAGAAAGTATATACGGTAAGTCAAAATGTCAACTCCAAAAATGTTTACTTGACTTATCAAATTCTGCAAAACTACATGAGAGCCATACTTTGTTTTTGTAAAGTTTTTGTTTTGTTTTTGAGCTAGTTAACACATAAAAACAACTATCTCTACAGAACAAGGATTTGATACAACCTAGAAAACATCACAAAATACAAATCCACCAGTGTAGATGTTTAAATGTATTGTTAAGTGGATTAGATTTGTAATACTTTAAGCTGAGAAAATAAATGTTTGCACAATAACATGTTCCTTCTAATTAGTTATCGTAGCTGTGTTAATCCTCTATATTGTTCTTTATATATTTAGTAATTACATTACCGAATCTGCTCTTTCTTTCTCTTTTTATGTTACTTTTTTTTACCCTTGCCATGAATATCTGTTGGCATGTCAATAAAAAAATGAAACATAACCTAAAAGAAAGGAAACAAAAATAAAAAAATCAATGTAATTAAAATGGTAAAAACATTGTAAGCTTTGTGTAAAATAGTGGCTATACCTTTTGATATAAAAAGAAATCAGATTTAGAAATGTAGAATTTTTTGTGTGTGTAGCTGTGAATATAGTTTTTTTCTCCATTTCCATTCAGTGGGTATAGTTAATAGTTCATATTGCATATTCCAGGTCCACTTAATTTAAGTGAATAACATACATTCAAGTACTCTAATTATAGAGCTGTTGTCATTAGTATTATTCAGCACCCTAAACAATAATAAAGTTTGCAGCCTCACTGTGGGAGTACTCACAAACCGCTGACATTTTAAGATATCTGCCATTCAGCCACAGTAAGAGTTATGAGAAAATGCTGGTGCTGTTGGCTGGACATCAAAACAACAGGGAGCAAACAGTAGCATTTCTGTATAAACCCCCAAAAAATCTTAACTGTCAGCACATTATAAGTATTCCCACAGTGGGACTGCAAACTTTATTATCATTTGGTGTGCTGGTTGTTACTAATGGCCAAAACTACTAAAACTTATTGTAAAGTACTTCTTAGGAATGTTGTACACTTACATTAAGTGGGCTGAGCTGTAAAAAAAGAAAAGCACCTGTACCAAACATGAGTAACATAAAACCTATTATGATGAACATGATTCAATGTGAACATTTGACTGTTATTAAAAAAGTATTCATTTAACTTAATCTTCTGATTAGGAGTTTTGCTTGTATATCAACTGAAAAATTTGTTAGGTACTTTAAAATATTCTAATATGTTTTGATCACCTGTACCTAGATTACACAAAATATTAAATATTTTTCAATATCTAAATAACCCCTGATTAAGATCCTGATTATTCAGATTTATTTCCTTCCATCCATCTCCAGTTCTACCATGAAAATTAGATAATTGATTATTGTGTTAATGTGTGAATTGATTATTCCAATACAGGCTAGATTCAAATACATTTTATATTACCAAAGACATGAAGCTCCAACCTATACATAAGCTTGCATATGTGGGAGGAAACTTAGCTCCCATGGTTCTTCCTGTGTCTGGAGATAAGACTTACCTACAAACCTAAAATAATTATGGTTGAGCAAAAACAAAGCTCCAACCAAGATAACATTTTTTAAACCTTCTGTGTATCCACTATATATTTTTAAATACGCTTTAAAGCTTTAACACCCCAGTCATGTGGATTAAGAAATATAATGATTATACCATACCAACCACAAATGTGGGCAAATCAAGATGGTGATAAGAATAATGTCAACTTCACAATTATTTATATTTAAATTACCTATGTAACTTCATGGTAAAGAGATAAATTAGTGACCTCATTTCAGTTGCCGACCTCTGCTGTCCTTAATCTTCTATCATAATTACAATATTTGGATTATCTGTTAGATTTTTTGAAATCATCCTTTCTCTGTTAGTCAAAATATCTTTTCTTCTTTTCACAGGAAGTGACGTCATAGACGTGCCTATTCCCTGCCATAGTTGTGGGCGATCAACCGGCGTGCACGCTCACGTCGAATGCATGGTGGTTGATAGCCTGCAACTATAGGGGTGCCCACCTTGAGGTTCTGACCTAAAAAATCTGATCGCACTGCAATTCATCCTGCCGTTTCTTTTTGTGGCCGATCCTGTTGTAGTCAGTTAACTTGGAGGGGGAGTCTCCAGCCCCTCCAAGTTAATTTGCTAAAATCTGCGAGAAACTCTGTGTTGGTGGAGCACACAAGATTCCCCTCAGTTCTGTTGTCGACTCCTCAAAGTGTGGTGATGTCACCGTGCTGTAATGAGTCTGCTACAAGCTGGCCATGGATGGCTGGCTTTAGTGCATGTCTCACTAAATGCTGTTCAATGTACTAATGTCTAAAAATACTGAAAACCTTTGCTTCATCCCCGGATGTGCAAGGAGGCTACATGTGATATGATTTCTTATCAATTCTGGTGATGCCCATCAAGATCCAAAATTGGAGATTGGACAAATGTTTTGTTACTATTGCTAATTTAAAACATGTACATGTACTTATATTTGCAGTCTTCAAATCTTCTCTGCCAACAATTATTAATTACACATGTGCATGTGTTTATACGTGCACCAGCATAGTTTGTCTTAATTAAAGAAGGCATTGTTTTTTCTTCAATGGGTAATGTTTGATTAAAGATTTTCCAATTCTAAACATTTTGGCATGTTTGAGCCTCATTACTGGTGAAACCTTTTCTGGCTTAAACAAATAAACAACTTCTGTGTGTACCAGTGGAGAAAATAACTAAATGGAGACCATGGATTTTTTTAAATGCTTCTGAACAATATTTTTTGCTAGTCTATATCTATAGAAAAAAACAATTCCTATTGATTTTTCATTCTGCCCAAAAGAACAACCTGTCAGTTCTGCTTACTCACCATTTATATACAGTGCCTATAGTTGACTTAATTTATCTACCTAGCGATTCAGTCATATTTAATCAAGCAATGACCTAGGAATTCAATATCAACTATAAATAACAATTTACTATCTAGAAAAAATGATATGACATGGCCATTAAATGTCACTAATTTCCAGGGAATTGAGAAGCTATTGCAAAGTGCAAAATCCAGCACTTTTTTTGATAATGAAGGAAAGAGTAAAGTCCCCCATACAGGAATAGATCCATGGGTGATTTTGCAGACCAACTGAACAGCTGGAGTGATCGACCAGGATCGGTCGCACGGCAATCTGACTTATTTGGTTCTTTTCAGGTCAATTGCATTACTTTAGATGGGGACCAGGGTCTCATAAAGTTTAAATCACACAATTAAGTAAAACAAAATATTAATAAATGTTAAAATGTTATGTTATGACCTGCTTAATGTAAATCTTATTCAATAGAGATGGTCACATTTTTTTTGACTTGCTGACTGTAGCCCCTGAACATGGTTTAATCACCAAAATGGCTGAAATGTAGAGAATGGTTGTGGGAACATTACAAAAAAAGTATTGTTCTATAAATTAAGGTCAAAGTTAAGTGGAAACCCATTCTTTACATTTACAGTCAAAGCTTGGACTAAATGCTTTCAGTTTTTTTTACCATGAGCTTGGGTTAGACACTCAGGAGGGTAATACATCTACCAATATGACCAGGTCAGGTCTTCCACGCTTTACCCAGTTTACAGCTCAATTTTTTTGTTGTTGATTTGGTCCATTTTTTTTGTTGATTTGTAAGTAAATTGCAACCCCCCTGAACATGGTATTAACACATTACAAAAATTTTTTTTTTTACATAAATGTATTAAAAAGTTTTTGACATAAAAAGCCTGAAAAATGGTGAGCACTCAGGTGTAGTGGGTTCACATACGCTGTTCCAGAAGATGGTGAAATATGGTCTGGTCAGCTTCCTTGACATCTTCCATCACCTGAAGTGAACAGTGATAGTGTTGTGGACAGTGGTCATACATACATACATACATACATACATACATACATACATCATGCCATCTGAAAGACAGCATGTTGTTTTTCTGCCAGGCAATAGTATTCCCACGTTTCATTTTTTTGAGCAGTGAAATCGGCTAGCAATTTGTGCTTATGTTTTGTGTTGGTTTATGAACTTGTACATTGTCCTGGAGATGTATAAAATTTTTTGTAAGACAATATCATTAGTCATACAAAGGCTCAATAAAAAAGACAAGACAGTAGATGTTGCCACACTAAAGGAACTACATCTGGGGTCAAATGATGTGCATGTCCCTGCGTGAATTACCAAATGTAGCCAGATTTAGAAGCACACAGTGGAAAAGATCTCCGCAAAGTTAGCTTTTTTAATAACTTCATGGATGTTCGCCCTCCTTCTCGCCGGCGAGCAGTATGGGTATTTGACCTTCCCCGTTCGCCGGCGAGAAGGAGATCTCTATTCTTCCTCCGGCAGGATCAGAAGCAGCGAGATCCTGCTGGAGAAAGAATCTTTTCACAAGAGGACCAGGCATGAAGCTGGTCTCCTAGTGAAAAACCGGCTCGAGAACAGGAAGTGATGTCAGTGACGCCACATCCAGCTCCCGAAACCAGAAACTATGTGTTCCAGGGACCAGATGTGACGTCACTGATGTCACTTCCTGTTTTTCCGATTCAAATTCCCCGCATAGAGGCGGGGAATTTTAATCTGTCCGTGAACAGGCGGACTTCTTTTAAAATCCTATCCGCCTGTTCGCGGACGGACCTGGCTGATGTTTGGCCATCACTAGTGGTAACACTCTGGATTGCAGGTTATTGTAACCATAAATGAAGGGCTAGTATGGAAGTTACACAGGTTTCCTATTTATTAACAATAGTGGCTAGTGTAAAATGGCCCTTAGTCATTGAACAGCCAATATTGTTTTAATAATTAATATGCGGCTCATCTCTGCTATGATGCTAAATATCCTTCAGATATAAAAAAACACAGCAGGAGATAAATTATTTAGTCCCCCCCCCCCTAAAAAAAATATTCTCACATACAACACCACACACAGGAATAACAAAGCAATGTTGGTTTGAAAAATTTACATTCTCCTACCGCAATGGGGGGGAAGGTTTTTTTGCCAGAATCATAAGCAATATTAAGAAATCCCAGGATGCTATAAATCCTGTAAAGATAACTGACGTTCATGTAGAACATATGGAAAATAGGTCATAATACAATTGTTAAGTGCAAGACAGATGTTGCCAGCATATGGTTTTTAAACTTCAAAGGCCTGAAAATAATGTGTTATCAAAATGTCCTTAATACTTCTGGATGATGACATAGATAAGTTATGAACTTAAAAAAGAAATATAAAAAGCCTCACAAAATAAGGTAACTTTATAAGTAAGGGCAAACAGAAGTTGGCTGTCATCTTGATTTAAGATAGAAATAACCGCAATTAGCATTTCAAAAACCTGCAAAATGGCAATGCAACTATTTGTAATATTTGTATGGTTTTTAAAAGATAAATAAAATGTATCAATACCAGAAGAAAAAAATAACGCAAAAATTTTAAGGATACAACTTGCTTCAGTATTTCATTCTCGGATGAATAAATGCTTGAAGGGCTACAGTGTGTATTTTTTGTGTGTGTATCCCTGCAGATGTTACTTCCAGTATAAATATTTTTTTTTTGAATAATATATGTTTATTGAGAGAATTTTTTACATCTCCGGTGTTTTAGGGACGGATGACCTAGTGGCAGTGTTGTAAAAAGTGAATACACCCTCCCAGAAGTCCAGGAGTTTGGGGCAGTTCCACCATATATGCAGAATGGTCCCTACGTCTCACTGGCAGCGCCAGCACTGATCAGAGCAGTCAGGGTACATCTGGTGCAGTCTCTGCGGGTATCTGTACCACCGTATCAGTATTTTGTAACTTTTTTCCTGACAATGGGAGGCCATATTGATTTTGTGTGTGTTGGCAAAAATTGTCCTCACCTCACCATCAGAGAACGCGGAGTGCAATTCCTTTTCCCAAGTACTAATGAAATATGGTCTCTCAGAGAAATAGTGGTCCAATAGCAGCTTGTATAGTATCGAGAGTGTTCTCTGGGGTTTAGCCTCGGAGAGGCATAGGGCCTCAAATGCAGAGGGGGTCACATGGAAAGATGGGTCCTTCAGGACGGAGTCCACAAAGGTCCTCAGCTGGAAATAGTTAAGCCATGATGCATTTCGCGTGTGTGTGAGAGGGCGAAGGTCTGTCAATGGTTTAAGCGAAGAAGCATCTAGGGCAGATGTAAGCGGGGAGGCCTCTACGGCAGACCAACAAAGGAAGGTAGGTTGCATCTGTGACGGGGGAAAGGCCGGAGGAAGGAAATATGATAGTCGCGCAGCTGATGGGTGGAGCAGGGGACGTATCCATGGGAGGGAGAACGGTAGGATCGGGGAGATGCTGGATTCCAGTTGCACCCAAAGTTTGTCCCGGGAGGAGAATTTCCTATCCAGAAAATGGGTCAGCAGGCTAGCTTGGTAATATAGCTCCATGTTAGGGAGGCCGAGGCCACCATCAGATTTATGCTTAGTGAGGATATCAAAGCGCAGTCTTGCAGGTTTCCCCGACCATACGTATTTGATTAACAACGAATGGAGGGTAGTGAAGTAGGGGTACAGGGATTGGGAGTGTCTGAAACATGTACAGGAATCTGGGAAGCACATCCATTTTACAAATGGCCACTCGGCCAAACCAAGAGTGGTGCATCGGAGCTCGTTTGTCTAGCAGTAGTCTAGTGGACGTCAAGAGGGGTAAGTAGTTAAGCGTATAGAGTAGGGACGGGTCAGAAGGGATATGGATCCCCAGGTATTTCAGGGAGGTGGGTTGCCAATGATATGCAAAAGAAGATTGGAGGGAGCGAACGGTGGCCTCAGGTACCGTAACATTCAGTGCCTCAGACTTGGAGAAATTAATCTTAAAGTTACTAAAGGTCTTAAGGTCTCAAACTCTGCCGTGAGTGAAGTAAAAGCTATGAGCGGGTTGGAGACGTACAGGAGGAGATCGTCAGCATAGAGCGCTAGCTTGTGATGTTGCCCACCGAGTCGAACACCCTGTATCGAGGTGTTGTTCCGAAGGGCTGTGGCCAAATGCTCCATCTCCAAAATATACAGATACGGAGACAGAGGGCAGCCCTGACGTGTGCCATTGGAAATGACCACCGGAGTGGAGAGTTCACCATTCATGTGAATCTGGGCAGTGGGAGAATCATACAACACCCGAATCTTGTCAATAAAGGGTTGAGGTAAGCCCAGTTGTGACAGGGTGGCGGAGAGAAAGGTCCAGTTCAGCCGATCAAAGGCCTTTTCGGCATCCAATGATAGAAGGCAGAGAGGCGTTCCGGACCGCCTGGCATGGGCAATCAAGGTCAGGGTCTTTAGGGTGTTGTCCCTTGCCTCTCGGCCAGGCACAAAACCTACTTGCTTGAGATGGACAATGGACGGGATAAGGGGATAACTGGCAAAGCACGAGGGGTCTTTACCCTCCTTGGGAATTAAAGAAATATGGGCTAATTGAGATTGGGGCGTCTGTAGAGAGGGCATTGCAGAAAGTCAGCAGTGGTGAGGAGATTGACTAAGAGAAATGCTTGTAAAACGCATTGGAGAACCCGTCTGGGCCTGGGCTCTTCCCGCTCTGCAGAGTGGATATCACCTGTTTCAGTTCTTCCCCTGAGAAAGTGGCAACCAGTGACTCAAGGCGTTCCCCCGGAATACGGGCTTGGGGGGTGGAAGGTGGGGATGGGAGGTTGTAGAGGTCGGAATAATAGGCCTGAAAGGTGCTCGCGATCTGTTGGCTCATGTGTACCATCGTGTGAGAAGGCGATTGTATTTTCGAGATGAAGGTCCGAGATTGCCTAGATTTAATGGAGCGCGCAAGCATTTATCCCCATGGATATATATATATTGCGTTGGAGACAGTCCCTGTGTCTGAGGTAGGAGATGTCTATCAATTGTTGTAGTTTGGTACGCTTGGATAATAGAGCCTGATAAATATCCAGGGCTCTATCGGACTTATGGGAACGCTCTAGAGCAAGGATCTCCCCAAACAACTCCTCTATCTCGTGAGAACGAGCCTTCTTGAGTCTGGCGCCATGGGCCTTCAGGCGGCCTCGAAGCACACATTTAAGGGCCTCCCACTGAACCGGCACTGGGGTAGGATCATTAGCATGGTCGGTCATAAAGAGAGAGATAGTGGAAGCGATATCCTTACAAACCGCTTCATCGGACAAAAGGGTCTCGTTGAGCCTCCATGAGCTGGGCCTAGATGCCGCATCCGGCAGTGAGAAAGATAGCGTTACTGGGCTCTATTGTGGCTTTCGGGCACCAGGACAAGAGATGGTGCGGGATTAAGAGATAATCTATGCGAGAATGGGAGTTATGAGGAGCAGAGAAAAAGGAGTAATCTTTAGTGGACAGGTGGAGAATCCGCCATACATCCACCAACTGGAGAGCATGTAGTCTCTTTTTAAGTGCGGAAAGAGCCGAGGTGGAAATTGGGGACTTCCCTGAAGAGAAATCTATGGAGGGGTCTTGGGTCAGGTTGAAGTGGCCCCCAAGGATGAGCTGACCATCTGCAAAGGATTCCAGCTGGGCTAGGACTTTCATTAGAAAGGGTATCGGCTGGTACACATTTGCCAGCGTGAATGGCCTACCATACAAAGTGCATTTCAAAAAGAGAAAGCGGCCTTCATCATCCGACGATTCTGCCAATAGGTGGAATGGTAAACAGTATAAATATTTTGATTTACTACTTACCATTACTACTTATGTTGAGCTGAACTCTAAAGATGTTAGGCTATTTGGCTAAATAAGGAGTGGGTATCTCCCCATTGACTAATCATTCATCTTTATTGGGAGATGTTTACTTATGTTAGAAGGGCCAACTAGAGGAGATCATATATTAGACCTGGTACTAACAAATGGGGATGGATTGTCTGCTTTCGATGGTTTGATATTAGAACAATGCTCATGTTGAAGGCATAGAAAATCATTTTAAAAAATTACTTTTGTAAGATGACATTTATTCGCAGTAAAGTTGAAAGGATAGTTTTGGAGGAGTAGATTAAATTTCAGTTTCTAGAGTCATAGGTACCAGTTGGACTGGCTCAATTAAAAGCAATAGGAACAGATGGTATTCATCCTAAAGCTTTAAGAGAGCCTTGGGGTATAGTTGTTGGACCATTGACTAATGTTTTAATCACTGTTTGTTAACAGGAGTAGCCCCACATGACAGTTATTATTGTTCCTATCCACAAGAAGGTTAGCTGGCAACTGCAGCCCAGTGAGTTTAACATCTACACAAGTAAACTTGCTAAACTTAAGGCAGCATGACTATACTGAAGGAAGTTTTTGTCAATTGTTTTTTTTTTACTATATCACAAATGTTTTAGAGCAGGGTGGTTCTTTGGGCATAGTCTATCTTGATATCAGCAAGGACTTTGATACAGATCCACACAATGAACTAAAAAAAGATATACAACATAGGCCTAAACCATTAAATATTCTAAAGCAGTTGGCATAAAGGAGAGGCATAGGTGTGTGATTCTAAATGGAGTGCATATAAAAAAGGTCATCAGTCATGAGCGGGATACCACAAGGCTCATCACTAAGTCCTGAACTATTTACTCTATTTGTAAGTAATATAACAAATAGTTTTGGGGACAAGGTCTGTATTTTTGACACAAAAGTATGCTATAGGTATGATCGGGTGTTGCTGGTAAAAAAACAAAACTACAGAGGAAAAAGATTTGGAAGTTCTGGGGTGTACAACTCATACATATAAGGGAGCAGATAAAAAGGAGGTCTTGATTCCTCTGAATAGATCTTGAGTCAAGCCTAATTCAAAATACTGTGTACACTGTTTTTTGTTCTCCATTCCCTATTCTAGAGCATTAGCTGATTAGTGATAAGAGTGCACCAAAGTTTTATTCATGTGCACCCAAGCATAATATAAGTCAATGGGAGACCCCCCCCCCCATGCTTGGAAAAGGGGAGGGTGTCTGGTCCATTGGAAAAGATCAGAAAGTGACAGCTTTCACCACTCAAATGGACCAGGAATATCATGGGGACCATTTTGGACTCCCAAATCGCTGCTGGGAACAAGTTTGTGCCAGTTGTACGCAAATTTAAAATACTGACAGCAACACAATCTTGTCTCCCTTCTTTGGTTGCCTAAGGAAATGCAGACTGTACCATCCGTGTTGTCAGAAGGGAAACTTTGGTGCAATCTCTCCACAAGTACCTTCTGGTATTGCACCATTCTATATTTTTTTCATCCTCTCGGCCACGAGAATGTGAGGTGAGAAGTTCTCTTTGTAGTAGGGGTCGAGAAGGGTGAACACCCATTAATTCATGTTATTTTTAAATTACGCGAGGGTCACGGAAAAGGCAGCCTAACATGAATTCAGCCATGAAGTGTGCCAGAGTACCAATCGGCAAGACATCGATGTCAACTTCTGGACTCTCCATCTCCCTTTCTGTTTAGTGTTGAGCTCGAATATTTGAATTGCGAAAATATATTAAATGAATATCGGCTATTCGACAATATGGTGGCAGATATTCGCAATTCGCAGACCTGATGCAACGGGGACACATCCTGTGATAGTTCGCTACCTGGACTTCTGGTATCAACTGCTTCACATGTTCCGTACACAAAGGCAACTGCAAGTGGAAGGCTAAAAATAACTGATGTTTCACGATTACTCAGCAAAGGTCACAAAGCGACGCATGGCCTTTTCTGCTGTTTGTCAAGCTGTGATATTACATGGAGTGCGGTGTGCCCTAGTATATCCCACAGTTCTCAAAATTTATGCTGGTGGAAAGGTCATGATGTTCCAGAATCCATAGACGGTCAAAACTTACCTGGAAGACTTCCTGAGTCCCAGAAGGCTCCTTCGACAGGAACTGCTGGCTGAGTGAACCATGCCGCCCCCCATAAAGGGCACAGGTATTTGGCTGCCAAGTTAATCCTGTACACAACATCTTGAGGTCGGTGATCGTCGAGGAGACTATATGTGCCCCTCAGGGGTAGTTTTGTGGCATTAAGTCAATATTGAGCCCTAGGCTCTGTTTATTACTTTACATGATGTGTGGTGCAAGTCACACAGACTAGAGGAATGTTCTTTTTCTACATATGATTACTGTCATGTGTACAGAACTAAGTTCATGGTATTGTAGTGGCCAGGGGTTGTGTAGTCAGGATGAGATCCCCTCTAAGCCCCTGGACCAGCATGCCCCAGGGTTTCCTGAGTACTTAAGAGGAGTCCCTGCCCCGTGGGCTGGGCCTTTTGTGAAGAGCAAGGAGAAAGCAAGCAGTATGTCTGCTGCTGTTTCATCTGCGGCCTTGTATCCCGACCCAGTTAGCCCAACGTGCGTGCAGCCGGCAGGCATAATAGCACACGCAGCTTCCAACACAGAGCTGCACTATACGCTGCCGTGTCAGCCGCCCGAGACAAATACTACTGTTCCAGTGGGGTGGATGCCCAGACCCCTGTGGGTCCTGCCGGAGTTACTTAATCCAGTCTACTGGTGTGCCTGCGGTCTCAGCCTTCCCTACCTATATCCAGGGCCTGATCCATGTCTGGTCCTGCGCTGCCCGTGTCCCTGGCCTGTGTTGGGGTAAGAGCTGCCGGCCCGCATTGTGCTACTAACAGTGCCTCCATTCTGGACTATAGTTAAGGACTGTACTGTGGACTATTGCCGTACTCCAGTTACTTGTTTGCACCATTGTGCCGATTGTCAATAGTTAGACCAACCTTCAGGGCCTCACCGAACAATAAAGTTACAGTATAAGCATTACACCTGTCTGCCTCTGTCTGATTCCTGTGTTCCTTACAGTATAAGTTCATATAATGAATGAGACGAGGTTGGATTATAACCACCTACCTGGACCTAGAAGGGAATGTTGAGTGAGCTCGACACCTACCCACAAATTATTGAACCCGTCTTTTTCCTGTTTATGTTTCGGTCAATTTTTTTACTGTTGCACTTTTTATGCTTTGAAATGGGTTTGAAGGGTTTGTTTTTCCAGTGCTTGATGCAGGAACATTAATATGGTTAGTTGCCTGGTTCCCTCTCCCATGGGAGCTACATTGGCTGAGGCAGGGGTTGCACTGACATTCGTTTTAGCAAATCCTCTCAATCAAGAGCCGGCGGGAGCTCTGGAATGCCTGCCAGTTCCTACTCATTACATTTACTCACCTTTGATAAAATGGAGCATGCTGACAGATCCGGGTTGAATAGAGTGTACTATGGCTCTACGTCATCTGGATAAGCTGAAGGCCGGCTTAGCCTTACTACAGGAGACCCACTTTACCACTGATAATTACAGTCTGATGAAAAGGTTTTCGGTAGGAGAGGTGGTGACAGCGGCAGCACAAGGGTGTAAAGTAAAGTAGGAGAATTGATTTTGATTTTCAAATCTCTTCCCTTGTGACGCCGATGGGGGCGGAAAGGCTTTGTGTGCCTGCAGCTTTGTAGAAATGCTGCAG
>CM070039.1:54284996-54299621 GCA_036250615.1 Ptychadena robeensis
GGAATACAGCAGAGTACTGTCTACACGAAAAACGGGCATACCACTAGGGAGGTGAAAATACATTATCAAGTTGCTGCAGGTAGTTAACTCTGGAATGCTGGCAGCTACAGAGAACTAATTTTGACCATTCAATTTAATGGGGAAAGTTAAAACCACCTTAATAAGGTGGTTTTGAGCGTGCCCTAAGTATGGGCAAATCACACTTGCACCCTCCATTAGCTATCGTAGATGCTTACTTAAAATGGTAAACCATGTTGCATTAAAAATAAACATGTGAAGGTCTAAGTGAATGCATTTGAAATTATATTAATTAATAGTGATGATCGCGAATATTCGGATTCCGAATATTAATCGCGAATATCGTCAATTCGGAAATTCGCGAAGATGGTGAATATATTGCTGAATATTCGCAATTCCGGATATTCGGTATTTTTTATCCATTACACTTCCCTCTCAATGTGAGTGGACGAATGGGAAGGCTGCAACAAGAGCTTAGCAACACCATCAACAGATTTTTAAATGAATATTGGGGTGATGCGAATATTGCGAAAATCGTCACTTTTAAAATTCGCATAAAAATTCGCGCCATGTTAAACATATATTGCGCGCGCGAAATTCGCAATAAACTGCCGATATTCGCAATAACAAAAAAAAAAACGAATATTGCCGAATGCGAATATTTTCCGAATGTTTTCCATAAAATTCGCGGCATGCCGCGAATACGAATGTTGCCTATGCCGCTCATCACTATTAATTAATTATATAGCACCGAATGTTTGCTCAAGGTAACAATTACTTATTCAAAAACAATCATATCAGCATCATCTAGTCCTTCCACTCTTATGTGAAACCATCATACAATCTAAGTTTAATTGTGAATTGATAGTGATATTTTCATCCCTTTTTAAAGTTTTTAAATTGTAAAAAGGGCGACTATAAAATAATGCCAAAGGTTATTTGTAAATAATGGTTAACAAAATTTTTTTTTTACCTTTGTTGGTCTTCTGGGGCTGCCAACTGTATGTTGTCTTGTGAACATTTGGTTGTATATCTTTTTCTTGGCAGTAAAGTAGCGAAACATATCTCTGGTATGTATTTCTACTTTCTATGCCTTCATGACAGGCCATTTGTATCTATTGCGGGGAATTATACATTTCCTAGCTATATCCATTTTCCTGCTCCCTAGTGATGTGTAGGTGACATGCATCTATTAACCATGATGTAAAAATGTGATGCATAAGATTGTAGGATAGGAATTACACTAAAGTATATGAATAAATAAAATACAGCAGCATATAGAGCACCGCATGGTATCAAAACTATGACAGCTATTACAGTACAAAAATACACAGCTAGGAATTAGGCAAGTCAATTTCTTGATTTAAAGCTCTTCGACATTAATACAAATTTGACCCTGTAAGTGAGGTTGGATTTTATGCTTATGTCCATTAATAGACCAATATTAAAGTATAAAATATTGTACCTGTATACATGTATATTCACCTCTACAACAAAAGACCCTTTTTAGTATATTACAATTACGTGGGTTGACCACCTAATCTAAGAACCCCAAATTGGAATCAAGGTGGGGGGGGGGGGTCAAGGACCACACCCTTTTCTAACCCAAGATTCTGGAAAATATGTTGTAAAGGTTACTGGGGGGAAAATGATTAGTAAAAATGAAGAAGGAAGAAAAGGAGGATTGATCAGCATTCCATCCTGAAACTCTGCCAAGAATTAGACATTACATCTGAAGGTAGCTTAAAGAATTGCTAAGAGAGTTCAGCATATAGCTCATCTCATAATGGTGGCACCGGTTTGTCCGGAATAATCCAAACACCCGGGGACTTTTAAATGGTCACAATGAAAAAGAGTAATTTAAAGAACGATAATTGGAAAAAAGTGTGACAGTTTTAATCACTTGTTGAGAAATGAAGAAGATCCAAACCAATTCAACAGACGGTGGATCAAAATGTAAATAACAAAACAGAGAAATCCAGTATTATAAATATGACCTTCATATAACAGACAGTCCAGTATTACACATATGACCTGTAGGTTGACCTATATCCTCGACGCGTTTCGTGGTTAGAGACCGCTTCTTCAGGAGGAAGTCATTAGGTAGGTTAGTTCTAAGGAAGAAACCTACAGTGGCTGTCAGTAATCAACACGTAAAACTCCATAAGTAAACAGGTAAGAATAGTTACCTATAATATGGAAAAAATTCGGGAAGGTCCCGTCCCCTGGTAGGGCCTAGGCAAGGGGGGGAGGAAGTCATGAGGGAAGGGGGAGGCGGAGGGACAAGCAAGGGCAGCGAAGGCCACCCAGCGGAGGGGGTGTGAGGCACCCAGCAACAGAGACGAGTACCACGGGGGGGGGAAAAGAGGAGGAGGGACAGGAAGCAGTCCCCAAGCCTTTGCCGGGGAATGGGGAGTGTCCTCTGCGCCGCATCCAACCGGATGGGACACGCTTATTCCAGCTGAAAACCCAGGGGGTCAGCCAGATTTATTCAAACAGAGTGGCTAAGTTGCCTAGAAAAAAACAATATATGAAATAGTATTAGCCAAAAGTTCTGAAAGACAGGTAGTGGGGATCCACCAATGTGTTGAGTGAACGAAGTGAGCAAGGTGTACCGGTGTGTGTGTAGTGTATGCCATGTTATATAGTGTGAGGGAATCCCAGGTGAAATATGGGTGTGAGTGTGAACTATTACTATGGGAGATGACCTAGGCATAAAATGATTAGTGTTAAAAAAGTGGAAGGTGGTCAGGGAAGACATGGAGGCGTATGACTAGTGAACACTACAACCCCAATAAAATACCAAAATCATGCATATCTATTACAATCTCTATGTGTATAACTTATTACCCCTTATATGTGTGCTTGTGTAGGTGGTTGGCTGCTATATCCCATTTACCGCTTATATATATACATGTGAGTAAATCTACATTGGCATACCTCTTACTATAGCCATCAATTACTATATGAACCACTATGCTAATTAACACCCTCCGTTGTTTGTGTTTGTTTGTTGTCTGATGTCAATACTGACCACACAGAAACCATTGGATAAAGATACCCCCTGAGGAAGGACACAAACGAAACGCGCGTTGGGGTGGATCCTGTCTAATACAGGATCCCTTATCCTGACAACTTTTGTATTACAACCATTATTTGCGGTCACTGTTGATTCTACCTGTGCAATCTATGTAATTTATGAACTTGATGTAGGGATTTAATATCCCATATGTGTTTTTGTATTTTATGTCAGCCAACATTGCTATGCTCTATGGTTTTATTTGGATGTTGTGTAATAAATTTGTTATACATATTTTACCTATATATATCTTCTCCTACTCTAATTTACAATAGTGGCCATTAAAGTCCCCTCGCCCCTGAAATTATTTTCGGGGGGGGGGGGGGGGGAACTCCTTGCTGGTCTGTGGGGGGTTTCGACTTCCCATTTTCCAGTAGACACTTCAAATTATATTCGGGATGTGGGCCACACTACTCTGAAAAATGCAATTTTAGATAGATTTAAATATATCACCTTGTTTTATAAACTTTTTAACTGTGAAATTGTTTCTCTCTCTCTTATTTAAACTGTTGTTCATTTAAGCCACCTATAGCTGCTTTGTACCCTCCTTTACAGGTTGAATATATTCATATGTCTATCTAAATTTTAATATTAAAATATCTCATATTATTCTATAAAAATATAATTATTCATATTCTAACATGCAACAGGGTTCAGTTTCAAGATTAAAAATGCATTAACTACAACCTAAATGATCAACTAAAGCTATTAACCCTAGCGTTGAGATGAGGCTACCTTGTCCAGAGTCAAACTCTGGCTGAGCTGGTATTGATTTAACTAACATAACCTTGGCAAGCCCGCATCCATTCTCTATTGCCAAAGGGGCGGGGTGGGCCATAGACCTCCATTATAATGGAGAAGCATTGTTTTCCCACCCCACATCTATGGCGCGTTGATGTGTAGAGGGGAGGAGGGAGAGCGGGAAAAACAGGAGGAGTACAGAGGACTCTTCTGCAAACGCCCGTACCATGCCGTTGAAAATAGCACAATACTGGCATACCGCTAGACTGCAACATAAAACGTACAGTACATAGACAAAGGTACTAAACACTAGTTCTTATACTTCCATTAATATTTATGGTTTTTATAAATCCCCTTTTAAATCCTCAATAGTGATGGCCGAACTTCCCCAAGGTCCGTTAACAGGAGGATCAGACTTTTAAAATAGTGCGACGTCTGTCTGTTCATGGGCAGATTCAAATTCCCTGCCTATTGGCGAGGAATTTGAATCAGAAAACCCCGGAGGTGACATCAGTGACATCACATCCGATACCTGGAACACATAATTCCTGGTGTCGATTGCCGGATGTGACATCACTGACGTCACTTACGGTTTTCCGAGCCGGCTTTTCACTGCAAAACCGGGTTCTCTACTCAGTCTTCAGTGAAAAGATTCTGTGAGAAGAATAGTGAGCTCTTTCTCGACGGTGAACAGGGCAGGTCGAACACCCGCACTGCTCGACAGCTAGAAGGAGTGCGACAGTTCGGCCATCACTAATCCTCAAGCATCAGTGTTTTGTCTGTAGTCTTGAGCAGCATATGGTATATTCGAATTCGCTTAATTTGTCGAATATACAAAGAAATATTCTAAATTCATAAAATTCGATTCGTCTGTATTCTATTGCCTTCCATTGCGCGCGCCCTTTACAGCATCTCTTCCTCATTCTGTGATCTCTGCCAGTACGAGCGAAGTGTGCATTGCGCATATCCATTCGCCAATGCGCATACATATGCACAATGCATGCCGGTAAACAATGTTGAAGCATTATATGACGAATATCCACCATTGCGAATATCTGCACACACATTCACGAAATATTGTGAATTCTCGAATGACGGATATTCGTCGAATATATTCGAATGTCGAATATTCTCGCTCAAAACTATTTGTCTGTAGGATTTTTTTTTAAAATATCTTGATATGAATATAAAGCATTATGAATTCTCAACCCATAATGGAGGGTACAAATTAGCCAGTGAAATATGTCCAACCAATGGTCTAATAGTCATCCTGACTATAATAAAGTCTGAAACACACAATTATGTAAAAAATGAACTGCTAATTTATCATTAAATAAACAAAAAAATCAGCTCAAACAAGATGAAAAAAAGTTCCCACAATTGTAGACATTTTTTTTTTAAAAAGTCAGTGTTGTCCAAGTATTTTATTTTGGACCCCTGAATACTGGAGTGTGACATCCCTGATTTAGAATATTCCATATCACTCTCTTGGTTATGAAGGGCTTATTCAAATGTCATATATCAAAATTGGAGATGTAGAGAAGGGTTGGTGTAACACTACAAAACAGAAAGTATTGCTCTAGCATTTGCAGTTTTTAAATAACTCACAAAGTCAGAGAGTGGAATTTTCTAAATAGAATTCCATCTCTTGTAAAAAAAGAAATTCTAAAATGTCCACAAGATGGCGTTGCCGCATAAACGTATTTACAGCCAATTTACAGCCAACTCCAGTATACTGCCCATGAGAGCAGGCAGGTCACTTTGTAGCTACAGACTCCATAGTGGCTACTATATTGAGTCTTACATCACTGACTCCACATGCAAGGATAGACATACATTCTAGAAGCCTATAGGCACATAATATTTGGTACTTTAACGCCCAAACATAACAGGCGATATAATAAGTCAAAGACCTCACTAGACAATATTTCAAAAAGATACCTGATGTATTGTAAAATAGTGACCAATAAGTCTATTGCAAATTACATTACAGTAAAAGTTGATGTAAGGAGTCTGCATGATAAAATTACCAGTGGCTAATGAATCAAAGATAAAACATTAATAGAAATACCCTACCCTAATTGTGGGACTTAAACTGTCTCCAAAGAATAAGAAGATTTGAGTGCAGTATGCCAAAAGTCATGTGGACAAACCACAAAAGTTTTGGGATAGTGTTCTGTGGACTGATGAAACAAAATTAGAACTGTTTAGGGCCCATGGATCAACGCTATGTTTGGAGGAGGAAGAACCAGGTCTATGAAGAAAAGAACACCTTGCCTACTGTGAAGCATGGTGGGGGTCATTCATGCTTTGGGGCTGTTTTGCTTCTGCAGGTACAGGGAAGCTTCAGCGTGTGCAAGGTACCATGAATTCTCTTCAGTACCAGGAAATATTGGAAGGAAATGTGATGCAGTCTTTAGCAAACCTGAGGCTTGGGAGATGTTGGACCTTTCAACAGGACAATAATCCCAAGCAAACCTCCAAGTCCACTGTAGCATGGTTGCAGATTAAAGGCTGGAACATTTTGGAGTGGCCATTGCAGTAACCAGACTTACATCTGATTGAGAACCTCTGGTGGGACTTGAAGAAAGCAGTTGCAGCGCGCAAGCCTAAGAATGTGACTGAACTGGAGGCTTTTGCCCATGAAGAATGGGCTAAGATCCCCATAGATCGCTGCAAGACACTTGTGTCAAGCTATGCTTCGCGTTTAAAAGCTGTTATAACTGGAAAAGGATGTTGTACTAAGTACTAAGAATGAATGTCACTTGGGGGTTGAATAAAACTGATAATGATGTGAGCACAGAAAAGGCATTTGTGGTTATTTCATTATTAATGTTATGTTATATTTGTCTGACTTACAAGTGCCTCTTTGATTTAATTGTAAACAAGATGACTGAAATGATCAAAATCAATATCAAAATGGCCAAAACACTAAATTTCTGTGGGGGTTGAATAATTTTGAACACAACTGTATATACACATACCCCACTGACTCCAGCCTCAGCTGGTCAAGTTAAGGGGTGGCTAGTCCAAAGAGATTTGGGTGGCAGAGAAGGATAAAAACCCTACAGAATATTGCACAGGTATCTTTATTATATTGTTAAAATTTACATTAACATAATTATCACAGTCACTGCTCTATACAGAGCCCTCCATGTATGGGTGAGAAAAAGTCCACAATGAAGTAATCACTACTTAGCCTAAAACGCAGAGTACACAAGGTTCATTCCACCAACTATGACTTGATCCTCATGGTGTAAGGTGTGAGCATTTAAGCTGGAAGTAACATGGTGCGTCCCGAGGGGGTACAGGTCTGTCCTCGACGCGTTTCAGCCCCTATATGGCCTCAGCAGGAGGAATGCACACCCATCGGCTTGTGTTTAGATATTATCTGCACAGATTATCTATAATTGAAGATCATGGATCAGAACATAAGTGGTAAGTATTCCATGTAAACATCATAGGATCATTACCCATACATGGTAAAACTGCTCCAATATCGGTCTCGGCTCCTCCTCTATCCTGCCCATGGTGCCCAACACCAGGACCGGTTGGGGAGCTGGCCGAGATCGTGGGTATCACATCTTTGAATCAATTCCCCCTCCCAGCATACTACAGGCATGCCCCATTAAGCATTACATCTTATCTGCATTACAACATTGCTCCTCTGCATCAGGCACTTACCGGTTGCTGTCCGTTGTGTCCACCATGGGCCAATGGTCCAGTTCTTCCTCCTACTCCACCAAAGGCATGCTTATTCAAGTCACCAGGAACTGGTGAGGTAAACTTCATGAATAAATCAAAGTGTACCTGATAACCAGAAGGGAGAAATAGGAGGATTTACACCAGACAGGGGAAATGCAAGTTCAAGCACTGTGCTACATACAATGTGCACCAGTTCCCTGCCTTCAGTGATCATAGGTCAAACAGTGAAAACACCTCAGCCAGCCTAACCTCCTCAGGCTGGAGCTTACCATAACGTTTTGGGTTTGGGGGGGTAGGAACTATACCCAAGGGGTGGCCAACCCCGGTGGATTTTTAAGGTGAGTATCTGGTCTAGAAAAGTTACAGTCAAGAGATAACGTACATATTTTTATTTTAACAACATAGATACACAGGAGATTTGGTAGCGAATACTTCCACCATGAAAATTTTACAGTCTGTAGGGTTCCTCAAAACATTGCTGATTGTCACGATATGCAGATGGTCCCAAGATAGTTGATATTATACAGTTCGTACTCCAAACTCGTCCGACGCGTTTCGTCCTTTATGGACTCTTCAGGGATCTCTTTTGGAGGTTTATCTAAAACGTCATTAAAAAGTGCAAGACCATAATCTGCATAAATGTTTGATTATACACAATTTCAGGTTTTACATTATATCTGGTCAATAGTGATGGCCGAACTGCCCGCAAGGCGGACAGTTCGGCCGCGAACAAGCATGTTCGCCCTCCTTCCCGCCGGCGGACAGTAAGGGTGTTCGACCCGCCCTATCCGCCGGCGTGAAGGAGCCCTCTATTCTTCCTCCGGTGGGATCATACGCAGCGAGATCCCGCCGCAGGAAGAATGTTTCCACTGAAGACCGGGTAGAGAACCCGGTCTTTCAGTGGAAAGCCGGCTCAAACACCCGGATGTGATGTCAGTGACGTCACATCCGGTTAGCACACCAGGAACTATGCGTTCCAGGTGCTATCCGCCTAGCAGCGGGGAATTTGAATCTATCCGCGAACGGGCGGACGGCGGACTTTTTTAAAAGTCCGCTCCGCCCGTCCGCGGACGAACATGGCCGAGGTTCGGCCATCACTACTGGTCAACATATGCTCGGGTTTCACTTCCTTATCCATTCATAGCCCCCTACAATATATGTCCCATATCTGTCCCATAAGGTAAAGTTTCATCTCTATTTCCAAACCTTCTTTTTAGCAGTGTCCCTTTGTTAACCATTTAGAAGTCATTATCACGTTATCTCTGAAAAAGTCGCAAAACGTGTCTGAAGCAGCGATCCCTCCACCTCTCCTGCTGGTGCCTCCCCTCAGGTCCACAACAGAGCCCTCTTATGTGCTGTCTATGAGCCAGGGTGGGGGGCGTAAACCCCTGCCGTTTCCGGCATCCGGCTTTGCCCCCTCCCTGCACCCAGGGTCTAATATATATATATATATATATATACACATACACATACATACATACATACATACACACACACACAATTCTGCAAAGAACCCAATAATATATATAATATGTTTCTACCAAAGAAACATATCCTGGAGTTACCAAAACTCCAATGAAGATCCCTCGCCAGGGACTTCCGGGAGTTCTTAACATGGAGTTCTTATCAAAAGACCTATTTGCCCAGCTTATCCTGTTCAAGATGCGATATTAGGTTTTATGAAAGTAGGTAAGGAAAAACCGTCATAAGACTTATTTTTACTTACCACCTCTTATCAGCCTGCCGCATCCCACCGCTGCCACCACAACTGTTGGGACACATCGTATAAGCTAGTAGGTAAGTTGACCTGTTCTGTCTGGGACCTCTGAAAGTCTTTGCTTCAGGCCTGGGAGGATCTTACTTGCAACAATCACAGAAGATGGATGCTGCTAAAAGACCAGCAATTTATTAAACATTAACACAACATATATATAGCAGAGAGCAGTTTCATTTACATCATTGTTTTCAATGTCAGTTTCGGTTTTAAGCCGGTTTCCTTTCGCTAGAGACTGGCTTCTCTACCGTCCAGTGACCCACTAGATTATTAGAGTTATTGTAATTGTCATATGTTTATAAAGTAGTCCCATAAACAATAAAAAAAGGGTCAAGCAATAAAGGTATTGGCAGCCAGTGATTGATCCCTAATGTCTGTCTAATTCACTTAATCATGTTAGCAACCTCACTGTCCATCTTTGGGCTCTTTGCCGGTTTTTAGGCTTGTTTTAAATTACGTTTACAAACGGACCAGACCAGAGAATCTTTATTGTTTTCAACACCAAGAGAGAGATCTCAGAATAACTGCATTATCCTTATGTTCTCTGATCAACATCAGGTGGTCAGAGATGTTTTGAACAAATTTTGGACACTGCTCACCTCAGATGCCACTATCAAAAAGTTTATTTCCGACACCCCAGAAATAATCTTCAGAAAGTCAAGTTCATTAAGGGACCAACTAGTGAGGAGCCATTGCCAACCCCCACATGAAATCCAACAAACACCAGGACTATTGAAATGTGGGAGCTGTAAACAGTGTAAGTGGATTAGGTAGGGAAGCAAGGTCCTCTCCCTAATGGGTCCTCAATCAAGGTCACCTCACGTATTACCTGCAGAACACCCGCAGTTGTATATATAATGACCTGCAGGTGTGGGGCGTTCTATGGATTATATAGGTTACATTACAGGTGGCTAATCACAAAAGTGCAAGTGCAAATTACAAAAGCCGACAATTGCAACTACAAACTTTTGCAATTATAAAACCATACACATTTATTTCACATACTTACATTAAATATAAAAAATTAAATGCGCCTAAAATAGAGGTTATATGTGCCCCTATAGTAAGCATTAGCCCCTTAGTGTCAAACAATTAAAATAAAGTAAAAACATATATACTGTATTTTTCGCTTTATAAGACGCACCGATACATAAGACGCACCCAGTTTTTAGGGCAGAAAAACCAGAAAAAAAGATTTAATGAGTTTTCACATCAATTGGGATAATGCAATGAATTTAACCTCCCTAGCGCACTGCTGAGGTACAGATTTCTGTACCAAAAGCGAACCATAGACTTTAATGGATTTTTTTTTTTGTAAAAAAAAAATTGACATAAAAAAAATTTATTTAAAGTATAACTTTGTTTCCTGTATATAATAAAAATTGCAATCAAATCTAAATGTGTGTTGTGTTTTTTACTTTAAATTGTACTGGGTACAGTAATCACTGTACCCAGTACAATTCACCTTTAAATTTGGTGCCCCTCCCCCCGTGAGAAGTCACCAGGTCCTCACACCGTGAGGGAGAGGACCAAACTAGTTTTTTTGGAAATCGCGCTGAATACAGCTTTCCAAACAGAAAGCTGTATCCAGAACGATTTAAAATTCCCACCCTTGCGGTCTGAATTCTAATTATTTATTTTTTAATTCAAACCGCATGGCGGTTTCCCGGGGCGACCGATACATCTTTAGACTGAAATCCTTGCCCATTCTTCTTTGCAAAACAGCTCCAGCTCAGTTAGATTAGATGGACATCATTTGTGAACAGCAGTTTTCAGATCTTGCCAAAGATTCTTGTTTGGACTTAGATCTGGACTTTGACTGGGCCATTCTAACACATGGATATGTTTTGTTTTAAACCATTCCATTGTTGCCCTGGCTTTATGTTTAGGGTCGTTGTCCTGCTGGAAGGTGAACCTTCGCCCCAGTCTCAAGTCTTTTGCAAACTCCAAGAGGTTTTCTTCCAAGATTGCCCTGTATTTGGCTCCATCCATCTCCCCATCAACTCTGACCAGCTTCCCTGTCCCTGCTGAAGAGAAGCACCCCCAGAGCATGATGCTGCCACCACCATATTTCACAGTGGGGATAGTGTGCTCAGAGTGATGTGCAGTGTTAGTTTTCCACCACACATAATGTTTTGCATTTTGGCCAAAAAGTTCCATTTGATCTCATCTAAACAGATCACCTTCTTCCACATGTTTGCTGTGTCCCCCACATGGTTTGTGTCAATCTGCAAACGGGACTTCTTATGCTTTTCTGTTACCAATGACTTTCTTCTTGCCACTATTCCATAAAGGCCAACTTTGTGCAGTGCACGACTAACAGTTGTCCTATGGACAGATTCCCCCACCTGAGCTGTAGATCTCTGCAGCTCGTCCAGAGTCACCATGGGCCTCTTGACTACATTTCTGATCAGTGCTCTCCTTGTTCGGCCTGTGAGTTTAGGTGGACGGCCTTGTCTTGGTAGGTTTACAGTTGTGCCATACTCTTTTCATTTCTGAAGGATCGCTTGAACAGTGCTCCATGGGATGTTCAAGGCTTTGGAAATCTTTTTGTAGCCTAAGCTTGCTTTACATTTCTCAATTACTTTATCCCTGACCTGTCTGGTGTGTTCTTTGGACTTCATAGTGTTGTTGCACCCAATATTCTCTTAGACAACCTCTGAGGCCGTCACAGAGCAGCTGTATTTGTACTGACATTAGATTACACACAGGTGCACTCTATTTAGTCATTAGCACTCATTGGGCAATGTCTATGGGCAACTGACTGCACTCAGACCAAAGGGGGCTGAATAGTTACACACACCCCACTTTGCAGTTATTTATTTGTAAAAAATGTTTGGAATCATGTATGATTTTCGTTCCACTTCTCACGTGTACACCACTTTGTATTGGTCTTTGATGTGGAATTCCAATAAAATTGATTTATGTTTGTGGTTGTAATGTGACAAAATGTGAAAAAGTTTAAGGGGGCTGAATACTTTTGCAAGCCACTGTATGTGTTGCATAAGTCTGGGTCAGTTACCAACACAAATGCAAAACATACAACATGCAAGAAATACACAAAACCCGCAGAAAATCACGTTAAATGTAAAATTACTTACAGTAAATATGTCCAATCCAATATGTCCATTCATAATTTAAATCCAATAAAGTGATTCTTGTAAAAAAATAAATAAATAAGTAAAAAATCCCCCAAAAAATAAAATGAATCCAACTTCCATCCAATAATCCTAAAAAAAAAACACCATTATAAAAATAGTAAATCCTCTTCCATCCGATCCATGAAAAAAAAATATAAGAGCCATTTAAAAAAAGTGGGATTGCTGGGTCATGCGCAGTAAGTATGGGGAAAATTATTTGCACATGAGGAGAACTGCACATGTCTGTGACGGGAAGCCTTTGCTGACCAACACATGTCCCACAAGATGTCTCTAAGGGTCATGACATGAACATAACATGAACATGACCCTTAGAGATGTCACATGGTGCAATATTGATCAGCAAAGGCTCTCTGTGACGTTATGGACACGCGCAGTGAGCAGGAAAATAAATTTCCATACATACTGCACATGGCCCAGCAATTCTACCTCTTTCTTAGTGCAATGCCGTCATGGATCGACCTCTCCAGCAGAGCTCCAAAAGAGCCGGATTACTTTTCTATTTGTTTTTTATTGATTCGGATAGAAGAGGATAATTATTTTGATCGATTTATATTTTTTTATTGGATAAAAGAGGAATTTTTTTTATGGCTTTTTATTTTTTTAGGATTATTGGAGGGAAGCCAATTGTTACAAGAATGGCTTTATTGGATTTTAACCAAGAATGGACTACAGCGCTGTATTGGGCATATTAACTGTAAGTAGTTTTAAATTTATTTAATGTAATTTATGGGGGATTGTATATAACTCACCACAACTTATGCAACACATATATGACATGTGTATATCAGTTACATTTAATAATTAATGTTATAATCAAATCAAACTGGCATTGTAGATTGCTGTTATGTGTCATAATGTATTTAATTAGGACATGTTAACTTGCTTTGGTGAAATTATCCTAGATTAGTTTTTTTTTGGGTATGATTTATTGGTTACTGTAGGATAGGGGTTAATTAGGAATGAGTAAATGTTCATTACAGGTTATCAGGGAGAATTCTTTTTCACTATATATTGTGTTATGTATTTAATGTGTTTATTTATTTCATTTTGTGAGTTGTATGGTTTTACTGATGTGCTAGTGTTTCATTTGTAGGTAGATGTGCTAGGGATCATTCTTTAATAGCTGTAATGTCAGGTTTTGTTGTTATCTATAATAATTAATGTTATTACAGATATCAGGTTTTTACTGTATTTGACAGGAGTTTCAGAATGTTTCTGGCTTTAGCGCTTATTGTCGCCCTGGGGTTCATGGTTTTGGAAGGAGTTACTTTGACCCATTACTCCTTCCATGTTATGACCCCCCTAAAAAACACGACATGTTGGAACCTTATTTTGATTTCCCACAGATCGATCCCAGCATATGCCGGACGATTTTAATGGAATCGAAGGCAAAATTGTTACATGTATGGCTAGCTTTGGTCATATGTAACTAACATAAGAGATTTTTTTTGGGGGGGGGGGGAAGCTAATCAACTTATCAATATTTCTTTGGAGTGTGGAAGGAAACCAGAGTACCCAGAGGAAAGCCATGCAGAAGAACATGCAAACTCCTTGCAGATAGTGCCCAGACTGAGATTAAAAACTAGGACACTAGTGCTAACCCCCTGAGCCACTATGTGTGCTTAAATCCTGGGACAATGAAACTTTGGTAGACATATTGTGTCTCCCGTTCAAGTGGGAGACTGGCTTAAGGTTAAGACCGCAGTGGAGATTGGGAAATCCTACCTGAACACATAATAAATAAAAAAATCATATTTATTTTAAAAGTACAAAAGAAACAAAGACTACTTTTTACTGTAAAAATTAATTGAAAATATACAAATTTGAAAGCGTGTCAGTCTTAAGTCGAGGTAGGTGTCATCTTCTGTAATAGACAATATCCTTAAATCGCCATTGTTTTGTTGACTGATACAGTAGAATTGTAGAATATAATAAAGGAAAAAGGGAATAGAAAAAATCTACATTAGGGCCTCAAGTGAAACACCCGGAGTCTCACTGTGACCATATTTTATGTAGAATAGCTGCTCCCTAAGTCTGGGTGTTAAGGCCCCCAAACACGGGTCAGTTTCCCACCGGATTCCGGCCCAATCGATTCCGGGCGCATGCACGCCAAACGATCGTGCCGGAATCGCGTGCAGCCCACCTTG
>CM070039.1:54332255-54375872 GCA_036250615.1 Ptychadena robeensis
TTTCTCCATGAATGGCTGATGACATGATGGCGTGGAGATTGGCTAGATATTTCCATGAATAGCTAGGGACATGATGCTTTGGGATGGGCTAGGTATATCCATAGATGGCTGGGGACATGGGGGTTTGGACATGTGCTAGGTATATCCATGAATGGCAGGCGACATGCTTTGGAGTTGGGCTAGGTATCTTGATAAATGGCTGATAACATGATGCCGTGGTGCTGAGTGTGCAGACCACAGGAGAGGGAAGGGGGATTGTGAGAGGGAAGTGGGTCCCAGCTGGCCGGTGACATTAATTGCCCGACTCTCACGCTTGTCTGTGATGCAGCTTCCCTCTGACTAGCTCTCTCCATCTCTCAGTGTTTCTCTCCTCCCTCCCGGGGGGATTTTAGAAATGCAGTATTTGAATTTTGTGAGTGGTAAAGCCTCTGCCCTAGGACCCATTTGACAAATGAGAAGCCGTGCAGCATCAACACCAGCCGACGGAGCTGCAGCGAGTCAATCTGCGTTCTAGTCAGCCAGCACTGAGCTCGCTCTCTCTGTGACTGAGGAACTTCAGTCAAAGGCTTTTGGTTGTATCCCTGCCATTGTTTTTTTTTTCTTCTCTCTCTATTCAATCCAGTTTAAGCGGTTTCACTTTTCATTTGCCTAGTTGCCTTTGCTGACAAATGAGCACATATTCCCAGCAGTAGTGGGGGAAGAAGGACTTTCAGCTAAGAAGAATCACCTCAGCTAAAAAGAGCTGCTGACGAGACAGGACAAACGTGCTTGCATGCTCGCCCCTTCACTTGTTCTACGTCGACTACAGAGCAACACCATGCAGCATCCTCTGACGGGTGCGACCTGTGTGGCACTGCCGAATGTGGGCATGTGTCCACAGCTCTCTTGTGCCTTGACTTTTATGTACTTGCAGCAGGTAAGCTCTCCTTGCTTTGCTTTGCTCTCTCTCTCATTTCTGTCAGCTTGTAGTTGGACACATTGTTTTCTATAGCTATGCTTGTTTTGGGGTTCAGGAATTAGAAAGTTCTGGTCATTTAGAAGATGGGGTATCAGTGCTGTCAGGATGCAGGATAGATTGCAGCTACTTGGTGCTGAGGTTGTCAGCCTGCTATCATCTTTCATGCATGGATCCTCATCATGTATTTAGTCTGTAGCTTAGTAGTGCCAAATCTATACAACCTATACATGTGCATTGTGTTCCATTTCTGCCTGTGGGGTCTCATAGATAAGGAGTACTTGCTGCAGTCACAGGGGAAGCTTTGCTTGTTAGCAGTTTTTAAAAAGGCAAAAAAAATTTTTTTGTGGATTCATCTTTTCTTGAACTTGATTTATTTGTAAATCTTATACCACCAGTGTGGGGTTCCTGCATGCGCCTGTATTGCTATAATATGATATTAAAACAGTTTCTGCCCGTCTGATGGAATTTGCTGTAGTAAGCGTGATTCTAGGCTTTCTTGTTTAGAAAAAAAATATGTATCATGATGTGAATCTTGAAAAAGGTGTCTATTTTCTAATCTCTTTACCTGATACTTCATCACAATGGTGAGCTTTGTGCTAATGGTTCTGCATCATCATAAATGGACCTTTATTTATTCCAGTAGCTTTACAAGACTGCTTTTAAAATATCCACTTACTACAGGATTATGTGAAAATGATATATAAATCTGTGGTTCAGTCTTCATTTTATTTGTATACGCATAGCTATGATATGTGCTTAAATATACTATGCATACACATGCTAGCACTGTCATAGGTATACATTTAGACACACACTATACACAGTTTAATGTATACAATCTTGTACCCTTATATTTTACTTATTATGATTACCTCCATAGCCTTATATTAAAAGATAAATCATTTAGCAGTATTCGATATACACGGTCTGTCCATGCTTTGAAAATGAATGTGATGATGTGAAAATGAATGAATCTTTTTTTCTACAACTTATAAGTGTATCATGTGATATCCAGCATGCACGACACACTACCATGAGTGTTATTTCATAACCCTTGCCCTGATAGTAATACCCACAATAACACAAATAAAGAAATGTGTTTTCTAATATCTGTGCATTTCCTTGCTCCTCTGTAATTTCATTAAATAATGATAGGTCTCCTGTATAATGTATTATCATGGTTCACCTGGCATCCTGAAATAGTCTGGGCTTTTTGCCTGTGTAGGAGGGAAAAGACAGTAAACCAGAGTTTCAGCTCTTCCTCTTTACCCTATGGGGTTTGTTGTCATTTTTGCCTACTCTAATATGCATAGTAAAAGATTTATGTGCACATATATTGTGAATGAGTTTAGAGGAAAGGAGAAGGCAGTACATGTTTTTGCATTCTGAATCTGAATTTGCATTTGATAAATGCTAAATACATCAACTTTCATGGATTGTCTTTTTTTAATTACCTCCTCTTTAATAGCAAGCTGTCCTTTTACTTTGGAATAAATCTTTCATTGATTTAATCTGCTCTACAACTCACACTGTTTTTTTTATTTTTTTTTAAGAAGCCAGATTCTTGTTAAGTGCAACTTCCTCTATCCTGGTAAATGTGGGTGTTTGTCAGCCTGTGTCTATTATTTGGTAAACAAAAACTGGGTAAATTATTTCCAGGTAAGGGGGTTAATCTGATTATGCATAGGTATTAAAATATCATTGCTGTAATTGTAGTTTAATGTAATGCTCATTGCTTTCTATATGCATTTGTACAGAAGCATCCCTTCTGCTTTAATGTACATTTGCTCCACGTAGACATACAATACAAAATATTTAAAACAGAAAAGGCTTAAATACTTTTGAGTGATATGTGATGAATTGTAAACAATTTAGTTTGTTTCAAGAAACCTATAATTAAAATTTTTTGTGATTAAAAATATATTTATTCATCATCAAAGCAAAACTCAGAAGGTCAATATAGAAACTTTGTATTTATTGTATCAATGGGACTATTAAATCATTATAGAATCTTGGGTCAATGTTGTATGTGGGTAATATTAAAATATTTATATACAGACCCCTGTGTAAATGTGTATACTTGACATTGGTGTGATGATGTGTTGTGCTTTTGGCTACAGATTCCCAAATCAGAAATAATTCATGAATTTTTTTTTCAGTGGTCAATTTGCTTAATTTTGCAGTGATCTCAAACGGCTTGATACTTTTTATACAGAGGTTCCTCATAGAACATAATGTGATATAGCACAAGATATGGCTGCATATAGTCCCCTGTCATATATTTATAAAGCAAAATATTGTTTTTTACAAAAAAGAAAGTCAAATGGATTCTTTGTGATGTTATTTTTCTCTGTAAATATTCTCATAAAGCTTGTTATAGAAATGCAAAACAGTAGATTGATTAATTCCCTTCTATTTTCATTATAGTACATTCATGTATCCATTTGAATTCCACATTTTAAAAATTTATTTCCTTTAACATATACACACGCCATCACATAGCAGCGCCATTTGTTCCTATCAAATAAGGTTTTTGTAAGGTGTCCTTTAGTACTTCAATATGTTAATGTTGTTTGTTTTTTTATGTGCACACAAACAAACAAAATATATTTTTATTTAAAAGTAGTACACTACTCCAAACACCAAAGAGACAGTGATTTGCTGTCTTCTAGTGTGGGGCTCATAAACTGTGTGCACTATGCTGTACACACCATGTGATCTATTTGCACTGTGGCCACACTGTGATAAGGTATAATTTAATGGGACATATTACTGGAAGCTTTTATAGCTGGCTTCAAAATAGATTTACAGACATTTTAAGCAAAAGTAGCAATTATTTACCAAAAGCATTATACACAACTCTACTGACCTATGCACTGTTGGCATAGCTATAAGTGAATAACTTTACAGAAAATGAGAAGATCTCTGCTGAGCTGCTCATAATCAAGCGTGATCTGCTTACTCAGGATTATTATGATGATCCACTCTTCATTTCACTGGTACTTTAAATTCCACCATGTAAGTATGCCCCTTGAAAGACTGTAAACAGCTAACTGTCATCTGTAAGAGAGGAGCAGCGTGTTACAGTACATAATAGCATATTTTTGCTGTTGCTACATAAGCAGTCTCTATTTTAATTAAACATACCATGAAAAAAACATTACAGTGGTCAATGTTTTGCTTTTAATGGCTATGGCAGACCTGCCTAGAAATACACCACTGCGGATAAACAGTGCACACCATCCCTTCCCAAACACCTAGAAATGTATATAAACCCTTAAATTCACCACTACCATGGCTAATACATTCATATTTATTCGTCTGCATTTGATGTGATGGTTTATACATTATTGTGTATTAAAAATGCCTTAGATTTTGCTTGTACAGGTTTTATAGTGTGCTGTATAGATTTTTTGTATGTGATTGTGGTGATCTATTTACTAATGATAATAAATGAAGAAACTAAGTATACAGACTTTGCAGCAGGTAGTATAATAACGCTAGACTTGCCTGGATGCGCACTTACTGTTCTTTTTGTCTGCCCCTCAGGCATTATTGATAGCATTATTTGTAAGTTACCTATGTTATTTCAGCAAGCATAGTAAAACAACAATATAAACCTTAGAATGCACTGCAAAACATACCGTATGCTAATTACTTTATTTCTAAGCCATGGTCAACTGACCATCTGTTCACATGCACTATAATAAGTTATCTTATGATAGACTATTCTCCTGTCAACATGCTAGAACTGTTAATTTGTGCTCCTCACTTAATGATGACACATGGGGTTTATTTTACAAAATGAAGTCATCTGTAAAGTGGGAATAATTTAACTTAACTAAAGACATTCCTCAAAATAGACATACCTAGATCGAAAGCAATTGAACTGAAACTTCGAGATCAACTTTTTTTTAATTAGAAAGTAGTGTTCAGTAGATCATTAATGGCGGCTGCAACTGGTCATCGAGAAGTGCTTAAACAGATAAAATTTGGCATTTGAGAAATGCTGGCTTTGCAAGATTAGGAATCAGCTGCATAGGCCCATTACCCAAAGGAAATAACAACGTGGAGCTGTAACTGTGCTCTTTAAATAGTCTTCACGTTAAGTCAATCAGCATCTTTTGTAACTTAATTTGTGGTTTCGTCACTGGGCACCCTTTCCAATTAATGAATGCAGCAATCCTCACACCATTGACATGTTAATGCTATATATTAGTAAAAAAATTTCCTTTTTTTTTCATTTTCCTATGTGAATGTAATAAAAATTAACACAATTTGCAGCTTATTAGGTCTAGAAAACAAACAGAATTATGATGATGGTGATGGTATTAGTGTGTTATTATTATTTTCTGGATTGCGAATATTATTCTCATTTCTGCAAAAAAGGATAAAACACTCAATCTTTTAATGTATGTGCAATGCAGTATGTGTTGCTTCTTTCACACCTTAATGTTTCAGCTTGTTTATATGCCATACGTCATTATATATTTCTAATTTCTTGCTTAAGGACTCATGCTTAACGGAAAAGATTAAATAAGAAATAACATTTAGCCAGAAATGATAACAGTGAGGTTTTGGAAGTAACTTCCCTGTCTTTTCAGTAAGCTGTGTTTTAGTGATATGTAAGAATGATCTGGCACATAATATGTAACAATTTAAGTCTCTAGTTTCATAGGTTACTTGTGCCGCAGGAACATAATCACTGCGGCAAATCACCTAAAATGTGAACCCATATGTTTTATTGAGCTTACTCTGCAAGTGACTGTAGCAGTTGATGGTGAAAGTACTGCATGTGCTATCTGCACTGCAGTCTAATGATGCTGCAGGCAGATTGCTCCACACTGCTGCTTCTTATTGCAATTCCCATTTGGCAGGGATACCGCCAGGAATCTCAGCAGTGACGTGGAAGATGGGAAAACCCCCACATTACCCCCACCACCCTCAGCATAAATTATGATCTCATACTGGAGAAATCGTAGCTCAAAAACAGGGTTTGAGGGAAACATCATCCTAATGGTAGACACTTTATTCTGATCTTGAACTAGAATGCTGCTTCATCGCACTGTGTTGACAGGGCTTGATTACATAACCATGTCTGATATAAGCAACATCACCCCCAGGACCAGGGGAGGGGGGTGGAATGCCATAGCTGTTCAGTTTTACATTATGCTGCATTTAACTATTGTAACTTTAGGGATAATACTTTCAATTTAAAAATGATCATACATGGTGTGTGTGGCAACATAGAATTGGGCATTCAATTGTCACCAATCAGTAGGAAAATAATAAAAATAGATTAGAATAATATAAGAAAGCAGGGGGAATATATATCAGCATATTCGCTATATAATGTATGGATGTGTAAACTCTCTCTCTCTCTCGTATATGTGAAGTACTTGACATACATACTTGAAGTAGTTATGTATTATATTACCTTTTTATTTTGTTTTTCTTTATATATAATCAGATTATAAATATAGGGGCTAAAACAAAGAAAGGACCATTTTTGTCTTAGTTTTGTTAATTTTTCCCCACAAGTATATTACTCTAAACAACTCATTGTAGGGATTTATTTTAGTTTTTTTGTGTCTTGTTGTCCTCACGTGAGAAATGTCAGTGCTTTGCCTACTTGACTGAAAAGGAGCCCACATTACCACTAATGCTCACTCACCATCTGTTTTCCTTACAGCTGGGCCATGAATGATTGTCTGGGGCAGAGCCTAGATGTTTTTGTTTTGTTTTGTGATTAATGTAACCTCTCTACATTCATTTGACAAAGAAAAGAAATTGCTATTTATTCACTGAATACACAGCCCCTATTGTCTGACAAATGACGCTTTGTAAATCTGCAAAAGCGCACGGATCTGTGAATAGGACGCAGGCCTGCTTTCTACAGAGGGCAGTGTCGTGCTCCAAGCCTAGGAAATGTATAGTGTCCCAGTCTAATTACTACTTTAGGCGCACCTATTAAATGTCATTACCAATGTTCTGGTATGTTTTGTGGATTTCATTTTCATTACAAGATCTGGTGGTCCTTTTGTTGAGGTGCCGCTATTTAATTGACAGTGTTTAGCTGAAGAAGTGGACTATTAACCATGGATGTATAGATATGTGTCAGCATAAATATATAATGTATTTCTTACGTATGACCAAACAATATCCCAATTCAAACTCCTGGGTGAAGCACACTAAAACAATTAAAAAATATATAAAAAAAAGCCATTGTTGCATTATAATGCCAACAGATTGACAGAACTCCTGACTTATTGGTGCTACATATGTTACTCCTTTTATTCTCCGTTTATTATGTGAGTTCTCCAAATAATAAATCACTAATAAATATGTTGGTACAATGTAAATTAATTGTAAAATTGTAATGCAAATATTGATAATAAAATACACAACATATACACACAAATAATACATTTATTTATTTATGTCCGTTTTCTCCATGCTTGATTCCCAAAATAGAAGAGCTGTAAGTTCAAATAACAGAATAATCAAATTTAATATTTATTTATCTAATTTTAGGTTTTTACACGTATATAGCACAACTCTTCTCTAGAGATGTATTGCATTTTAAGGTACATTTGATGTAGTGTGTCAGAGAAATCTGAATACAAAGCAAGAACAACATCCAGCCGGATTTACCTAAAATGTCAATAAATTATGTATTGAAATGATTTCTGTCAAATGACAGCTGCAGATTAGAAATCAACCTATAATGTGTATGTTTTATTTTATGTTATTACCATCTTAATGGCTTTTGTATAATGCTTTTGTTAGCTCTCTGTCAGAAACCCAGCAGCACTGAAGGCAGCTGCATACTTAATATTTAATTCATTTTATCATCTAATGTAGACATTAAAAATACAACAAGTAGCCAATTCTAACAGGAATTCAGTTTATCACAAATGAAGCTTCTTGTACAGACTACTGCCAATGCAGGCAATAAATGAGTAAATATCACATCAATACATAAATAAACGGAATTAAATATTAGTAACACAGGGACAGTAAACAATACATGTAAACAGAATTTGTAGGTATGAGTTCACTGTCCAGAGATGAAAGGTACAAATCTCTAGCAACCAGCAGCATGGAGGTTTGCTTCCAAACTTTAACCCTTGCATGTCTTATGTTGGTTTTGGCTCATTGTGAATACGCTATAATCAAACTGTTCTATATCTTCTGAATGAGAAACATGGTATTTGTAACACTGGAGAATTAATTGTGTGTCCTATTAGACTTAACTGCAAACAACAAAAAGGTATTTTACCTTTGCTAAGCTTGATATAATCCAGTTTACAGTATATTCGTGTTATGTATGTAAATGAGAACTCAGGTAGAAAAGAGTGTTTGAAGATATGTGATACAGTTCCTATACAAATGTGGTACATGGAGAGGTAATTGTTATGGTGAATCCAAGAATCAGTTGTTATCCAAGAAGACAATTATGCAATCTCTTGTGGTTTATAGAGACACAATAATGTCCAAAGTTTTGGTTTCACTGATTAAGGTTTACAAGACAGACCAAATAGCAGTGATCAATGGTAATTCATAGCAAGCAATCAGACATTAGCTTGCAGCACAGTTCTCTTAGGCTACTGAAAGCTAATCTTTAATTGGATGCCATGGCTTATTGTACGTCACTATTCTTTGCTGTTAGATTCAGTAGTCTCATTAGCTGACTCGTAAGCCAGTCTCTTGTTAAAGCAGCATCTTCCCTGAAATGCAGTGCATACAATTATATTTCCTACACGTCATTAGAAGTGGATTTATTGTATTGTTCTTCCTCACACACAATGCTGTATTTTTTTTACAGATTGTTTTTTTTTTTTTTTGCCTGTCACATTATGTATCCAAAGTAAATCTATTGTGCCATCTCTGTTTTAAGCCTTGGTAAAATCCTGCAGGCTTTGAGGTGGAGGGAAAAGTGACAATGGCTTTCTGCAACAGAGTATATCACTTTGCATTAAGAGCCATAATGACATTAGCGAGAGCTGAAGCTGAACGTTTCCATATGAAAAGATCCCTAAAGGTCTGCAGTCTTTTCAAGGAATTGGTGAAATTGATTTATCAGTTTGCAATTGAAGTATTTAATGCATTGGATTCTCCTGAGGAAATCTTGCCATTCCTTTAGTATCATCTCTCATTTACTTTCTCACTAGACCAATGCACAACCATTTTGCTTCTTCTGCATTATTCTCTTTCCTGGCACTGCTGTAAATTTAATTAGACAGAAAGCAGAGCTATAAGCTGAAAGCATAGCTCATTAATATGATGAGCTTTTACCATTCAGTGTGAGCTATTTACAATCTTAAAGGCAAACTTTCACTTTACATGCAATCTTATGTAAGTCAGAGAAATGTCAGTATTTCAGCTAATGCAATTGAGATATGAATGTTTATTTCATTTATCTTGTGCTGATACTGAAAAGCTGTGAATGTTTTAGAAAGAACTATCTCATAGAAAGCTGAAGATGTCTCCTAACCATTGGGGTAATTTTTAGTGGCTGAAACTTCTTACTTATATAAAAAGCAATCAATGAGTTGACTAAAACAGAAATTTTGTATCAGGATTATGATAGGAGGCAATTAATGGATGCTGTAAAATTATAGCATGTCAGACTGTGTCAGTAGCTCTCCTAGGAAAGATATTTCTGCAGAAACTAGTGAAGTGAATTCAAAATACAGCATTAGTGACAGTAGGGAGCCATTGTCACTAGAACAGGAAGACATGGGCATTTAGTGAGACGGTGTAATCCTTCCCCACTTTCCAGCCAAAACATGTTTTGTTGTAGTCTGTAGGAGAAATCTGCCCAATTGACTCACAGACCCAAATAAAAAAAAACTTCATAGCAGTATATTCTTTCTCTGCTCTGTTGAAATCTAAAACTTGGCCAGACAGAAGAAAACAATGTGAAAAATGACGTGGACGTGGTTTCTCTATTAATTAAAAATGATTAAAAATGACCATCAGGATTATAGCAACTGTTAACTACTTACGTAAAGTACATCTTAATTTATTACATATACGGTGCAGTACAGCCATCTTCAGTCAAGTTGTCTGTTACTGGTTGGATCTCCAGGTAAGCATAATTGAACAAAAGAATTGGTTGAAAAATGCTGACACTGCATCTAAGAACTAGTAACCTGCTATATATACATTTTAGCTCTAACTTTTTGCTTAGTAAAAGGTAAAAGTCTTTCTGTAAAGATCTTTCTGTAGTGCTAGAAACTTTTATCTTATTCATTTGGAAGCACAGGACAGTGGCTGGTAAACAGTTAACTGCATTATAACTACTGTAAAACACAGTTCTAAATGAATAAGATAGTTTAAACAATACCATGACATGACCTGCAATTTTCTGGCAGTAGATCCTCTGGCAGTACATTTGAGAGGAACATCCTGCATTGGAGGAACATCCTGCATTCTCAGACTTTACCACATGTGCCTGGCATTATCTTGCTAACACAAATGGCAATGGCAACTGCACTACTTCTCAACTGTACCTCTGATCAAGGTTTAGGATAGCACATGCATAATCAGGTTATATGCAGATGCATGATAAGGCCATGTCTATAGTTCCTTCTTTTTTCTGTTGTAATGTAATTTCCATGCCAGTAATGTAATTTCCATGCCAGTGCTAAATACCTTTTTATCTCCCCATTCCACAATATTTGTAAGCACATAAACATTACGGATCAGTCTCCCAATTCTGTTGTAGATAGGTGATTTGGTATACTGTTTAATATGGTACATGAGCTGACACCAGGGCAATTCAAATACATATAAATCTAACGGCGGTTTGATTGGTTTTTTCCTATTTGACTACCCTCTAATGATGCCTTTATGCTAGCCTCCTGGATTCTGTGATATTGATAATACTTTGTAAGTAACTTTGAAGTATTCTGCTCTGATTTTACTGGCTGCAGACGAGAACTGGTCCTTAAGTGAGGAAGAACTAAGTCAAAAACAGCAAACAGAATGTTTTTGAACAATCATTAAGATATTTGTCCAGGTAATAACTTAAATTTATTAAATTGAAAATAATTGTTTTGAGTGCAATTCGTATGCAATTCCATGCTGTGTTATTAAAGTAGATGTTGGTCAGTAATGGAATCTGTTGTACGGCTTGCCTTAAACAAGATCAGGTATTTTTTTTTTAGAATATCATTTAGCAAGCAAAGCTTTTTTCTTTTTCAGAGTAAGGCACTTCTCTATCTCAGTTAACATAACTGCACAGCTCAATTAATGCACCATGGCAGGAGGAGGAAAAAATGGTCTCCCTCTTGTCAGAAGCCAAGTTATTTACTTTCAAAGGCTGACAGAATAGCACTGCAGGGTCTTCATTTACTTCCATTCAGAATGTCATTATGGGGTAATACAGACTGACTCCTTCATGCAGTTTGGTCTAATTCTTATAATCGTTATTATTGTCCAACATTTACACATTTGTTTATACCTATTCTTCAGAAAGTGCCATAAAGCTTCTACAATAAGTATCGGCTTAGCTGGTTTGCTTTTGGATTTTGCAGTATGTGCTCAATTTAATCAGCATGAATTGAAACCTAAAAGGAATTTTGTCAGACCACAAGTGCTTTAAGAGGACAGGCTATGGAGCTGTTATTATTACCCTATTAGCACCATATGTTGAGTCACTGAGCTGCAGCAAACATGTATAACAGGTGTCTTGAGCTCATGATATGCCTAATATTATGCACCAAGTATTTTAGCAAAGATAAGTGGGAAAACCCCAGGTCTGCACATTTTCAACAGTAATATGTCATGCTAGTGTGTTGTTGGGTCATGTTAGAATGCATTTTACTGAATTGCATTGTGTTTCCCACTGCCATTTAAAAAAAGTCTGTGCTCGATGCAGTATTTTTTTTAACATATACTGTTTGACTCAAAAAAGTCAAGCTATGTTGTAAAGGAATTCTGTGCCTCCTTTTTTAAATTTCACATAGTGTACTTTCTGGTATGAGTTTCCCTTGGTAATTATATATATATGCAACATAGGTGATAGCACAGCATACTTCACTACTTACTATTATCTTTGCTGGAGGCTCTGTCACAAGGAAGTAAAGCCCTGCCTCTAATCATACTGAAGAGTTTTAAACTAAAAGCCATTTTAAGAGAACCAAGAGCTATTTCTGCTTGCCAATAAGCACGATGCAAAATAATTATATTATGTTGAACAGCACTGTACCTGGTTCATTGTTAAGGTTCATTTAGAATGAAACTGTATTTGCGGGGCTACATTATGTTAGCCCGGTAGTGACAATGGATTTACCTGCTCTTTCAGCGTAGCCTTTATGTTCCGGGTTGTGTGCTCAACCTCCCCTGTTTTTGCCTGCCATTTTGAGAGCTGCCAAACATGACAATGTTATTAAAATCAGAAATAAAAGAAACTGAGGTAATTGATTCACCTTTCTACAGCAGATTGACAACATCATTCTTTCAGATTCCCACTCATAGGCAGACATTGAAAGACTTGTATCTAGGTGCAGTCACGTGGCTGCTACTGTATAATTAAAAAAAAATCTGTTATGACATAATGATCTGTTCAGGGAGGCTTACAGATTCTAATTTGCAATAAGGCTTACTGTTTTTTTCTGTTAATATTTTAACATATATAATTTATATATTATAAAGACAATTAAATCTAAGTTGCTCTTTTATAATTATATGTTACTGATAAAATGAATACACTCAATTTGGAAATGCCCTATTATGAAAGACAGTATAAACAACAAAGAGTATCTGTAATATGCAGCCACCTAAAACAATTTGCTTTATAATACTGAACGCAATACATTATATTTGCTGTTTGCATTATCTTAGTACATATCTTATTTATCAAAAGAAGCTTTAATAACATTAGGACAACATACATGACAAACAAAATTAATGTGATCTATCTTAACAAAAAGTGTAGAATAATACCTAGAGCAAAAATTTATAAACCAGTCAATGTGTATTTTAAATAAGATATCAGCAAAGATGTAAGATGGTGGACAATCAAATCTTTATCCTGTATGTCTGCGTAAAGCGAGGAAAATTTACACCACACCTAAATGTATTATCAGAATGTGTTTACTTGAGGTATACTGCAGTACAGGCTGTGAAAGAACCAGAAAACTGCTGCAAAGAGGGAGTCAGAGAGAATGATAGAGTGTATTTCATTGCAGCCAATTCTATCCCCCAAATCCCTGTTGTGCGAAAGGCTTTCTTGCTAACACAGCAAATTCAGCCATTGCATAGTATTAATGATTTATATACACCGCAACAGTGCTTTTGTACACTAGCAAGGCTTGGTTATATTAATAATCTAATTTCAGCAACAGGCTACTGATCAGAGATTTTTCAGGCATTTTAGCTGCATCTACAAACTGGAAATGTTTAGTCCTTTTAACCATGTTAAGTGTAACAAACTGTAGAATGTTTTGTTTTGTAAAATACAGCTTTTTGTTTCTTTGATTTTGATTTATCTTTGGTGACATCCGTTCACTTATTTGTATATATACAATAGAATGAAACATTGTATTATTGCTTACTGCATGTTATGATTGTTTGTGTATTTAATAATATGATGCGGAAACAATATGATTTGTTAAATTGTGTCAGAACCAAAAATAAAAGGTACTAACAGAGCTTATATTGGTGAAATTTTTTTGTGCTGCTCACTGCAACATAATACTGTTCTTCAAAAATATAATAAATAATAGGTAAAACCTACATTGATAATAACATAAGTAACTAGGAATATTAAAGTACAGTAACATCACAGAAACCAACCATTGATCAGTGTCCTAGAGAGAACATTCAGTAGTGGCACAATGGCTATTATTTAATCAAAATGAGCATGATAAAACAAACACAGGTTATATTTGTTGTCATAACCTATTTTTTTAGCTGTCTGAGAATTTAGATACCTTATTATTTCCAAGTATGCTTTTACAACTGTGTTTTATACTGTTTACACCAATGTAAACAGTATGTCTCTTTAACAAAACTTTACAAAGTTATTCAGCATTAAATATAATTTTATTAAATAAAACAACAGAATAACAACAGAACAAAATATTAACATTTAATGTTTTACTTGTGAAGAAAAATATACTAACCAAATCCCTCTTCCAGGTCCATTATCAGTTCCCCTTCCACTGCAGGGAACTTTTAATATAGTGGTGCAATTTGCTCATAACAACCAATTCCCAGTGTTCCACTAACAGTGATGTCATTCTCTTTTGTAGTTGCTGAAAGGACGGACTGTTTTAAACTGGGGTACATATACTTCTGGGGTCTATACTCTATAGTACTCTACAAAGATACCCTGTTTTTTGTTATCGATTTTGTACCAATATTCACCTTCAGTTTAGACCTATATAGCACATGACGGCACATCTTACTTGTTTGAATTATATATACTCAAAATAAATACTCAAATATAAGCCAAAGCACCTAATTTTACAATGTACTTTTGGTACTTAATACATGTGCTACAGCAATAATTTTTTCTACAACCCTTCTTTACATCTAAAGCAAATTTGGTGATGATAAAATGTTTAGGGTGATAAAAAAATAGGCTCATATTCGAGTATGTACAGTACAAATAAAGACAGTACAGGATACATAGTATAATCGGCTGATTAAACAGTACTTGGCTCTGTGTGTGTGAGAGCTGACAGCATGCAGCAGCATGCACATGCAGAGCTAGATGGGAGAGCTTCCAGCTGTCAGATATTTTATCTGGCACTGCTACCTCATTGTTTATGACAGAGGAGTTCCTCTGACAAAGACCAGGAATTACAGATGTATGATCCGCATGTGGGCGGATCTCCCATCTGACAGCACCTCCGAAGACAAGGGTGTAAAGCACACATTTTGGGGAGGAAAAAGTGTGTATTATTGGTGTGAAAAATATGTTAATCCTTTATGTGTACGCCATTTGAAAGAATAGAGCTAAGTTCAGGATTTCATAAAATCATGCCCATTTTGTCAAATGTAGAAGATTTAAGATCATATGTTACGATAATGTAAGATAATGTGTGCATTGCTGGTAAAAAAATAATATTTACTAGTGCAATGTTTATTGATCAATCTAAGAAGCTTTTAGAGTAGCAAATATCTGGATCTGTAATCGTCTGATAGCAACTCAGACAGATCTACTTGTAGAATGTTTAAGCAATGTTAATTTGTAGAAAATAAGCAATTTTTTTTCTTGATAACCTCCAGTCGCAATTCTGATACTGAATTAATATAGGGTGGTTTCTTTCTTATGCTTGGTTCTTTCACTTTGCTAGTTCTATTGTATTTAAAAAATGAAAATAAAATAGACAGGTGCCTTTAAGGTGGCTTTTGTTTATATTGTACTTTTGTGTTTGTCCTCTATTATTTGGTTGCATGAGTGTCTCATCATATTTAATTATGTCTATAAAGAGTTAGACAGAAGTCAACATCTGCTGTATTGTTTCCCAGGTTTACATATAACTTTGATGGCTTATTAAGCAATCTTTTTTTTTTTTTGTTACAGAGGATAGCAAAGGAACAAACAGCACATTTCCTGCAACTCTGCAAATATGTATTATCCAATAAAAAAAATTGCTTTGTTTAAAGTGCTGCAAGCGAACAAAGCAAACAAGCGCCCTGCATTACATAAACAAAAGTACATAAAACACACTCCCCTTTATGTAAGAGAACAAACATTGAAAGACTTGATGGTAATAAAGAAATATTAGACTGTCAAAAAGCAATTCGTATTATTATGAAAACTGGCTATGATTGTAATTCATGTTTAAAAACATTGATGACAGCGATGATTGGCTGTTACATATGGAAATTGTTTGTCTAGCCTGTTATGCATCCTTTTTACATATTTATGTAGAAAAAATCCTGACAACCAAACAAAACCATGCTGTAAAATTAATAATATAAGGTGTATTATAGCTGACACACAATAAAAATGTTTTCCTAATTGCCTTCACAGATTTGAAATTCTAGTATTAGGCAACTCACCCCTGCCCCATGGGATTCTGGAGACCCAAATTGAATTGTGTAGTCAGGCAAAGTGCTGCAGAGTAGCCAGGTAGCCATAGATGGGTCAATTCTTTTGAGATCGATCATAGCATGCGATCAAATCATCAACGATCGTTGGCAGAGCATTCGAAGCGCACACCACCTTGGTTAATAGATGACACACCCCCTTTGTTAATAGATGACGCGTCTTCGGCTGCGGGGGGGGGCGGCACCATAGACCTCCATGTTAATAGAGGGGAACCGCTCTTCTCCCCACACACCGCCGGTGTCTATTTGACACCAGGGCTGGGCAGAGAGCCGGCAATCGCGGCGGAGTACAGTGTAATAAAAAATGGCGCGAAAAGCCCGTAACGCCCAAAAGGTTCTAATAAATACAAAAAATTTTTTTAGATTTGTAACATTGAATCTAATTGATCTATTGAAAATTATTTTGATCAATGTTTAAATGATATACAGATTAAATGCTGATTAGAAATGACTGTTTATGGCATATACAGCGAGTAGCGCAGCTTCACCAGCAGCCAATCATAGCTCTCCCTCCCATTACCTATTGCAGTTGCTGTAATTGACTGCTGGTTGCTAAGCTGTGCTTCCTGTTGTTTGTAGAAATGCTTGACAAAAGTGATTGTGAAACAATTGATATCCGAGTGATTTCAGTCCTTCACCCAATTCATGTGTCCATTGAACCATGTCTGAGCAACTTAAGCGTTGCTGAGTGCTAATTCAGAATCCATCACTAATGTATATATCAAATAGGATAAATCTGGTCTAGTCATGTACATTTTGCAATTGTGTCCCATTTCAATATTGCAGTAAATAATGGTGCCATTACAAAAATTTATTGTGTCAGTATAAGATGGCATCTTTTCAAAACATTTTAAAAGTGATAATGGCACACATTACGCTGGTAAAATAAATTAATTGTCTATGGGGAATGGTTATACACATTGGAGTAGAAACACAGGTTTGTGAGTCACCTTTCCATCTTTACACTTTTCTTCTGGTTTGACAAATACTAACAAAATAACTGGAACATACATGAAGGTAGAAACCTTTGAGTTTTGCAGCAAATTGAAGTTGTGAACACCAGATAAATATTGCTTTGAAAAGCACCAGCAGTAGTGATGGCCGAACTGTCCGCAAGGCGGACAGTTCGGCGGCGAACATGGATGTTCGCCCATCTTCTCGCCGGCGAGCAGTGCGGGTGTTCGACCCGCTCCGTTCGCCAGCGACAAGATGATCTCTATTCTTCCTCCGGCAGGATCACAACCTGTGTGATCATGCCAGAGGAAGAATCTTTTCACTAGAAGACCGGGCATAAAGCCGGTCTCCTAGTGAAGAAACCGGGTCGGAGCAGGAAGTGACGTCAGTGACGTCACATCCGGCTCCCGGAACCAGGAACTATGCGTTCCAGGATGCGTTCCAGGGACCGGATGTGACGTCACTGACGTCACATCTGGTTTTTCCGATTCAAATTCCCCGCCTAGAGGCGGGGAATTTGAATCTGTCCGCGAACAGGCGGACGGCTTTAGAAGTCCGACCCGCCCGTTCGCGGACAGTCCTGGCCGATGTTTGGCCATCACTAACCAGCAGTATATTAACCACAAAGAGGATTAACTTTTATTGGCTTAATTATATCCTGTAGCATTAAAAAAAATCTTAAAACACTGGCTAGAGTTACAGACTAAGACACTATTAAATGCCTTACCATTACTGCATTATAATAGCCATATGGAGGTTGAGAATGAAATGTATATATATAGATACTTAGTGGCACATGCTGGACCAGAAAAGCGGAAAAGGCCCTTTTCCAAACCGTTCTTTCCAAAACTATACAACTATGCTCTTAACTATACAGTAGTAGTTAACTTAAATGACTGAACTCAATATTTGTTGTGCTAGCAATACCTCTCTAATGTAAGAACTAAATGAGCTTAGCAGTATATTTGGGTCTTACATACTGCATACTGTTGTGGAATCTCTGTGCAATTTAAGTTTTCCAACTGTAATGGGATTTGGGCCTAAATATGCCATTTCATTTATCTGCCAATGAGTAGGCCCTTTCATTCCATAGTTACTAAAGGATATTGATTCATGAGATTAATTTCCTTTCTTTGGTAGTCTTGATATACAGTTGCAGTTTGCAAGACGCCTACAGTAGGTTTTAAATCAGCAGAAGATGTTAACTGCCAAGCAACAAGTTGTGCATATATCACTTTGATGCACTGTACGAGCATTATATTCACACTGTGTTCTAATTTGTGCATATGAGGTGAGTCAAAACAAACTAGCTATAGTATTTGGCAGAATTTACTTTTGAGGGCAGTTATTATGGGACATGAACCCATAGAACCAGTTAAACCAAGTAAAAATTCACTTTGGCCTTAAAAAAAGTTAAATATCTAGTTGTAACTGAATTCATTTTTATTAGCTATTGGGACCTTTTCACACTACCCCAACTGAAGCTGCAGTGCGGTTTCACACTGGCACTGCGTTTGTGTTTACCGTAAACACCTTACTACACATACACTTGTATGGAAGAAGCAAGCGCAGAGTAAAATACAGGCATGTCCGTTACTGACAATAAACTGCACAGTGTAAAAGGCCCTTAATAGCATTATAGCATAAAGATATCTATCTATCTATCTATCTATCTATCTATCTATCTATCTATCTATCTATCTATCTATCTATCTATCTATCTATCTATCTATCTATCTATCTATCTATCTATCTATCTATCTATCTATCTTTCTATCTATGGTAAAGAAAGAAGTGTAGTTTCATCAAGGCTCACTTGCTAACCTCCCACTCAGCTTTCAGTCAGGTTGGGGCTTACTAAAATTTGGCACCAAATTAGAAATTGTCCCTTTAAATGTCAACTCACAATCTATACTTTTTTAAAGATTTTCAATTACTTCTGACAGGTGGTAATTTAAACTAGAACAATATCTAGCACCTTTCCAAAAGATATGCAATTAACCTTTCAAATACAGAACACTGTAACGATTTAAGATTGGGATATATTACTGTTAGGTCAAATTGGGTGCATATTTTTTAATAAATTGACCACATCCTGAGCCTAATAATATTTTGGGTCCATACAATTTACATAACTAAAACCAGATGACAATGTGAAAAAGAAAATTTAGTAATAAAACGATGAGTAATTTAATTAGCAGACTTTAGAGTAGGTGACAATGTGACAAATCAACCTCTGCCTTTTTCTTCCTTTTAGAGATGTTCTCAGCTCATTTTGCCGCATTAGTCACATAATATTATGCCTCTTCCTATATTTTCTTCAATCTGTAGTCCTAAGTCAATCTTGTGACTGACAGATACATCCACTGCTCAGAGCACTTCTCTTAAACGCACATGGTGTCAAAAAGCAAACTTCTTTAGCAGGAACATGAATGGCAGAAATGTATTTTAGACAAAGTGACAGAGGAACAAAAGGCCTGTTTTAATTAAGGGTCCATCTAAAAAGACCATGGATTTGGCAATATAAAGTAGTGTTTTTCCGATTAACTTACATTATTAAACAAACACAAAAAATGTATTCAGTTTTTTACATTTTGGAACACTATGTCATCAATAAATAAGGAGCAGTTGGAAGAAGAATGCCCCTCCAAAAAGAAGTGCCACACAAGAATGAAATTAAATAAGTTACAGTAACATCTAGCCACACCCACACCACCCCTCTGTGTCTTCATCCTGTGGTTTTGTCACCAGGGAGGTGCCTTTGCCATATGCCTACATGCAAATACAGGCATAGGTGTCCTGAGTCATCTGATGATGCCGGGAATGTGTGTGTGTGTGTGGGAGGGGGGGGGGGGGGGGGGGGGGGCAGGAAAGGTAGGGGGAGGGAACAAGAAATACAAACAAATTACTTGGTAACAATTTATATTTTTAGATAGAATGACTGCCACATCTGCCACTTGTAGATGGTCAGTTTAAAACAGAGGATTTAATGCCAAAGTAAAGATTTGAGAGATCACTACAGAAGGAAAAAGTAACAATGGCTACCCTAAAAGTTTGGTGTCTGACTTTCTATACTAGGGATGGCTGAGTACACATGCATTGCTTGGAATTGTTTTACTAGAGGTAAATTTTCCGAGCTGATTGTAGTAGGGCTGGAAAGAGAACTGTGAAAAGGAAGCAAATAAATTGACTAACTACTGTTAGCATAAATTAAAAAAGTTTTTGGGGGGATATTATGTCTACATACAATTAGGAACAATATGGGAATATATTTATCCAGGGACCAATTGTCCCTGAGAGGTCAAGTGATGATATTTTCCTCTGTTGTAGAATCATTGTAAATAATTGCCAAAAAGGGTTTGTTTTACTTTCCTGTAGACCAAAATGCTTGATCTGTGAAAAGATTACCTTGTTGCAGGTTAGTATTTGGCATCATAATTAGCTATGTAACTATCATTAATAAGTAATACATTTTAGTGTAGGTTTTGTGGATGGCAAAACATCAGATAACTTAGTGTTGGGCTGTATTTCTGTATGTACACAGCACAGATGCATTCTGGTCATCAGATATGCCAGAAAAGGTAATTATTTAATGTACATTTTAATTATTAATTACATTTTAAATATGATGATCAATAAAGCCATCACTATATACAATTTAGATCTACCAACAACTATGTAGTATAGTGGCCTCCCTGATTACATAGTGATATACACAGAATACAGAATACATAGTGGTTGGAAAGTTTACAAAGGTTTTCATATTACATGGTTTTGGTAAAACAAAAATTGATTGTACAAAAATTGTATGGTAAGATTGTAAGGTGTAAAGCTGGGCATAGACAGGTCGATTCCTGCCCGATTCGACAGCCGATAGGTCGCCGTGCGCGACAACATCATGCATGCTAGGTTGGGAAAATGACCAGTCTATGCCCAGCTTAAGACATTAACTTATGGGTATGACGCCACTGAGAAGAGTTAAAGCCCCCATGCACCTTACAATCTTACCATACAATTTCTGTACAATCCACTTATGTTCTACCTATACCATGTAATATGAGGACCTTTCTAAAGCTGGGCATAGACATGCCGATTCCTGCCCGACCCAACTGCCGACCAGATCTTGCAACTAGCAAGATTGGGCTAAAATTAGATAATTTTGCTCTGATCCCATTAGTTCAGCTGGGGACAGCTGCACCCAGTTGAAGTAATGGGCGGCACACAAAGGCACTAGCAGGCAATGACGTCATCATGACCGCTAGATCGGGTCGGGAATCGACGGGAAATTGTCCTGTCTATTCCCAGCTTTACCCATGCAATTATTATGTATTCTATCAGGGAAACCACTATAGTACATAGTTGTTGGTAAAGGAAGTTGTTTGGAGTGATCTAAAGGTGTATGGGGGCTTTATAATGAATGTATTTGACATTAAATTCAAAATATATGCATTTATTTACATATGCTGGTTGAGATTATCACTTTTCACAAAACTCTTTTGTGTTGCACTTCCAACTGCACTTTTCTATACTCCATTTTAATTCATGTTCGATCGAATGGAAAAACTAACCATGTATACTCACCTTTCCAAAGAACCACACAAGGCCTTATTCTTATACACTAATCTGATACAACTATGTGAATGAGCCCTGGATGACTGTCTCCTTTTCGACCATTCAGTAACTTGATGACTATATCCCAGAGTATTGTGTCTTTCATGGTACTGATTGATAAAATTCTGTTATCCTCTCATAGATTCATTCCTCCCTGAGGAAGCCCAGTTTAGGGCGAAACATGTCAGAGGGAATCACATTTGAGCATTGCTGTATGATATTCATCAACTGATTAGTCACCTTGTTTGGCTTTTTAAATGTATGTAAATTTTTAGGTCATCCCAATGTTTGTCGAGGCTCTGACCTGATATATGTACTAAAAAAAATTTAGGTCATCCCAACGTTTGTCGAGGCTCTGACCTGATACATGTACTATTTCAAATTCAAATCTTTTTTGAAGAAATTTAATAAATTATGGTTTTAAATTGATGATCCAGTGCTTGAAAAGCTCCATTTCTCTTACTGCACTCCGGTTTTTGGAGGGCTTATTCGGACCCCCATACCGGTTTGTCAGTATTCAATTTCACACATTTTACAGTAGGATAGTTCAGTCATTTGACTTTGATGGGCTCATGGTAAACTCACTGTGGATCAGTTAACTAAAGAGTTATAAAGATTGGTACAGCGGCAATTTGCTTTAATCTAACCCGGGCTAATACAAACTTTGTTACCTTTTCCTACAGATACCTATAGAGACCGTTCTAGTACTGATAAGCATTCAAGCCAATTTCCATTATTCCAAGGAGCATTATAACAAGGCCTTCTTAGTATTGGTATACCAGCCTTTGTTTAGGTACCCATTTGACCTGGAGGGGTTAATATTCTCCCAATTTATGAACTGACCTGATTTATGTCAAATGTTAGGTTGCTCACTCATCCCCAAGATTCACTATTAGATATAAATATTCTATGCTATTGGTAAATATTTAAAACTGTTAATTCTGGTTAGAGTAGCTAACTCAAGAAAATAACCGTATTGCTGCCCTAAATTATTTGCACAGTGGTTTTTCATTTTCATGGCCTGCAGTCCAGCACTATATTTTCTTGACTGGTTTATTGCAAGAGCAGCCTACAACACACTGAATTACATTTTATGATAAAGGCCAGTGGTTGTTAATAAGAATCAATGGATTGCAGGATGGAGATAAAAGTGATAAATGTGATTACGCTTGTTTTTGCATGTATAAGCATACATGTATTTCTTAAAGGAATTACCACAAATATAAACAGACCTATGAATCATATTAAAATGTCAAATCTTATCTTATTCTAAAGACAATATATGAAAATGCATTTTTGACCAGTATATGATTTTTTTCTTGTAAAAGTCATATATGTATGGAAATGTTATATTTAACTGATCAGGTGAAAAAGTTTACCTGGGATCCTGTCCTGTCAACAAGCTAACATGGCTTAATTAACTTAAACATAAAGGAGATCCCAAAGCTACAGTCCAAAAAAAGATATTTAGGAGAGGAGAGAAAACAATAAGATGTATCCTATAATATCCTATGTATTTACTACCCAGAAACTGGGAGATACAATCCTGAAGGAGGAAGGACAACAAAAAGAAGATACTTGTTTTTTTACAGGATTCAGAAATACATCCAACAAAGGAGTACTTTATATGTTTTCATTCTGACGGCCATACATAAATAAAAATATATTTGAAGGTAATTGAAATATTACATTAAAATGTGATTGATCAGGTGGGCTATTAGGTTCATTCTTAGCTGTGAGTCATCGCAGTAGTAGTGTTGATTGCAAATATTCTAATCCCGAATGTTTATCGCGCATATCAGCACTTTGAGAGTTCGTGAAGATCTTGAATATAGTGCTATAGCTTCATAATTACCTATCCCAGCAGAGTGGGAGAAAGACAAAGTATTTTAGGGTAGGGTGTGTTTCATACAACAGAGCGTCTAATGGTCCGACAAATACAGTAATATTGTAATGAAGTCTAGCTGCATATGGAGTAATAAAAATATATGGTTTATGTATTTTGTAAGGCAAACCTCGGCTCTTGCGCAATGCGCAATGGGCCTGGGTGTCCACCAGTTAAACATGCTTCAATTACCAGCTCTGTGACGCTGAATAACTGACTTTCTATAGTGTGCACAAGCATTGGCCCAGATTGGCCATAGAAAGTAATTTTCTTAGTACAGGGTCCTAGGTAGGTGTCACTTTTTAGTTTAAAAAAAAATATTAAACCATTTCTTTAAAATAAGAAGAGGAGTCAGTTTAACAATTGTAATTGTGCAGTACCACCTTAAAAGCAGTAACAATTAGCAGAGTCTAATAAAAAAATATTCTGTTCTACATCATTCCAAACGTCACTCTCAGGAGAAGAGTTCTCTGGTGCTCAACAGGTTCTTAAAGCATCCATGTCATAGCTTTTCAGGAGGCATGGTTCACAGATCAAAGTCCAAAATACTTTATTAATAGACACTCAAAACATCTAATGCATTTTAACCTCACCAAGACCTTAGTCACAGTTCAACAGCTATGGCCTAGATGTAAGCTGAAATGTGTCAATTGTTTTTGGCTTCTATGAATAAAGTATGTTGAACTTTGCAACCACTTTGAAAACTTAGTACCAACAAAAAGAGAGAAAGGGAATATAGCCATTTAATTAGATGCCGAATTTCAACAATATCATCCAAAGAGCATTTTACCGCCTAGTAAACGACCGTTTAACGTGGTTTTCGGGCTGCCGTGCCATAGGACCTCTATGGGGTACTTAATTAGACGCCCTTTAATCGCCTGCACTGTTTTTCAGCCAATTACAGGGAGTCGTTTCTCCTGCGGCTGCGGGAGCACACTGTCGGTTCCCGAGCTGAAAGCAGCTCGAGAACCGCCAGTGTAAACTTAGCCTTAAGCTTAACCAATCATGCAGAACAGCTGCTGAGTTCAATTGGCTCCGATCGATCTGTTTGTTCATTATACAATTAAGCCTTAAAATTGTGTGATGTAACACAGATCAAACCCTGGCAAGTGTGCTATTTCTTCACCAGATTTTACTGTATTCAGACCAAAATCAGAACAAAAACACAAGACAGAGAGCAATAGACAATTGTCTTATTCTTTGTGTCTCTGACTCATGTTCCAGCTCTCTCTGCTTGTCTCAATCTTTTTTTTCTTGCTCTTTGTTCCCCACTTTGTCTCTTTCAGTTTCAGTGCCCTATCTTGTATGTCCTGACATGGAGGGTAACCAGTAGGGAAAAGGGTTTCTGACTATGGAGGTGCAGGGGATTATTGCAGGTGGGATCAGGAGTGGAGACAGTGACATAGGTTAAGGGTGAAGAATAGTGGAAGTAGAAGGCAAGGTCTGGTAAAGGAAGAATATTTTTGGATTGAAGATTACCCCTCCATCCTGCATAAATTTTCAGTACTGGGATTTTTTGCATATGTAGTTATCTATTTATCTGATTTATAATGCAATTTTCTTTTTTTGGGTTGCGCTTTTGTTTGCCAAAGCATGGTGGGTACTTGACATTGCCTGTAATGGAAATCTTGCATAACTATCGATACCCAGTTGGCTAACTAACAGTATCTATAATTTAAAAGTGATATTTGGGTTGGTTGTAATGGCTTCAGTCTTAAGGTTTCCGATCAATTGCCAATCCAATCTTTCCAGGCGATCGGGAATCGGCAATTGATCGTATCCGGAATCGATGCAACCACCTTGGGAGTCTGATTCCACAAAATCCATCGATCGGAAAGGCTGCTGCATAGGGAGCTGTGTGTCCACCAACCTACTTTGATTGCCAACGATAGACCAAAAAACAGCAACATGTATGTTCAATGTCCGATCCAAATTGTAGTCGATTGCGTTATTTTGGGGTCGATCGGGCAGGGTGAGCAAAACCTGATTGATTGCCGATTGATCGCCGAGGGGTGATCGGTCAAAAATCGAGTGAAAAAACTACCTGTGTATGGCTACCTTAAGATCATTTAAATATTCTTTTAGTGAGGAGTTTTGATTATGTATCTAATGAGCTGGGAAAATAGGGACTGGTGTCTGATACAGATGGCTAAATATTGGATTATTTAATTGTGGCATTAGCAAGTTTATGTGCCTTTGGTTACAATATCATGTTTACCCATAAGCTAAATTGATGCAGGGAGAATAAACTGAATTAAAAAGTAAACTTAACAGTTGTATGATTTCACCACACCTACTTAAAAAAATAATGTTTTACCTTATGAATTACCTAAACACATAGTCAGAAACAACCCCCACCCGACAAATACAGATTCAGTCAAGCTAGCACGCTGTTTACACTAGTCAGCTGACCTGATGTAGGAATCATGCTGCGTTTGTTTCTGTGCTGAAGCAGTCATGTGCTAAATGTTCATTGTAATATAGCTAGTGCTGCAAAAACACTGCATGAGGAAAGCTTCTTATTATAGGCAGCATAGTTCTTGTAATGCTAGGCAATGGAGGTCTTTCCAGCTTTACTCTGAGGTGCATTGTTCATTTAAACAGTCTATTTGGTAGCCGTTAGGAATCTACAGACTTGTAAAAGAGCAAGCACATAATAATAAAAATAACTTGGATAAATGTCAGTGACTGAAGAAGAACTTATAATTATATATTTTTAGTTGGTTATGCAGGAATTTATAGTACAGAGGCATTCAAAGCTTTAACCCCCCCCCCCCCAAAGAAGTCTGTATTATATTTAACCAAATATATAGTGCTGTTATTCACAAATGGGTTTAAAGTGGACCTAAACTATAAATTAAGAATAAGAATTAGAAACATAAACACACTTTTACACATAAAAATGTTTCAATGGATTGTCACTACGCTGGTTGTCTAAGCATCAGGTGTATGGGCGATTCCCGGGTGTAGTTGCGAGAGATCGACCGGCATGTGCACTCACGCTGAAGGCTTGGTGGTCGATAGTCTGCAACTACAGAGGTGCCCACCTTGTCGTATCGATCCAAAAAGCCCCACCAGCTGGATGGCACGGCGATAGAGTCCCTGTCCAAAGTATCTGACAGCAATCTCACAAGAATCCCTGTGTTAGTGGCACACACAGGACTCCCATCAGTACAGCAGATGACTCATCACAGCATGGTGAGGTCACCATGCTCTAATAATTCACCATGTCTATAGCCGGCTTAACATTGATCGATCACACCACCACACAGTGTGTACAGGCCCCTATACACCTAAAATCTTACCATACAATTTCTGTACAATCCACTTTTGTTCTAGCAAAACCACTTAACATGGAAACCTTTCTAATCCTTCCAATCACTATGTATTTTAGTCCCCTCCAGGGAGGACACTATACTACATAGTTGTTGGTAAATCTAAAGGAAATTGTATGAAGTGATGTAAAGGTGTATGGGGGGCTTTAGTGTTAAACACAAAGGATTGTTAATGGTACTATGAAGCACAAACGTAGTACAATCGTAAATGTGATTGCAATTGCGATCCTAAATACAGTCGTAATTCCAATTCTAATTCCGATACCAAATGCGATTATAATTCCAATTCTAAATATGATCACAATTATGATTTACGATCGTAATTACTATTCCAAATATGATTCTCATTGTGATCATAATTACGATTCCAAATCCGATGGTAAATTAATCCATCAGAATATATATATAAAACCCTTCAGATTTTTGTATAATCTACAAAAATTTACCAATATGTCCGATTGTTTTTCGATCGATTTTGGTCGATTGTACCAGGTGGGCAGGAATCTATTTTTGTTTGATCGAACGGAAATATCAAACTGTGTATGGCCAGCTTTACAATCTGTTACAGTTCTGTAAGGGTCCCCATACACCTTTAGTTTTCTCTGTCAGATATCCTGTAGTTCTCTTTTTGTTTTGCCAAAACTATGTAATATGAGGGACTTTCTAAACCATTAGGACTACCTGTGTTAAATCACAAAGGCCCCTATAAGACATAGTTGTTAGAAGATCTAAAGGATATCTGACAGAGAGATCTAAAGGTGTATGGTCAGCTTAAAGTACCCTCTAAGGGGGTAACATTTACATTCCTACATTCATGAACCCACAAGATTGCTTTTAACATTGTTTTGTTTTAATTTTCTTATATGTCAATATGTGTGAAAAATTAAGGAGATAATATACCGTTGTCCATGGTTTGGATTTTTCTTCTTGGAAATAATGACTCCCTACCCATAACAGTACAAGGGTGATGATCCCTGTATCTTGGGCGTGCGCCTGCTTACTGTAGAAATAAGAAAGGATTAAAATGTTATTTGATATTCATTCAATGATAAGTTACATTTGAAACATAAGTAATAAATGCTATGTACATCTAAACTATAACAAAATATGAAAGCAGAATGTGAAAGGTTTATGCTGACTAAACAGGAAAACGATATTTGTGCATCAGTATCTGAGTAGATAACCACTGACTTGTTGAGCTGAGATATGAGAAATGTACACAGAGATTTATTCAAACATGGAAACATAATATAAAAACATTCCCTCCAGTTGATGTAAGCAGCTCAGATGGGTTGCTTCAGGCAAGCCTCTGAATATAAAGCAAGCAGTGGAACATTTCCAAGCATAATAACTATTTCTCTGTGTGTAGCAAGAAACGGGGTGTCTGGGTTAAAAGAAGTCCTCTACCTAACAACCATAAGCAGAAAGACTGAGCCACACTTCAAGAACATGCAATGTTGTTTTTAAGTAAAAATGATCATGCAGATATGATTATATATAATATAAAGAGTGTAAAGATATTTAAAGGAAAGTAGTATAAGTGCATACAACATTTTGAAATTGAAGAAGAACATTTTTCTTCTTATAAGAAGTCTCATTTACAAGTTTGGAAACCATATCATTAACCAAATAGACAAAGCGTCGTGCACGCTTATGGCCATCTATCTGGCCCATATAATATGCCCCCATCGCAGATTTTGAGTGGGACAAATCAATCCCACTTGAAAACAGCCGTATCGCACATGACCATTAATACGGCCGATGTCCATTGCTTTGTCTAGAGACTGGGGGTCTCCAGGCAAAGCATCGGCTGAGCTGGGAAGAGAGCAGAGCTGATATCTGACAGCAGCGTGATGACGTCATCACGCTGCTGACGGGAACATCGAACGGCTCGAATATCAAGCCGTCTGTACCCTGCTTAAGGGTCCCCATACACCTTTAGATTTTTCTGTCAGATTTCCTTTAGATCTCCTTTTGTTAAACAAAAACATGTAATCTGAGGGAATTCTAAACAATCAAGTCTACCCGTGTTCAATCGCAGAGGACCCTATACTACATAGGTGTGATCTAAAGGATATCTGACAGAGAGATCTAAAGGTGTATGGCCAGCTTACATTTTTAGAATATTTTTTCCTTTGGTTTAAGAATTTCACTTTCCTTTTGTAAAAGTGAAATTCCCCTTGCAAATGAAAACACCACAATTAATGTCATGTGTATCATGACAGAAGGAAGTGACTTGCAAATAGTCTAGTTTTTAGACTTGTTGAGATTAGACTCAACAAAATAATTCAGACTTGTGCTAGGGGAATGGTATACTGGGGCCGTTTCTTCATTGATAGCAGAACAGTTTTTAATTTAGACTTCCTTATATTGTTGTAATCTACTGGCAATGCTTTAGTATTTTGTTGCAGTATGTAATTTGTTTTTCCTATAATTGCTTAACTGTCATAAATACAAACTACAAGACTTTTCTTTTGTTCTCTGTGCTCTTATATTGTTCATGCTACTAGTTGTGGCTTGTTACAAGGACTTGTCTTTAACATATTAAATTAAGGTGTTTTTTAAAGTACTGTACTGACTTTACACTTGCTATGACCTGAACCTAATTTGAAGCCGCTAAAGTCCCCTCCCCCTGTATTGCATACAGGGGGGATTCTCCCTGTTCTTTTTATTTATATTGTTCTGGGATGTTGGCTTCACCTATTTTCCTAGAGGTAATTTCTCTTTTTTATTAAGATTATAGCAATTTTATTTTATTTGGTTTTTCTAAAAAACCGACTTTTCAAACTTGTTTTATATCATTTTTTATTCTACATCTTAATGAAAAATAAGAAAAATTTCTAGTGATTTCAAAAAGCATTCTGGTAATTCTAAATAGATAGTTATACATGGTTAGTCACAATTAACTGAACTTGTTTAAAAATGCTGTAGATTTAAGTGCAAATGGGTTCTAGGTATGCATTCCATGTTGAATGGATGAAGAACATGATATTAAAACCACCTTGTGCTTTTAATCTAAGCCTTGATTTTAAAAAGACTGTATTAGTCTTCTCAGATGTTCCATGGCAAGGTGTGTGATATTACCGCATTATCCCAATTACAATGTGCAGATAAAAGGTCCAGAGTTAATTTCAAGGCAAATACTTCTGTAGAATGTCTATTTAGGCACATTGGAACTGTTACCACAAAATACAATTAAATGTGAAATCAAAAATGTATTTGCATGTACACCACTTCATTCTGAAGTTTACAAAAAAACTCTGAGTCACTAGAAACATAATCAGTCAGTTATTCAACAAGATAATAATTATTATGCAAATGACAGTAACAAGCCAGCAATCTAATAATCTTATACTGCTCTGACTATAGTATCTAATCAGTATAAAATTGATTACTGTACATTTCACATTGGCATTAATGTTTGATTTACCTTATTAAACATTGTATGTGTATGAAATAATCTTGTTTTCTATACAATGAACGCTTCTCCTGCAAAAAACCTGCATCAGGGAAAGTATAAAGCCTGCCATAAACCGATACCGATAATAATTACGATCAATAAAACCCGACCAATGATAGTTGTTAATCGGCATGAAATCTGTGCAGGTCCACATGGTACGACAGATAAATTTTTATTGAAATTGGTGACGTTTTCAATTGTAAAGTGATTGGTTAAGTAGAGCATTTTTTTATTGGCCTGGGAACATCAGGCAAGAGTTTTGTGGTTTCCCAACCGAATTCGTGCAGATGATGCTTATTAGCATATTTACACTTCTGGTGACAACATGTTGTAGCTGGTGACCGAATGGATTGATCATAACAACCAGTTCTTTTTTGAGTGTTTGTGAAAATGATGTATGAAATCAAATCATAAGAAACCATTTGCAGTTTTTTTTAATTGCTGTTAACATTGTATTATAATGTTTTAGTAATGGTTTACATTTTGATAATTCCTAAAATACTGTTGTTATTAACTACCGCCAGACATGATGCAGTTTTGCAGATTCATCTATCTGTTTTTATTGATCGTAAATATTATCGGTACCTGTATGGCAGGCCTAAAAAACTGCTCATACATTATATTCGTGCTGTTTGTTATAATACTGGAAAAAATTGTATGTTTCTGAGTTAGCTAATGTTGTCTACTGCCTCAATGTATAATTTTTCTGATGAAATACATAGCATATTTAGCTCCTTTTATTACAATACCAATTATCACTTACTTAATAGATTATCACATTTTCTTAAACATGAGAGAATAGGTGTTATGAAAGCTGCAGAATACAACTCTAGAATAAGAGCACTGAGTACTTTAGCTCACGTTCTTTTGTGGGTGTATATATGTGTGCACATATGGCTCATGCATATATGCCACACACCTATCAAGGGGCATTCTAAAATCCTAAAATGTACCAGTAGAAAACAAAATTATCCATTGCCATTGCCAGTCTGATTTTTGAAGCAGTTATACAACTTTACAGCCTTTTTCTAGACCTAATTTTAAATAAATGCATACACAATTAACATACACAAGATACACAAGCAACTATGCATAAGTTCTATGTTTAGCTATTTATACATGTTACAGTATTGTTTTATAATATCTATATGATCTCCCTTAAGTTGGCTGCACATGCTACAAAATCAAGCCCCCCATACACCTTCAGATCAATCCATACAATTTTCATTAGATCTACCAACAACTATGTAGTAAAATGTCCTCCCTGATAGCATACATAGTGGTAGGTTTAGAAAGGTCCTCATATTACAAGGTTTGGTAGAAGAAAAGTTGATTGTACAGAAATTGTATGGTGTATGGGGGCCTTTACCTTTACAGGATTAGATCCAAGGAAATAAGCTGGGCATACACGTCATGATTTTTTGTAAAATTTTAGTGTGATCGTTTATCAAAATTGATTGCGAGATCGAATTGAATAAAAATTGAAGCATGCCAAAAGCGATCGATTTTGTCAAAAATCTGACAGAAAAACGATCGCTCACGGATCCGTTCTGATGGATAATTTTAATAAAAAGCAAAGGAATCGAGTGCTGTTAGTTGTCTCGTTTTAAGCGATCAATCTATGATTCTTGTGGAAATTACCTTTGTGTGTGTGCTGTTGGTCACTGGCCAGTTCTTCAGCTAACACCACTCCCAACCCATAAATGTGTGCATTTGAGACTTTTAGCATAGAATCGCCCAGAAATTTTATGCATGGTATGTTGCAGTTTGCGATCGTTTTCACAAATTAAAATCGATTCCGGAATCGGATGGGCGATCGGATTTAAAAAACGATCGCAGGAAAATCAGTACGTGTATGCCCAGCTTCAGATATACCTGTGTTATCCACCCAAAAAGTGTAAATGTAGACACCCTAATGATGTATGTGTGACCAGTTTGTTAGCCTGGTAAAAATCAATGAATAATTGTTTTGCTGTGTTTTCATTGAGCTTGGCTTATTTCTGAATAAGGCTCCTGAAAAATGTTAGCTGTTTTTTTATACCACAGGTTATGTGTACATGGTAACAGGTTCAGGCATTTGTCTCCTTTTTATTTAGAGTTTTCATTTTTAAATAAAAAAGCAAACTCCTTGGTTAGCAGTATTTTATGCTTTAGGTTGAGGTTAGAGTCAATGAGCAAACATAAATTCCTCACAAAGTCATTATACCAAGCCTGGTAAATTAGCATTAGAGAAGACAACATCTTCACTTTGTTACTAATGGCTAATGACTTTCCATTTCTTAAAAGATTTTTTTTACTACGTTAATGTGTTTTGCTGCTGCAAAGCTTCCTGTAATCCTCATTAGTAGCATGTCAGGAAGCATAACTATAAGGGTACCACTAACACAATACAGTTACATTACACATCTTTGATCTGAATGCCTATACCAAGTTCCAGGGTTCAAACTGAAAGAATTAAGGGTTAGATTATAAAATCTAAAAATAACTTGGCATTATGCTGTTCACGACAGGGGTCACCAAGAAGCCATTTAGGGTGACTTTTAACTCAACTGCCAGGAAACCTCTCATATGTGAGAGTCAATTACTGGAGATTTGTAAAATGTGACATTAACCACTGACATATTTTTCATATACTGGCAATAATTTATCAAAGGGACAAATGTACCTTTATCTTATTTCTGTATATATGCATAAGATGATAATATGCGTTTCAAAATGGATCTGTTCAGACTGCAAAATGTTATATTTGTGTAAGAGTTTGATTAAGAGTTTAAGTATGTTCTTGCAGGTAGCTCCCAAACACCTACATTTAACAGTCCTGGTGTTTTTTACACACAATGCAACAAAAGGCTCCCACCTATTTTTACATCTTTTTCTGTATTGTTATGATGGAAGATGGTCAGAAAAATTAGAAAATTAAATTTTTACGTCAAAATTCTGCGGGATGATTTCGACTTGTTCACTGTGAAATTTTGACTTTCTGAAATTTTAAAGTATTAACTTTTTATATTAAATAATAAAAATGTTAAAATATTACAAATGAACACAATTTCCCTTACCTCTTAGCCATTCTTTAAGGGTTAAAATATTTATTAACTACAATGGGTAGGTCAGGGAAACCTCTATACTCATTCCATTCTATATTTAAATGCACTCATTTGTGCAAGTTTTACATATAAACATGATTTTTTTTTTAAAGTAGAAATTTAATTATAGCACACAAACTGACCCAGCAGCCAGAGTATGTGCCCCTTCATCTCAACTTGGATATGATTCTTTAACAGATAGAAAGACTGATCTTTGGATGCTTTGAAAACACATGACTATGCATGATATAAAATGTAAACTTCAACCTGCTATTTAGATTCCAGCTGCTCTGAGTTACCAGTCCTTCAAATTGTGCAATTGAGTAGAAGATAGAAAGGTATAAGATAGAAAGATCTTATACTATCTATGCTACATAATACTAAACAAGCAATCTAAAATGTATGATGGATGAGTTTTATTTTCATACTTAAGTTTTAAAAAGTTGTTTTGATTTTCTTTTAAATGAACATACAGTATATAACCTCATTGGAGGGAGTGGAATACCCCAGTAGTTGTACTACATCCTTCTGGACTGCTCATGATTGTATCTGCAGAGCCATGCTTCACAGAAGTAGTTCAGGTAATGCAGGGCTGCCTTCAACAAGCAGCTTAACTCTAGTGCACTTAGTGTAATAATTGGAATTTTTATGGTTGAGAAAGCAAACACTTTTAATACAGGCAAAAGCTCTCATGTAGTCACTAAGAAGACATTCGGAAATCAAAAAGATGGATCACCCTAATCTGTATATTGACATCTCTCATGGCTGAATAAATGGTGCAGTTGAGCTATATTTGCTTGTATTGATTTCACTGCTGTTTAAAATTCATACTATCACTTTGCAAGGTTGACCACAGGGCAGAGAGGGGAGGATTTTTTCTATCCATTCTGGATTTCTAAGGGACTCAGCATTGCCACAGCTGATCATAAAGCATACTAACAGAACATGGAATAGCTTTGTTACTTGCAAGCTAGTAGCAAATCAAAACACACTAAAAATACTTAGAAGCTCTTACAAAGCAAGATTGTACTCTTAAAATCAATAAACTGAACAATTTTGAAAACAAGCCAATATCTGTGGGACATTTTGTTTTCTTTCTTGATGAAAACTACCTACTAGGTAATGGTAAGCAAAATTGGTCAAGCACAGGCACCAATATAAAAATGTTCTTATCACCATACCACAATTTATCTTAAAGTGCTATCTAAAGCTTAACCCTTGTTAATCTAAATGATTTAGTCAGATCTCCCTGAACATATTCAGGATTTTTCAATATGAATGTTATGCTGCACAATAAGACATCTAAATTAATTGCTGATGTACATGAAGTATTTTACAGTTCATTTTTCACCCAAAGTGTCCTTGGTCTGCCCGTTGTATTCACTTGAGTGAATAAAACACAAGGGTTCATTATCACGTATGCACTGCCTTCTGTTTTCATGAAGCTATGTACAGCACGCTGCCAGTCCCTTCCAACAGCCATTATCTTTTGGAAGCAAAGACACACAGTGATGCTGATTCTGGAACTGAAATGTAGTAATACTGTAATTGCTATGTTTATAGAGGGTGAAGAGACCAACATATTAGCAGAGTAAAATGCAACTTTATATAATTCCAACAATGGAGCAATTATTAAAACAATGTAATTGTTGATTCAATGTTTATTCAATATTGCAAAAAAGTATTTTAGTAAACAAATATTTTTGAAAAAGTTTAAACGCTAAAAATTACATTATAAATATCATAATATTAAATATTACATCACAATAATTATATTTTTAAAATATTTTTGGATGTTAAGTAATTTGGTTGGTTAGTTTTTATCCACACCAATGTTTTCACATTACAGTACTTACCTGTGCTGTCTACAAGAGTATGTCAGTAATGACACTTGTACTTTGTCTTATGGACCTTTACATATGTTATGTTGTTTGTCACTGATTGACAGCTTCTGTTTCAGTTTAGTTTTAAACATCTTTAAAAGCTGCACCCCATTACAAACATATTAAGTGTTATTTTCTTCTCCATTCTGTAGAGAGACAAGTCTATATCCATTAAGTAATTTGCTTTATATTCATGAATATTTCATTATTTCAAAATGACATCTTAAGTGTGGCCATGCAGCTTAATCTGTTTCAACTTATATATATTCGATTTAAAATCACATATGGAAATTTATCAATGTGAGAGCATATAAATATAAAACCGACCTGACCAATCATGTTGACTTTTTTGCTTATGGATGAGTGAAGTTTGGAATACTGGAGTTCAGTCAAACAAACTGCCATCCAATCCAATAAATAATTACAAGCAAATTGTACCTTTCACTATATGCTGATTGATGCTGGAATTGCTTTTGAAAGTTCTCATAAGTTCCTGTTATAGATTAAGTGCCGGTGTAGGAGAAATAACTGTACTCAACTGCAATGGGTGAATGTAATCAGGTTTAATGGACTTGAGAGCTTGTTGGGAATTAAATAACTATTGATTTGTTGGGATGTTGCTGTCATTACAAAATGCCAAATCTGCAAGCATTACCAGGATGGATATAATAGAGCGAGGGTCATTTCTTAAATAACAAAAGAGAAATAAACATATTTTAAACATTTATAGTTGCTTTTCACTATAGAAATATAAAATAAAGTGCACAGCAGACAAAATGGCAAATTAATTTAATGTAAAACCTTAAACTTGCTGCATGAAATTAAAGCTAATTTTATTAAAAGATCATGGTACCAGTAGATTTGTGTGAATATACATGTGCCAAGTTGTGTTTAAAAAGCAAAGTAGTCTTTCATAATGATAAAAGCCCATGAAAACCTGTCCCTATGATCTGCTCTTTCCTCAATTTAAAGATTTACTCTAGCCAGCTACAACACTACTCTGTAAGCTCTAGTCTTAAAATGGGGGGGGGGGAGCAAATGATAATAATAATAACAACAATCATTATTATTTAAAATAGGAATATTATAAGACATAATGAACTAACAGCAGCACAAAAGTCATAGTTTTACAAATGGTATATTAACATGCCAAGTTAATTTGCTTACTCATCTCTACAAATACAAATGAAGTATAATTTACTGCTTTGAAAAGTTCACCAGCACTGAGGACAAAGTGAAGAGTTTGTAATATCCTGCAAAAGATTAATGATTAGTCTAGCTGTGATTCACTCACCATACTTGAATTAACTGCAGACATTATTCTGTGCCCTGATGCGTTTCTCACTGCAATCAACTGTGTTCCATCACTAAGTCAAAGCTGGCAAGTTGGGATTTGCAGCTAAATGGTTTGCTTGCTTTCTTCCAAATGATGTGCTGCCTTTTGGATTTTGTGTGCATGTTGCTGTAGATCAAGAAAACAATAGTCTAAATCCACAACATTTTTTTAATACAAACTGCCATGGGCAACAGTAAAGTAAATGAGAGAATATTTGTAAACCATAAGGATTTTAAAATAGTTTATAATGAAACTTAAAGTAGCTGTGCCTGAAGAAAATAGAACACTTATATTTGCACTGTTTACTTCACTCCTGCCCTGCCATTAAGCGTGACCCCTGAAATAGATAAATGCACTGAAAATACCTTAAATATCGACTTTTATAGTTCATGGTGGGCAATGCCCTGCACATCAAAGCTAGCCCATATTAACAGATGACCATTTTCTGCACCTACTAGTATTTTGAAAGTTGTGGAAAATTGGTTTGCTACATAAATGCATGAATATTATATTTTTCTTATTTAGCTAAAACATAATGGGGTTTGCTCTGTTTGCTTAGCAAGGTCAATTATCACTCTGCAAGATATAACTCTCTTAGCTGTTGGTGTTTTCTGTTCAGTATACATATATTTTTTAACAATTTCTTGCATGTTTTTTATTACAAAGTGTTGTTTTTTTCAAATTCACGAAGCCAATTGAGTATTGAAAACAATTCATTTACTTTAATACTGACCAGTAGAGATGGGCGAACATCGGCCCGGAGTGTCCGCGAACAGGGCGGGTCGAACTTCTAAAGAAGTCCGCCGTCCGCCCTGTTCGCGGACACATTCAGTCAGTGACGTCACATCCGGTCCTTGGACCGCAACCTGGAACGCATAGTTCCTGGTTATGGGCGCAGGATGTGACGTCACTGACGTCACTTCCTGCTCCAAGCCGGATTTTTCACTACAAGACCGGCTGCATGCCCGGTCTTGTAGTGAAAAGATTCTTCCTCCGGCACGATCTCGCAGGTTCTGATCCTGCCGGAGGAAGAATTTAGAGGTCGAACACCCGTACTGTCCGCCGGCGAGAGGATCGGCGAACATGCCGAGTTCGCGGCCGAACTGTTCTCCGGCGAACAGTTCGGTCCATCCCTACTGACCAGCCGAAACTCTAATATTAAATCAACACCTATAAATGTAAGTATTCATTTGCAATAGGGTGCCTGTTCCTGAATTTCAGACTACACAGAATGCTAGTGTACCTGTATGGCTCCTAGGCTCCGCATGGATATCTAGGAACAAGGACATGAAGCACACAACATAGTGCAACAAGGTTGAGTACTGTGAATGATATAGTAAATGATAAAATACTCACAAGCAAGGAGATACAGAGCTGGTTTAGCAGGGGCTAGTCCCCTAACAGGCCAAGTTCTTACAGCTGTATGAATACCAGGATGGCATCACTTCCTAATTATGGATGATTACAAGCGCTGTAGGGTTTAATAGAATGAATGGGACACATTTCAAATGGAAGCCCTTTGTCAACCTTTGTGATCTACTGTGTGATCACTGCTGATAGTTCTGCGAAACTTTGTATTACCATTTCCACATGGATATTACCGGTTTGCTTTTTTCTGATAATTCATTCTCACCCAAGTGGTGTACTGAGATTGTTTATACATGTATGAAGAACCTGCTGCTAAAAGTCAGGTGAATTTTAAAGAGCCCATTAAAATTTTTTAGCACAGTGTGTGTCATCACCAGTGCACAGAAATATTAAATGATCCTACCCCGCTGTTGGTCTCCTTATATTCTACTCCAAAAAACAAGCTATTCATACTACAATTGGTGCTATAGTACAAACGTTTAACTCTGTATATGGATAATTAACTATTGCTGCTTGGGGTTATTTGTGTAGAATGCATTGCTATTTAGTGAAATTCAAGCAGCAATTAACTCTTGGTGCTTGAGTAAAGAAGAATTAGGTCATTACTATTTTTGTAAAATGGCTAATTATGATTTCCTTGTACAAGTTAACAAGTTGAGAATTTTTAAAATCAGTATTTTCATTATAATTTCATAAAAAATTACATGCCTCTTCTTTGCCTATAGATTTAGGCATGTAGTCAGCCTCCTCAGGAGGGAAAGGATACCAAACTCAAAATGATCTGTGTAGTGATGAATAGTCCAGTTAGGTAATCATCTAAGTAAACAAAAGCAACATCTTAGTTGCAAAACTTTAAACCATTAGATAAAGCCCCCCCCCCCCCGTTGTTTCAGTACGACATGGAGGAGATTCAGTCCCTGTTAATCAGTATTGCGTAACCCAGTAACAAAAATGTAATGAATATCAACATACTTGCCAGGAATCCTGAGCCATCAAATCCATGCCAAGATGCCAAGGACTGTCCAGGTAAACTTGTTACGTCCATCTCCCATTTGACATGATCGCTCATTTAGAGATGTAGGTAATAATAGGTAAGAAACAATGGGTAAAGTTAGGTCTTAGCAGTTAGGTGCTGCTAGGATGCTCACTAGAAGCAGGGGCACACAATGGCCACACATGGCGGGTATTAAGCTTACTGTAGTTGTTTATGGATCTCAAGAAATTACATTTGTGAAAATGATACCCAGTGATCAAAGGAGGGTGTAAATTATGCATGGGAGGCCCTATCCATCTCTAAAGTAGAAACACTCCAATATACCTGTTCTTTATTGATATGGCTCTCTAGCGGTATCCTTCCTTGCTAGTTAGGGCACCATGAGGGCTGCATCCACACCATCTACAATTTTATACCCCCCATAGGCCAGTTGAGGGAGGGGGAGTCACCGGAACTTCCCCCTACACATTGTCAATCTTTGATCCAAGGCTGTAGAGAAAAGATTCAAAAGTGCCATTGAAGGGAAAAGAAGGACAAGGGGGCAGCATCAAGGCATAAAACTACAGAGTTATGAGATGTGTGATACCTCTGGGACGGATGGGAAATAGGAAAGAGCAAGTGTAGTGTAATGGGATTGGGCAAATGTGGGATGGGTGTATCATGAAGGGATGAAAAGAAAAGGGGGAAGCAACAAAGAAAAGCCTAGGAGATAACGTGTCTGCGTATGGTATGTGAAAATGGTATGTGGTGTGGTGAACAATTTGTAGAAAGTGGAAAATGTGATGGATTGGGAAATGTAAGTGAAAGGGAACTTAATCAGTGTGGAGTGTGTGCCTGGGATAAACAAAATATTGAGGATTAGGGGATGCCAATGTGGAAGGAGAAGGGATAGTGCACGAAAAGCTGATGCATGGTGCATGAGTGTAAGTGAAAATGAAATGTAAATGTAGTGTGGAGATGATATTAAAGTGATGGGGAAGTGACAATAGTGTCTAGGGAAGCAAAGAGAAAAACAAGATGAGACTCAGAGTGAGAAGGAGGAACGGTAAAACAATGGGCCAAAATTATGTGAAAGAAAGTGAAGGGCCCAACAAAAAACAAACAAAAAATGTCAAACTAAAATATGACCCAAAGTGCAACCCTGAATCAGCCCTGTGCCGATTAGGGGGAGAGACTAAAGGCAGATGACATGTTACCCATGCCCACAGGTTACATAATGCAAAGCTGCAAGGCATGCCTCCATCACAAGGAGGTTAGCCTTGGATAGAGGAGGCCCATGCCGGGTGCAATCCAAACACTAAAAATTGTTACAAGGAGTAGCTAGAGTAGGTAAGGGCAAAGCAGAGTGTGAGGACAGGGTCGGAACTAGGACAGCCCAGTCATCGGAAAGAGCTTAGATAACAAAACAAAAACAAATAAAGTAACAGAAAACTATAACTTGAATCCGTAGATCTGCTGACAGCTTTGTGTGTGATCCAGCTCCAAATGATGCCCTATAAAAATTGGTCTATTCCAATAAATAAAAGGGTATATAGATAGTTTCTTTGTTAGACCCGTGGGATTTCAAAAGGTTTATATTCTCAACCCCTTGGGGGAATGGACTTAATAAATTTATATATTGGGTAATAAATATATCAAAAGCCTAGACATTCATTCTAGAGATGTCATTTGGTATACATATTGCCGGTCCTTCTCTATAAACAAAAAAGTCAGTTCATTAGTAGATAACAAAGGTTTAATCCTCATCAGTCCCTCCCAGGTGGGACATCATAGTATAGTAGGAGAGTCACTGATGGACAGAACCATCACTTAGAACTAATACATAGCGGATTAAAGCTTATTACATAAATAAGAATTGGCTAAATAGAGCAAGAAGACATTCTAGACTGCCTCAGGAATTGTGTCTTCAGATTAGTCTGCCAAGGAGCCAACTTCTATTATAACCATTATACAAACATCAGTTATAGGAGATGGGCTTAACATGGTCATGTCAAAAGGGAGATGGACTTAAAATGGTCATGTCAAATGGAAGATGGGCTTAACATAGTCATGTCAAATGGGCAATGGACTTAACATGGCATCTGGACAGTCCTGGCATGGATTTGACGGCTCAGGATTCCTGACAAGTATGTTGATATTCATTACATTTATGTTACTCTGCTACACAATACCGATTAACCATGGAATAATCTCCTCCATGGCATTGATATCCTACAGATACTTGGGGGGACTTTTGCTAATGGTTTTAAGTTTGGCAACTAATATGTCATTTGTGTTTATTTAGATCATTACCAAACTGCACCAATAATTTTGAGTTGGGTCTCGATCCCCTCCTGTGGAGGCTAACTACAAAGGGCCTATACTTGTCGAGGGGTACTCTTTCTCCCCCTTATGTCCAAACTCTGTTTTTACCACATATGTAAACATACAGGTGTGTGACCCGCCCTGCGGGAAGAAGGTGACCATCAGGAGCAGAACGATCCGGCCAGTGGAAGAATTCTTTAACGAGAGACCGCAGAGAGAGGCCTGCCTCTCGTCAAAGGAAACCGGCTTAAACCGAAAGTGAAGTCAGTGATGTCACGTCCGGATAGAGTACATTCCAGGTACTGGAAGTAACATTAGTTATGTTGACTTCCGTTTTTTATAAATCAAATTCCCCACAAACAGGCGAGGAATATGAATCTTCCCGCGAACAGGCTGAAGTCCGATCCTCCTGTACACGGACGGACTTGGCTGAAGTTCGGCCATCACTAACTATTTTTTCTAAAGTATGGATTGTCCCAGAGATGTACAATAAAGCTACTTTACCTTAATCACAATTTCTGCTGGATAGCCATATCTTGGTATTCTTACCCTTTGTGTGAATCCTTTTTTATGTATTTATGGTATGGGGGCAGTGGTTATTTATTCTGCTTTACATTTTTACCTTATTCTTAGTTTTGCCCAAGTTTATATATTGATGTTAGCATTTTTTCTAGTTGACACTAAATAACCATACAACCCTTATTTAGTTTTGCTTGGCACTGATTAAAAAACTCCAGAAATATGTAAGTCAATGAGATACATGAAAGGCTTTCAAAATGAAATGAAATGATTTAGTAAACTGCATAAGCTCACAAACAGAACATATTAAAATAATTGCCTGGTGTTTGGTCTCCTCAAAATTATTGGCAATCTTTTATCATGAGTCTGTGTTAAGAAAATCTAATAATGCTTGTGTCCCTTTTAATATTCCATGCAGGAGCTTGTCTGTGATATTTTTTAGATTCTTTCCACACTGATACTGTAATACCTATTTAATGTTTACTTCCAAATAAACTAAAAAAATATATTTAAATGCCCTTGATTTTTGTGAGCAAATTTTCTTCATTTATCAAAAATTATATGCAATCCAATAATTAGATGCCTAATAATAATTAGATGTAGTCAGTTCATAGGATAAACAAGCACATATATGTTTCTGTAGTTGCTACCTGCTGTTAAAAAATATGCTAGATCAGCAAATACGCTTTATGGAATAAATTACCACTTAAGGTGATTCATTAAATTAGTTATTACTGTGTGTAAATTTTCCCTTAGCTTAATAAATGTGCTGAAAGAATTTAAAAATAATATAGTTTACACAATAGGAGGATTGAACATCTTCACTTCTTAACTAAGTTTTAAAGTGATTATATCCTTTTAAAAGTTACATGGTTTAGCAAATTAGTCCCTCTGTTGCATTTGGGCAGTTTTACTTTAGTAGAAAAATATATCTAAACTTTAGTCATTGTCCCAAGTTGACATATGCACTAAAACATCCAAATCCTGTGCCCAGATTATCGAGTGCCAAATTGCTGGTACTGAGATCCTTCAACTTGAATGCTGCTGTCTCAGCATCTTGGCTCAGCAAGTTAAAATAGATCACTCTGAATTAATTTATAGAATTGTGCCAGTTGTGACATCAGTAAGACACATAAGTGTGTTTGCGCTTATATTCTAACAGGCTTCAGCTAATCGGGTTGTCATCTTTGGACTTGGTTGTCTAATGATGCAGTTTTCTTGGAAAAAGAACCTTGCTTTCAGTCTCTTAGCATTTGTGCCTAGTAAACTTTAAGACTGCAGGTGTGATATCAGTTCTACCCTACATTAGCATGATTGGCTACCATGAGGATTCTAGACTCAGCTGACTTTATGTTGAAGGCTTAAGGCAGTGCATACTAATTGACCTAACCTACAATATGAAACCTGAAGAAACATGCAAATTCATCTACTTTATCCATGTGCGAGATTTAGTAAAGCATTAGAAGTCATGAAAGGTATATCATAGAGTCTAAGAGGGTGCGGTCAGTTTGGGTACTTACTGTTGCTGTGTAGGCTTTCCACGATGATCACGGTCCATCGCATTGGGGCTTAAATGCCCACTCGCCGTCCCAGCAGCAGGCACGACAGTAAGTACCCAAACTGACCGCACCCTCTTAGACTCTATGATATACCTTGTTACTGAACCTACTGTCACCTTCTTTAGCTCGACATACCAGAACACCTTTTACCTGATATCCAATAGGAATACCTAACCTAACCCAAGGTACTACTATGATCTTTCTTACCTATTTTTCACCTTATACTCCCTAGGGAGGATGCATCTCTCACTTGTCAACTCACTTCACCTAGTCTGTCACCCATCTCTTAC
>CM070039.1:54375972-54387037 GCA_036250615.1 Ptychadena robeensis
TATGTAATCAACCTATGTATTATCTGTTGTAACCTACCTACTATGTATTCATATGCGACATATCAGCGTTTTCCCACGATACAATGTACTCCACTCTGTGCAGATTTATCTTTTAATTAAAATTGCATTATTGCATTAAGTGCTCAATATTTATTCTCCTACTGCATAACAATACAATACTAGTTTGTGGCCTAAAAAGTCCCCCCGCCCTCGGGCTCATACCCCCAGGTAAATCTAGGTGCTGAGGTTATTATACACCCACCACCTCCATTTTTTTCTATAATTTTGGGATGTGGCCACCCCCGTAGGAAATGCCCTCTTAATACATCATATAGCTGTATATTTGTTGTGTAAGAGACAATGTTCCATGTGACTGCTAATATCATAAAATTTAGATTGCTGAAAAGAAATTGGCCTTGTTATTCTGGGGTTACATACATTCTCCACTTCTTCTGTTGCTTCTTGATGGTTCACCCAAGAGTCATTGGATCTCCACTCATCATAGAGGCAGCTCTGATATGAAGAGGCAAACCCCTTCTATATCAATACCTCAGGATGAGGCATGGAAATCAGTAATATTAAAGGTAGTTGTAGTCACTCCTCTACACACGCATGCTTAATAATTAGGGATTCAGCTTCTGCTTTCAGCTTAAAGGAAACAGTCTCATGCTCCTATCATTAGCAGGCACTCAAAATGTCCTTAATTGGTAATAGCTATTTAACAAAAATAAAACTCCTAAAATAGGACTACATAGCAAAAATGGGGAAAGACTGTATTTTATTTCATGTTCGGCAGTGCTTATAGTAGAGAAAGCAAACATCATGTAATCTTATATTAAGTATATTGGGCAGGGTGCTTTCTGAATGAACCTGAAATGTCAGAGCTATAGTTAATGTTTAATCTATAATTTGCATTTTAAAGTTATATCTCATCTTGATTTATAAGAAATCAACTAACCTAGAACCTTCTCAAGGATCTATTTAACAGGTAACATTTATCAATATTACTTTATGGTAGTGATGTGATACCATTAGGAACAGTTCAGTGAGCTCATATATTTTAAAAGACTTCAGCATTCTTCAGCATCTTGGGGTGTTCACATAGTCCAAGATGTTTCAGTAAATTAAATAACCCTTCCATTTCCATATGTTAAAAATGTGACATTTGTTTTGAAGTTGAAAAGTAAAAATACAAATTACTTTTGAATGTACTGTACTCTTTACTGTACTTCTTTAAATGTTTTTTATTTATTTATTGAATTTAGTAAGGTATCATATTTGTTATTAACCTCCCTAGCGTTCTGCCCATACCGTGCCATTAAAAACGGCGATCATACATTGTACACTGCTTTAAATTACCAACCTTCCCCTGCCCCTGTACACGTCGCCAGTGTCATTAATGCCGGCTGGGAGAACGGTGCCCCTCTATTAACATGGAGGTCTATGGCGTGCCCGCCCCTTTCCGTGTCACAGTGACGTGATCAGGGCGGAACCGCAACCCCAGAAATGCTGCAGTGATTTGGAGAATTGCTGCAGCTTTCCAGGGATTTCTTTATTTGATAAATGTTCTCACTTCAGTAGCTGCAGTATATTAACTAATTTTGCTTTTAAATGCTTGGGTGATCCTACAAAGGGGGTCTCCAATAACTTTATGGCTTTTATGCTTTTATGGCAAAGCACAAAAATATAATTATTTCTTGAAGAGGAATTGTGTGTCAAGTTGTCTCTTTTTGTTAGTTTACCTTTCCACCTATTTGTATGCCCAATAAAAAGTAAATTTACTTTAGCAACAAAGACTAGGCAATTGGCAATACACCATTTATAAATTGTGCTATTTCCCCTAATTGCCCATCTTCATTCTTTTGTGTAGACAAAAATCCAAGAGAGTGCAGAGTGTAGAATAGTCAGTGGGGAAGATGGTCCCTGCCTTTTTGGACAAGAAAGGGCTTTTATAAGCTCATTGAATCAAATTTTAGTGAACTGAGCATTTTACAGAGGATTCATTAACCGTGAAATGGAGCAAGGCCTTGTTGGATAAATCCCTTGTTTATCAGATCCTTCATAATTCCCCAACCCCTAATAATAGTATAAAAAGCTGTTAAAAGAATCAAGCAGTAATTACAAATATATTAAAAGGTATACAATACACACCTTTTAAAATAGTATGTTGTTTACTAGTTATCTGTTTAGAAAATAGTTTCTATTCCCTGTATTAGCTTTGTAAAGCTTCAGCATCATTGACTCCAATCTTACTGGGTCAATTCAATTACTGCAATAAAATCTGTAGATTGGCAGCCACTGAATGTACATTGCTGTGTATTAAAGCTGTTTATATTCAGCATGTAATAAGGTTCAGTTAGCCTAGGTGTCCTGGGAAGAGCAAACAGCAGGACATGAGGCAGGTAGCACAAAATACTGTGTTCCTTAAGTCTCTGCTCAGAAACAAGAGTGGGAAAATAGCAAACCATTCAGAATAAGATTATCATGTGAAGGATAATAATGCCAATAGCATAGATTTGTGTTTCAGCAGCAAAACACATTTTAACAGTGTGAAAGTTCCCCTTCTAATTTATGAGAATGTACAGTAAAGTAGATTAGATCACCATTAGAAGTTACGAAACACATCTTCTTTTGGAGATTTCCTTTATCTGTTATAATGTTATAATCAACTAGAAAGTGAAAATTACAAGAGCAAGTTGTAAGGGGTAGGCTCCCAATGTAATTACTATGTGACACAACAACCTCTCGGCCAGCTACAACATCTCAGCCTTTGGGGTTTGTACACACACAGACCTCTTTATCTTTTTACTACTTTTCTGTAAATGTAATCCCATTTTAGGCTGCACTGGTCATGTCTTGCTGGTTTTGTTATAAATGAAAGCAATAGTGGTGGTGACAGCTCAAGGTTTTCCTTCAAATTCATGTAATGAATTAGGAAGAATAGGAAATGTATAACAACCCCCAATGGTTACAAAGTGATCAAGAGGTCGCTTTAGAAAAGGCTAAGAAGAGAAGAGAAGAAAGAGAGCTTGACATTACAACTCACAATACTCACTCCTGTCACTATCTATGTGTCATATCCTAGACAAACTCTGGCTGTGACAGTTCAGGGTGCAGTAGGCTGTAGCAATAACTGCTATAGCACACAGGATAATATACTCATCTTGTGTATATAATTCATTTTGAAAAAGCTAGGCCTTAGCTATCTTGGTACATACCGTACTATAAATTAAATTATATATTGTCCTATGGGTATGGCACAACTAGCAACAAAGCCCTTACTGCTTTTCCTCTATGCTTGTGATATTTGCCAAAAAAGCCCAAGCTTGAAGCTTTCATCTGCTTTTCCCACTAGTCCTCCTCTAACTGAGAATTCCTACTTTGATGATAATGACGAAGGGATAGGATGTGTTGTGCACTTTGGCCTTAACCCTTCCAATAAAAAAAAAGTTCAGTCCCCCCCAAACACACACTTATAAACCGGCACAAGTTATTCAATGCAAAGTACTTAAGGTAGAAGTCAATCACTTGTATGTTAGCATGGTGCAAACATGCAAATACTCGATTCCACATTAACAATGTATATAATATCAAAGGAAGAGTTGGTCGAATTTTTCAACTAGCTGACTTTGTGAGTTGATTGCAAAGCCTCTGAAAATGGTACCATCACCATTCCTGGAGATGTAGAGAAGGGTTTTAAGAAAATCTCCAGCAGGTTTGGTGATAATACCATGTTCATTGGCTTTGCCATTAACTCAAAATTAGCTCAACTGTAATCACAGGTCATGTGGACTCTTGGAGTCTCCAGTGGGCAACATAAACAGAGTTATTGACATGTTACCCATTTGATGCCATTTGCTTTCCCTTACATGTACATAGAAAAAAATAGATTTACATAACAATAACAATAGATTAGATAGAATGCCCAATGTGTGTTCTCATATCATAGCCTTTATCCTGTAATTTGACTTACAGGATAACGTGCCTATAAATCATTAGCAGACCTAGGTGATGTGCCCCCCAACCCACTATGTGTGGGTGTGTACCTGGGTACATGTTTGTCTATATCCTAATCCCGCAACCTCTCTTCTATTATTTCTCAAACAACCCTTATTTGCCACCTCATGTGAATACTCTTAGATATCCAATGAATTTATTGCAATATTTATCATCTGATATATGTTCTTCCTATTTAGCTGTATTTCACGTCTCCAGTATTTAATCTTGTTATGTAACTTCTGCAGGTCATGGATGCTTGCATCTTCCCTTTTATATACCTCGTCGTCTCCTAGGGAATGCGTGCCCCCACTGGGCACTGATGCAGTCATGCAGTTCACATGGCAATGCGCGAGTGCCTAGCACCCATCACTACCCTATTTCCCAGATAATAAGACACTGTCTTATATTTTTTGAAATGCCAAAATATTCTTATTTTCAGGGGGATGTCTTATTTTTCCATGGAGAAGACTACAGTACACATTTATTGTTGAAAATCACTGATCACTCTGTGCCAATCATTGTCCCCTTCTGATCATACTGTGCCATTCATTGTGCCATTCTGATCATTTTGTGCCATTCATTGTCCCCTTCTGATCACTCTGTGTCAATCATTGTCCCCTTCCCCTTCACTGATTCATATTTTTTTGGGTTCTATCAGCCGGGTAACAGACTCCATTACAGCAGGGATCAGCAGCTTGCATGTCCTTCCTGGCGCAGAGGCTTTGGCGCATGCGCGAGCCTTTGTTGTCACTTCCTGTTCTGCTCTGCACTGTAGCCAGTCCTGACGGAGTCACACGGAGGCACACAGTTATCCATTGTAACACCCGAATGGAAGATTCGGGCAGGTATCGGTGGTTGTCTTATTTGCAGGGGGTGGCGTTTTTTAAAGTTTTGTGCAAAAATCTGTGGTGGTGCTTATTTGATGGGGATGGCATATTATCGGGTTAACACGGTATGAACAGAGCCAACAAATCCACCATACAAATTTTACTTATTTTATTTAGGTACACCCAACACCCTTTTTAATGCAGGCTATGTCACCTTGGACCCATATTGGTTCCCCCTTTTTTTCCTCCTTCCTCCCTGTATGTACCCTGGTTGGTTGGTACCATGAGGCTGTCATTGAGGGGGAATGTCTAGCTAATCACATTTCAGGATGGATTTTATGAAGTTGACAATAGTGGACCTCATTTCTAATTAAATATTTTGAAAACAAAGCAATGTTTGCTCTCCATATAAAGCTTATGCTACAGTGGACAGATAAGAATACAAATTGCATTGGTAACATTTTTGTGATTGTAGTTTTACCTTATTGATTATATAATAATGAATGTATTTCTACAACCCAGTAAACCTAAAGTTTTAACTTAAGCTGGAAAATAATTTTTTAAAAAATGGGTAGACAATTAATTTTATTGTAAGAAATGTATTGTTCCTCCCCCTAAAAATGAAAAAGAAAGAAGCCATACCATACCACTTCTCCTACAACTGTTAGTTTGCTTTAAATGCTTAGAGTGATATATCCTCTATAGTTCCCCTCCATCTCCTCCTCTCTTTTTACTCACTAGATTCTTATAATATGCTAAATACTATTTGCAGAAAGAGCACACGCCTTCAAAATAAAGCAATTAACTAAAGCATGTGTAGGGTAATAAAGAAAATCAGTTAGGCTGGCAACCCATAAAAAGAACTCAGAGTAAAATGAAAGCACATTGTGATGGGAAGAGTTGAGTGACAAGTGACAGCCCTCAGTGTAAAGGCACAAAGCAGTCACAAAGATTGGTTACACTTGGCTAATCAAAGCTGCAGTGTACAGGATATTATGTAGAAGCAAGCCTTCTCCTCGATAGTCCATATTAATCTATCACAATTTATTATTAATCTATATACTCTATGTTGTCAGTAACCTTGCAGTATGAACACATATATAAGAGTATATCCTTGTGAAATGTAATTTTCCTGTTGGATATTTTACCCTAGAAGCAGCTTTTGAATTTCCTCAGAGGTGAGGAACAGGGTTAATGTGTCCCCATTATACTCAGCTACCACTAGCTTTCTATATGTTGTCTCTCCAAACACTCCAAATGTAAACCAAAAACCCCTGATATTTAGTTACCACAATCTGCCATCTTATATGCACTTATGCCTCATTGTGCAAATCTGTAATAAATTCATATTGAAAAATCTACCCCACTCAGTAAAACTTTCTGTATGAAATCTAAGTTTCATCGATGCTTGAAAATTCCACAAATACATTGGTGGTCAGTGTCAGCAGTTGCTTACTTGGTGGAAAAAAAGGTACTCTTACAATATTTTCAGTGAAAGTACAGTGTTGTGTCGATGAATAAAGAAAGTTTGGCGTTCAAGTGATACCGTTTGTTGGCTAACTGAAGTCTTAATCAAGCCTGAAGGGCTGAAGGCATCGGAGACATCCGAAAAGCTTGCTTTCTTAAGCTAGCCACACATGGTTCAATTGACTGTACAATCAATGTATTTCGATAATTTTTTTTAGTTGATTGATTGAAAATTGAAGCATGTCCACATGGTACGATCGTTGAAATTTGATTTTAATTGTCATTTTGATCGATCGAAATTTGATCGGACCAGTTGGAAATTTTTTATTGATTGTCCCCACATTGTGTCTCATTTTTTGTACTGTTGTTTGACCTGTCCAATTGAGATTCGATTCAATCAATTAGCATACTGTAACTTCTGGGAGAAGGGAGGAGGGAAATGCAATACAGTCATTTAAACCATGCAAGCATGCATTGTAATGGCGATTGTAATGGCTTGTGTGTCTGTTCACTGACACACAAGCATGCAAATAGGGATCTCTGTGAATACATCTCCTCATGTAATGTGTGTCCCCCTGTGTCCTTTTGCCACCATCATTGGTCACTTTTTGATCACTCTGTGAACATCAGTGGTCCCTTTTTGATCACTCTGTGACAATCGCTTTTTGATCACTCTATGTTTAAAAACGATTAAATTCAATCGAAGTCGGGCTTTGATTGCATACTCAATGTGGTGTGTACTTCGATACAATTACAATCGACATACGTTTTAATGATCGAAAACTTCAATCGAATTGATGATCGATTTGATGTCAATTGAACCATGTATGGCTAGCTTTAATGACTTCAGTTAGCCAATAAATGTTATCACTTCACCTTAAAACTTTCAATATTTTCAGTGGGTAAAAAGGGTTACTTTTCCTACAAGGGATATATTTTTGTTTTTGATAAAATACACAGTATACAATCCTGGGTAAGGGTGTATCAGTTAAGGATCTGTCATTTGTCCAAGACATAGAGAACATGCAGCAATTGTCTAGGTTTATCAACATTAATCTCTTCAATTGAATTTTAAATAAACTAGTAATTTTCTCAGAGTAAATATGTTTTAAAATAACATCCAGTAGCCACTGAAACGACAAGGTTAACCATCCTATTATGTTTTCATCTATATACTGATGTGATTTGCAGTGTGTTCACATAACATCCACACATAATTATCCTGCAATTCATTCCATGTTTCAGTGTCAAGGACTCTTGTCATTGTCATCGATGCTCAGATGCTCACTTCTTAAGACAATGTACTGCTAGATCATGATAAAGGAAAGCAAGGAACCATGTTAAGGTGGATGACATGGACTGGTATTTATTTGTTTACTATGACTCTTATACAGTTATCAGTGTCTCAAGCTCCTGAAACGATGGCTTCAATATATGCTTAAAAACATGGATCAAGCAACGTTACTAACACATATTCTATGTCAAGCTTGTCAGTTGTTCTTGACTCAAGGCTGTAAGCAGCTCGAGAGAAATGTATTTTATCAGTGTTCATGGCAGAGTATATCTGGTTTTTTTTTTCTATATTTCATTTTGATGTGTTCCTGCAGAAAAGTGTAGAAGATATAAGTGCATGTAGCCTTAATAAAAATTTAAGCTGTTTGCCTTGTTTCATTGACCTTCACCGTATAATGGTTCAGGTGACCAGTCAGAATAAAGCCATCCACAAGCTTATCATTTCAAAAATGTGGAAGGTTTTTATACTTTTTTTTGTTACCTATGATGACCTTGAACAATATAACTATATATATATATAGTTTCTAAATTTGTGGTTTGGTTTACTGAATCACTGAGCCAAATGCACAAAGCCCAGATGGTTAAGGAGTTCTAAACTGAAGAAAGAAACCCATATACACATACCTTTATGTAGTGTTCATCCTATCTCCTCCCATTACTCCATACTTAAAGGGTTCAGTCTTATAGACTCCAAGATGGTGGAATGAGACATATCCAGTCTAGCTACTTCCACCAATCCTGATCTACAGCTTATGACTCTTCACCCCTCCAGTGTCACCATGGCGGGCTGCCAGGCAAAATGAGACGTGGAAGGTTAAATATCACTGTTGACATCTAATTTTCCAGGTCTCCTTGCACCAGGTGCCCACTACAGTGTCACTGGTGAGTGAGGTGATTTAGTTTCTTAAATTCTTTAAATTTTTGATGTAAGATAATAATACATGTCATATACAAAATACTAATTATAAAATCACATTCTGCCCAATGCAAAATTTCCAAAGATTTGATAGAATGCACTGCATACATTGAATATGACATTATGCAGAATGTAAAAGAGACTTATATGGATTAAGGTACAGGAAGAATACATTAAGGCATAAAAAGACAAATTTTGTCAAAAATGTTGTCAAAAATTTAAAAAGGGGCCTACGTGTCATGAAGATAAGAAACAATATTGTGAGAATGATACGCATAGTATTCTGTAACAGCTAAAGTAAGATTAGGTGTCCAAAATAGTGGCCTACTTGACATTCACTGGCTATGACAGAATAGTGGATAGTCTGTTTTATGTTTGAGGTAACATCACACAAACTGTAGAGTTAGTAGAGCTGTTAGCCATGCTTTTTGTGCAAAAGCATGGCATGCATTCAAGGGTGCCATGTGTTCTTCTAAATACCCTTTAAATACATTTTATATTTGTCTTGCCAACAGAAGTCTATAAAGATGATAGACCACAACTGAAAGTAGCATACATGTTAGTCATGTTTGCATCTTACAGAAACTGGAGTGCAAGGCCATTCAAATGACATTTGTGTGATTCTGATGTATTTGTGTCATGAAGGATCATTCTACCTTTTAATTATTTTTTTATAATTTTTTTCTAACTAGCAAAACACCAATAATAGTTTAAGAACACAAGATAGTGATCGTTGTGTAAATTGTAAGATATTTGTTATCAGTCTTGAGAAATTAATTGAAATCTTTAAAAAGTTAATTTATGTATGGGAATGTCTATTTTCTATTGTTATTGTCTGCATAAGAAGCACATAATACATGTCTATATGTATTTGTCTGTACAAGAAGCACTGACCAAAAAGGTAGCAAGAAGGTAGTAGGTACAGGTTATAGATTATAGTCAGGTTATAGTCTCACACCTACACACAACGGTACACTAAGCATTGGGGGCTGCGTCCAAACACATTTGCAGGAAAAAGTGAATTGCTTCTTACAATCTGTTATGGAAGACAGAAAGTAAGGAGAAATACAGAAAATGCAAGCAAAGGCTATAAAGCATTTATCATGTATGTATTAGTTTATTTATCTTATAACAAACAACCACAATGAGCTGTATATATAGTATTTGTTTTCTTTTGTTCAGAAGCTGCAAAAAGCTATCTTTCATTCTCTTCAAACCGACCTTTCCTGCTTTGGAAAAAAAGCTTGGTCAGGTTCAGAAATCATAAAGAGAAAGTTTTTATTATTTCAATATCCAAGTCTCTTTTTTTTACAGACGCTCTTAATTTCCCAGGTGGATGCTTTTAAAATTGACAAAACAGAATTTTACCAACAAAGAACAATACATGACAAGATTAAGCTGAGAAGTGCAATCTCACACTAAGGCAAGCATGCTATCAAAACAAGGAACTACATCCACTTGCAAGCTGTCAGAAGAAGATCCACAATAAAAACAGAACACACATAAATCAGAGACCTACTCATTTATTTGGCATTCAAAATGTCAAAAGTGACATTTTTTGTGTCAGTGTGCACTTAAAAGCATTAGTATTCAATATTTTCAATATCATATAATGTTTTATACTTGTGTAATATTTTTTTACTTTTGCATTTTGCTTATTTAACTGGCGGGCTTTTAAGGCACATAATATATAAGTATATTCAGTAATTAGTGTCATAAAAAGTATTTTTTATTATTTTAATAAGCTAAAAATTGTCACAATTACATGAAAAGGAGTCAGAGCCGTCAACATACATTAGGATGACTCCACAACCAATTAGAAAACCACAATGTCATATACAGTGCCAAATATTGCATCCATGTGTGATATGTTAAAATTACTGACTAGAAATGAATCTCCAACATGTTTCGCCGGTATGGCTTCTTCAGGGAGATATAAATGCAATCACAAACAGATATGTACATTTACAATTCTGGTCAAATGATATGGTCATATGAAAACGGTTACAGTACATGATATTAGTGCAAATAACTTTAAACATATTAAAGTACATGGTAGCAGTGCAGGATAGTTTTCACCATTGTTCATATAAATAGCAATTGTATAAGGCCAGACATAAAAATCACACATAAGTGCTGCACATGTAGATCACATGATGATCTAAATGAATATGAATATGAAATGAATAAATAATAAACGACATATATATCAAGGTTTTGGGTCTAACAGTCCACCCATATGTGCTAAAGTATCAATTAAACAGTAACATCCACATATATGTTTGTATCAGTAAATCACTGTAAATGTAAGTATATGTCCTACCTTGTCAGTGTCTGAAAAGGCGTCAATGGCACCTCCACCCTGGAGCTTCAAGGGTCAGCTCTCCCGGGGATAGGTCAAGCAGAAAATCTGCCACATCCAGCACTGGTCCCCACCTGTGGGTGCTCGAATGAGGTGAGCCAGGAGCACCCAGATGGAGAGTGGGTGTTCCAAACACCCAAAGGGGTATACAGTGGAGGAAATAATTATTTGACCCCTCACTGATTTTGTAAGTTTGTCCAA
>CM070039.1:54414351-54437181 GCA_036250615.1 Ptychadena robeensis
AATAAGTTTGAACACAACTTTATATATATATATATATATATATATATATAATATATACATCTATATTTAAACAACTGTGTTTGCTCTTTTTAAATCCCAATTAACACAAACTACCCAAGTTGTAGTCCTGTAATACACAAGGCGGTGGTAAGATGGATATATGAGGTTAGTATTAGAGAGGGGTATCAGGGCAGTTGGTAGGCAGAGAATGGTTAAGAACAACACACAGGTCAGAAATCCAAATAACAGTAACAGATCGCACCCAGATATATCAGTACACTATCATGAGCAGCAAAGCCATGCAGCTCCCATTTAAATTAATAGGTCGGGTTGTGTCCAGGTTTCTAGTGCAAACAAGCCCTTGAAACACATCATACCTTAGATGCCACAGAACCTAACTCTGGCCAAAGATGCTTAGATTCCCCTGAGATCAATATGTTATAAGATCGGGACATTCGATTGAGTCTTCAATCATAAGTCGTACATCGATCAAAAAGTGCACCATTTTTGGGATGCGATCCATCGCTGATTAATCACCGATCTATGGATGACGTAAGTTAAGATCAGCTACACACAAAAATACGATCAGAAATGATGAAAGTGGTATATGGCCTGCATAGGTCGACTGAAAATTACAGCCATGTCCGATCCTGGCTGGATTTTTCATGCGATTTCTCATCATTTTGGTCGATCTGACACTTTATGCATGCATTGATTTGTAAACAATGGATCACTATGTTTGATCGTGTAAAAAATGATATGTCCATGGCCAGCTTTAGTCTTAAACTTTAAACAATCCACCCAAGTGTCATATATGTTATACAAAGTAGTTTAAAGCAGTAGTTTAAAAAGGTAATTTAAAATTTTAACCACTGGCCTTAAATAATTCTGTAAACCCAGTTAAATTTATTCCATGCATGTAATTTCCATTCTTTACTAATGTTAAATGATAGCAAGTACATTACAGTGGTAGTAAAGTGAAGTAAATACAACAAGACATAGAGATGAAAAAAGCCTATCCCTTCACAGGCTTGTAACCCATTTACTTCAGTGACAGTATAATTTTATCAACATCCAGTTCTTGGATCTGTGCTGCTTTAACACTTTGGTATTTTTTACACACATTTGCTGGTAACAAAGAAAGTCATTTATTGATCCAATCTGATTTTTTTTTCTCAGTTGCAGGCTGATCTTTTCAGGAGAAAAGCTGACCACAGCAAAAAGCTAATTGCATTTTTTTTTCATTTTGACAGACCAGGCCTGGTAACCCTTCACTGATCCATGTAACTGCTTTGTGTGGATTACAAAGAATACGCTACAGAATTGTTCTCTGGTTTACCAAATTCTACACACCTGTCTTCCTATGAAGGCAAAGAATGTCTATGTCATCACTTTCTTTGAGAAACCAAGAAAATGACTAAAATAATTTCTCACTGCTAATTCTCCACTGAGCACAGATAAGCTGCTTTGTTTGGATGTAAATTAAACATTTGGGTATTAGGTGTCAAGGCAGAAGTATTTTCGAAGCGGAGATTGTATCGGCAGTTTTAACATTTTGGGCAATAAATTGTTTGGTTGGATTAATGCTGATCTCTTTTGGGACAAAAACTAAGCTCATTAAGGTAAATGTGTGAAGCTGCAAAACAAATCATCAATCAACATCCTTTAGAAGTATAAGAAATAGATTGCAGTGAATGGACAGAAACTGTTACAGCTCATCTTGAATATATGCTATAGGGGTATATGAAAGAGAATAGTGTAACTGAAAAGAGAACAATACAATCTTATTGTGTCTTTTTCTTGTCCTAAAATTGATTTGTAAGATAGTTATTTTGCCCTGGTGATTTCCCACAGCTATGTGTTTATAGGACCAGCACTATATAATGGACTTATTAAGATGTTTTTCTTAAAAAAAACTCATGGAGCATAGACTTGAAATCCTTTTCATAATCATTAATTAGTCCTATGGCCATGGATTTTAAATGTTAATACAAAGTATCATTGAGGAAGGATTACTAGAAAAAACATTCTGTATGTACTTATTATGTCTTAAATGTCATATATATTGCCATGGAGTGAATGCCATATTGTCTGAGCCAACACAATTTTACAGGGATTTAGATGTAGTATCTGGATGGCACATTTGCCTTTCACTTCTCTGTAAACTAGTCACATTCCATTAGGTAGGTAGAGTTGAGAAGCCTCCATGCAAAATGTGATTTGATTTGCACACTTCTGACCCAATTTTACTGGTGGCCAACTTTTTAAACTAATAAGCAGTGAGAAAGAAGTGCTTTGTAATTGGAAGCTGCTGCCTCTGATAGTCAGTTTAAAGTCTTCGGCAAAGGTTTCAAGATGCATATTGTATTTCCTACTTTTGCAGTATGCTTTGGGTCATTGTCCATCTGCACTGTGAAGTGCCGTCCAATGAGTTCTGAAACATTTGGCTGAATATGAGCAGATAATATTGCCTGAAACACTTCAGAATTCATCCTGCTACTTTTGTCAGCAGTCACATCATCAATAAATACAAGAGAACCAGTTCCATTGGCAGCCATACATGCCCACGCCATGACACTACCACCGCCATGCTTCACTGATGAGGTGGTATGCTTATGATCATGAGCAGTTTCTTTTCTTCTCCATACTCTTCTCTTCCCATCACTCAAGATTATTAAGATGTTGTTTTAGAACTGTGAAGGCTTTTTTAGATGTTGTTGGCAACTTCTAATCTGGCCTTCCTGTTTTTGAGAATCACCAATGGTTTACATCTTGTGGTGAACCCTTTGTATTCACTCTGGTGAACTTTTCACACAAATGCACCTGCCTTTTGGAGAGTGTTCTTCATCTGTCCAACTGTTGTGAAGAGTGTTTTGTTCACCATGAACTTTTGGTGATGCTGAGCTCACTGGTGCATTCCTTCTTTTTAAGAATGTTCCAAACAGTTGTTTTTGCTATTTCTTTGATGGGTTTCTTTTGGTTTTTTTTAAGCCTAATGATGGATTGCTTCACTAATAGTAACAGTTCTTTGTATCTCATCTTGAGAGTTGACAGCAACAGATTCCATGGTTGAAAAAGAGTTCTGCTCGAAACGCGTCCCATTGTTCCTATTGAGCCCCCCAATATCTGTAAGCAGGAAGTGATCTCTTCTCCCCCACCAAGAAGTGAGGTCCTCCTGGATAGCACATGACCCTGAGAGAGCCAGCCTTGTAAACCTCTCTCAATGTGAGTATCTTGTCTGTTGTTTTGTCTCATTTTGTTTCATTTGTTTTACCTTATCCTTTTCCACATCTTTTAACCATTTGTTGTACTAGGTTGTGCGCCTCTGTCCTTGTTCTTATTAGATTCTGCTAGACAATGGTTTTCAGGGGGGAATACAGACCTCCATAGGATTTTACACAGAGCTTAAAATTTATTTATAAGCATGAATATGGTGACGTTTGGTCTTATGCCTTTAAAGTCTCTACCGATCTGTATATCTGTACACTGTATTTGTTACATGGATAATAACCTTTTGTACTGTGAGGTGAGGGATTTTTCATCTGTAATTTTCAATTACAGACATCCAAGAATATACACTTTAGTGGTAAAAATTCATATTATTACCCAGAGTTATAAGTGACCTATTTATCCTGTAATACAATATCAGAAAATGGTTCTCTTTATTTAGGTATATATGGTAAATGTGCAGATATCATTGTAACATCTGTATAGAGGACAATACTATGTAGGGAACTACCTGAGTGAAATCACATTTTTATTTCAGCACATTTCCTTTTATTTCAGGCAAAACAATTATAAGCTTTTTTCCCCTCGTATAGTATGGCTGATATGGTTGTTGTTTATTGATTTTTGGCATGCAGTTTAAAAAATATTTAGAACCAGGACATTTTATAGTATTTAATTCTTTGACATTAATGGTAATGGATTAATTTATGGTGTTAATGTATACAGTATGGCTTTTCATTTTTATACTGAATATATTGTTTTTATATGTTGCAGAAAATGTGATACATGTTTGAATTACTGTGGCCAAAATATCAGGAATCTTTTAATGGTTATAGAATAATGTCATAGGATAGTAAATGCTGAAATAATGCTCAATCAAAGTTTTTTTAACATGTTAAAATTATATTTGTATGTTTTATTTAAGAGCTTGAAAACACTTAAAGCTTCATGAAGGGAACCTAATATTTTGTTTAGGCAAATATTTGAAAACATAATGTCATTTTGAATGGAATGCACTTCTGTATCATATATAGTGATGATGCAACCACCATGTCATGCCAGATGGGAAGGCTAAACTTCCTCTAAAAAATATGGATTTTTTTAAATGCTGGTTTTTTTTATGTCTAATGGCTGGAAATCACATCTATATTACAGATTTGGCAAAAGTTAGCTGGAGTGGGCTGCTAGCCTGACAGTGCATTCTGCAACCCATCACATTTAGTCAGATCTCTTCGCAATGTCCTGCTTTAGTTTGTGAGGGTGAACTACAACTACCAGCACACCTCAGTTTAGTATTATAACACAGCTCACAGGTCCGATAATATAGCATACCCCACCCCCAAAAAAGGACCTTTGTGGCGCAGCAATGATGAACTGCTTGTTGCAGAACACCTTAACTATAGTAACAGATAACTGGATGAAGTATACTAGTAAAGTAGCTCAGTTCTCCCTATCTATCTAGTACTGCAGACACATGATAAATGTAAATGGCCTAAAAAAAATATTTTTAGGGGGGGTGTCCTCCAGGATGGAAAAATTTGTTATTGGCTGTACTGTCCCACCTGACTATAGGGTGAGTGGTCGCACTTTTTTTCTCCATGTTAAGGTATAAGTAGGCAGGTAGGAGACCTTTAATGTTCGCTGGCCTTGCTATGTTCACCACGAATGTCCACCAGGCGAACTTTTCGGCCATCACTAATCATATATGACACTTTATATGAGGATCTGTATTTATTTAAGGTAAAGCTAATATTAAAGCTTTCATGGAATCAGTAGAAAGATTGGCACAATTATAGCTGGTGCAGTCTGCAGTTAATCTGTAGTAATATTTTATTTAAGTATAATGAAATCCTACCATTCTTTTCATTTTAGATTCACATATGTCAAAAAGACATCAGGTAAGAGTGACATACACCCACAAACATTAACAACATTTTATATAAGCCTTGTAAGGAAATCTATAGAAGTGTGTTCATGTTCCCAGCTCTATTTTTGACTGAAACAGAGAGTCAAAGCCATTTCACATGAATATTGTTGGTCATATTAATCACATGCTCCTATTTTTCCCTTACAATGATATAATTACTACAACGAGTATCGAATGTAGGCTGGATGAAACATGTAGCCCCCTTGAAACCAGAATCTCACAACAAGTACGGCATAATTTGCAAAAAATTTTTTTGACAAAACAATGTCCATTTGAGAGCTGTTAATTGGGCAGTGAACAGGGATACAGCCAAATGACTAAAGCTGGGCATAGATGGGCCGATTCCTGCCCAACCTGACCGCAGATTGGATGTCGGCAGGGAATCGGGTGCACCAACTGGTCATATTGACCAAAAATCTGCCGTCATGTCGGGTCGCACAGTGATCCGACATGACAGATAATTCAGATCAGATTCCATTAGTTCAGATGTAATGACCAGCACACAAAGGATGTCCGGCTGATTCTCGGCAATAGCGGCCGTGCATGTTGACATCATCATGCCCGCTTGGTCGGCTCGGAAGTCTCTGGGAAAACGGCCCGTCTATGCCCAGCTTTAATGTGTTGTGATGTCATTTGAAGTACACATGTTGCAAAAAGAATTATTCCTGCATCCTGAGCCCTTACACAGCGGATACCATGTGTTCTGCCATTTGGAATCTTATTGTTATAGAATATGTCCTACTATCTCTAAATGTTGTAAGTTGTCCTGAAACAAAAGATAAGGGAAGAGGGCTCTCCAACTATACCTATGAACACACCAATGTGTTCATCTATCCTGAGGACATGTTTTGAATCACATGTCTCATGCAAGATCTAATCAGATCCACAACAATCCTTGAAGATATGGGAATGATGATCAGACTTTCTTTAAGAAAAAACATAAAATACCCTATGTTCCCTTTTTTACTATATTATATAATACATTAATTAATTATGAATATTTTTTTAAACAAGCTTGGAAATAGGTTGTTACAACAGTTTGTTTTTAAATGTCACCTTCAGTGCATTAAACCTTTGCCGTGTCTGATTTAGATCTTGTTCACACAGGTGCTGAATGCACAAATACAGCACTTGAGGGAATTTAAATGACACTTATCTTTCAAGTGCTTTCCTGGCATGGGGGGAACACTAGAGGAAGCAATGAAATAATAGATCTGCTTTATCTGGTGGAAGCCATATGTTCCACACAACATTTGGGACTTTGTAAATTTGAAGTGCCCATATTTATCACATTTTGTAAACAGTCTAAAGGCCCTCCAGAAAATTACGTTAGGCCAAAAAAATGCATTGTTCTGTTTGCTACTATCCTTTGTCAAGTTTGGGCTGACAATAACAGCTGTTCTCATTGTTTGAATATTGGATAGTTTCTATTCTTTTAAATCCCCTAATCAGATTAAAGCTCACCATACACACCTGTCACTCATTCTTAGATCTACCAACAACTATGTTGTATAGTTCCCTACCTAACAGAATACATACTGATTGGAAAGTTTAGAAAGGTCCTCATATTACATGGTTTTGGTAGAACAAAAGTTGATTTTACAGAAATTGTATGGTAAGATTGTAAAGGTGGGTTTACTCCTGTAGATTTTTTTCTCAATCAACTGTCAATTAGATATTTTGTTCCATAAATTTGTTGAGCATCATTCGTTCATTTATTGAATGTAACATTAGATTTTTGTTAGTTTACACCCATGTTGAATGAAAATAAATCATTCACCATCACCATGAAGGAAATACCGTTTTTTTGTTTTGTTCGGAAGTGATGCAAAATGTTGACATAGAGCAAAAATATATCAAGTGAAATTAGGGTGCATTCGTTTTTTAATCAAAATTACAATGACAGATTAAAATTTACCAACATGTTCGATGACCTTTAGAAAGATTTTCTGTTCGAGGACAAACAAAAATAATCTATCGAACAAATTGACCATTCTAGATTTTTGTTCAATCAACCAAAAAAACATCCGTTCTATGTTGAACGAACAAAAAAATCTACACGTTTAAACCCACCTTAGGATTTACAAGTTTACAAAGACAAAAGGAAAGTTTATTTTTTTAAAAGAAAGAATTACCATGAGATGAATGAGGAAAAAAACATAGCACCAAAATGTGATCAAACATAGTTAGGTTTATTTATGGAAGGAAAAACTGTTTACATAAAACCCTATTGCTGCATCCATTTTTGCACACAGCATTTTAAAACAAAAAAGAAGAACTCACTAAGGGCGGTAGCAAATATATGCATACCACAAAGGTGGTAGCAAATATATGCATAAACTACATATTCTAGGGCATTTTTTGTGTTAGCCATCGTGGCAATGATATTATGTTCAGGGTCTTGCAATCAAATGACAGCTGCTTGCTATAATATGGACTTGCTCTCTGGGACTGTCCCCCACAGATTTACTTCACCTAATCTAGAATGTTTTCTCTTTAGTGTCATTTATCCCATTTTCCCATAAAATGGCACTTGATTTTCATAGTATGAGCAGCACTCAAAGCCCACCCACTATCAAGGACAGACGATATACAAGCAACACTCACAACCCACCCAATGGCAGTTTACTATAAGGATAACTCCATTATACTCATTATATGCCAGGACCCGACCAGTACGTGGTGAACAAAAAAATCTTATTCTATAGTGATATCAAACTTGCAGCTTCTTTTTATTACTCCAGAAATCAAAGGAATCATTGGTGCAGGGATCAGCATTCCATATTTATTTCAAAATGTCTACTAGGAAATGGGAAGTAAGAACCCCCAAAAACCAGCAAGGAGTTCCCCCCGAAAGAATTTAAGGGGCAAGGGGACTTTAACGGCCACTATTGTAAATTAAAGTGAGATAAGGTATATAAGAGTAAAAATGTATATCATATTTATTACATAGTATGCAATTAAAACCATAGAACTTAGCAATGTTGGCTGACATTAATACAAAACACATATGGGATCAAATATCCCTACATCAAGTCTATAAAATACACAGATATATTCAATGGTGACCACAAATAATAGATGTAATGCAAAAGTTGTCAGGATAAGGGATCCTGAATCAGACAGGGTCCACCCCAACGCGCGTTTCGTATGTGTACTTTCTCAGGGGGTGTCTTTATCCAATTGGTTTATGTATAGTTATAAGCAATCATTGGGATATAGCAGCCAACAGCCCCCTCAAGGGGCATTTACTGGTAAAGGACGAGGGGCCAAGCAAAGGCCCGGCGAACAACAGACCGGCACAACCTGTTTAGATAGGTGAAGGTGAAAGAAGGTCTCATATTTAAATTAGTATTATCGATCTGATATAGAGTAAAGTGAGTAAAAAAAATAACAGGTAGAAGGTCGACTTAGACTCCCTCGTGCTTGTATTTTATGGACTTGATGTAGGGATATTTGAATATCCCATACGTGTTTTGTATTAATGTCAGCCAACATTGCTATGTTCTATGGTATGTAATAAATATGATATACATGTTTTACTCTTATATACCTTATCTCACTTTAATTTACAATAGTGGCCGTTAAAGTCCCCTTGCCCCTGAAATTCTTTCAGGGGGAACTCCTTGCTGGTTTTTGGGGGTCCTTACTTCCCATTTCCTAGTAGACATTTTGAATTATATTCGGGATGTTGGCCACACTACTCCGAAAATGCAATTTTTAGATAGATTTCATATTTATTTATTTTATGATAGTCTCTTTTGACTATGCAGTCTGACCTAAGCGTTGGCCCAGGTTGTGACTGAACAATTTAAATTGCAGCAACAGGACACTGATGAAGCTACCCATAGAATCAGCAGAAATTGTTATTGCTTGATTTGTTATGTTTATATATAAACTACATATTAAAGTACAGCCTTAAAATGTTTTATGATGTATATGTTTTCTTAAAATACGTATTTTCCATATTTATTCTACTATAAATGGAAATTACCTGATTGTACTCACACACAATATCATTTCACATACACAGAGCCCAGGGGAGGAAAGCTTTAGAATAGGAATGGTTGACAAATCAATCCAAACCAATCATTTGATTCCAACAGTAACTGCTTTCCATCATTATACCACTGTTAACTATTGCATTTTCTTCCTTTCAAGACCCTAATAGCAAATATGAATATATTTTTTCATGATGCATGAAACTCAGCCAAACGCTCAGAAGGTTAACTAAATGGAATCACATCAGTTTATGTTTTAGGACACTAGCTACGCTGCATTTATGGTTGTGTTTTTTTATGATAACAAATGGATGACAAGCCCTAAACATATGTTTCAAAGCCTTTTAGATTGCACATCATGATGTACATTACCACCTATTCACAAATGTTAAATGCACACATTGATCGGTGTCAATAAAAATGACCAATTTATCATAGTGTTGCTACATGTTTTTATTGATTTGAAAGGGACATAAAAAGGTGCAAATTTGACTGTTTTCAATAGCTAATATAGTCTTCTACATAATCTTGGCTGCTTTATAAATATCCCTATTGTGCATCACTTACATTTGTTGAAATACCAATGAGGTGTAGGAAGAGGGAATTGCTATACATTTTTCCCTAAAGTTGGGCGACCTTTTGTCAGTTTTGCTGTATTTAATTATTTAAAGGTTTATTTATTGTCATCAAGCTCTCTACCATTGCTATATTCTTTAAGGGTTCTACAGCTTTTGTTTTAGAGATTGCACTGAACTTAAGCCTGCCATACATCCACCAAGTGGGTGCCCACAGAGCTGCTTAGATCAGCTCTGTAAAGCAGCATGATGACGTCTTCACGCTGCTCTCCAGAGATGACAGAATCGGCGGGCACCCTTTGTGTGCCAGCCGTTACCTTCAATGAAGACGCCGGTCTTCATTAAAAGTAACGGCATCGGCTGGTATCGGCCAGAGAATATCGGACATGTCCATTCTCTAGCCAGCTGAGCTGTGGGGCGACAGGCATCTGTCGCCCCATGTGGGCACCCCCAATCAGTGGCCGATTTTGCTGCAGACCAACGGCCGTGAGCGTGCACGATTTACTGTCACCATTTGAATGGCTTTAACAAACTTGAAATCAGATAATATAAGTTGACAAAATACACAGACATACTATGAAAACATAGTATGCAAGAAATTCTCATTGTATAGTGTAATAGACGAAAACTAGGACCCAACAAGTTCAAATATAGGCCAGCTTTAAAGACTTGGTGAGCCTGAATTTCATGGCTCCATATTTGGACTCACCACATTAAAAGTTCCATAAGAACACCGAAATAGACCTGACTTTCTGGTATTCTGGCTTTTTTCAAACATATAAAGCTTAATCCATTTTGTATGGTCTCCATGTTTAAAATGGAGTTGAATATTAAAAAAGATTTATGAAGCACTCAATGCTAAATAATTAATGTTGGCTTATGTACAAACACATCCGATTGTTCCATGAGTAAGAGTTGACTGGTACATCCTTTGTTCATGACCTCAAACCATGTAGCAGAGCAATTTTGTATCCCCCAACATGTTGGCTGTTGTCTTCTGCTACGAGCATAGATATAGAAATTAAGAGTTTATGGACTCCCCAAAAAAGTTGTGCTTTAAAAAAAAATAGCTTTCTATTGCTGTCTGTGATCCGGGGACAGATTTTCTTTTACTGTCTCTTAATAATTGAAAGCACTAATCCTCCCTTACACTATGTAAACCCAATATTTTTTTAAAAACTTGTCTGAATATTCACATAACAAAAAGAAGTAAATCTTAAAGAGATGTATATCCCTACACACATGATTTGCTGACACTTACAAATGGCTAATCTGACCACCATTCCTCGTTATGTGATATAAATTGCTCAAGATTGCAAGGGGGAAAAAGGTGTATAAGTGTAGCTCCTATATAAATTCTAACACTATTATTAGGAAAAGTTTTGCAGACAATGCTGTATTCTGGATGACACAGAAAGCGTAAAAATCAGATAAGGCATGCACTAGATAACATCCCTGAAATAATCCAGTCAATTAAAAATTGATTTTTGTTCTAGGCAGCATGGCGGTAATGTAGTGGGAAGTGGGTATATGCATTACCAACAGAGCTCCCATCAGTTAAGTGATATTTAGGTGATATTCTATCATGGGTGAAAGCAATGCAGTTGATGATCTTTGCTGCTGAAGAAGCTAAATTGAAGTGTCAGATACTAGAATTGCATTTTATTTCTAATATGTTGCCCTGCCACTGTGGTAAAGCTTTGTGTAGTCTGTAAATACAAAGGGACAAAAGTGTTAAATGTAGCAGAACCTATTGCTTTAAAAAAAGATTAAACTTAACATAGCTATTTAAAACATTGTATTTTTTTCATCAATTCATAGTTCAAGAAGAGAAGCTACAGGACTTTAAACCTTTATGTAAAAATGCACAAAATAATGTACATACCCTTACACTTTTATTGATTTAATGTGTTTCTTAGCTCTTGTTTGTTCTTGTTTAAAAAGCAGCCTCAATATGAGCACCAGGCACATTCTATTGTACATAGTGTTGAGCTCGAATATTCAAATTGCGAATATATTCGGCCAATATTGGTTATTCGAGAATTCGCAAATTTCGCGAATATAGTGGCAGATATTCGCAATTTCGGATATTCGCGATATTCGCCATTGGGATGCTTATGGGCATTGGTTGCGAATGTATATGAAATATGAATATGAAAATAAATAGCACATGTGACCGTTTATTTCGAAGGTAATTGTGAGATGAATCTAGTTTCGCAATTGCGAATATTCACTATTATAGAATCGAATATTAGTAGAATTATTCGCGAAATATCGCAAATTCTAATATTGTCTATGGCGCTCATCACTAATTGTATGGTGGCTGTCATAGCCTCTGTAGAGCTCAGAATAAAGCCACCACTGTGCGCATCCCTATAGTTTTCTTAAGTTTCATATACAATTTAATCCAACTATTATAAAAACTCACAAAAAAAAACATTGTATAAAAACTTTAATGTTGACTAACCACAGATAACAATAACCTCATTTTTGCTTAACATTATTTGCTCCTCAAATGTTCCTTTAGTGCTCCATTTATGCTTGTTCTATTGGACATCATTATTATAATTCTGCAATGCGCAGAGTATTAACCCATCATAACTCATAATTAGTGATAGCCGAACAGTCGGGCGGACAGTTCGGCGCAAACATTGAATGTTCACTCTACTTCGAACAGTACAGTGAGAAGAAGTCTATAATTCTTCTTCCGGCTAGACCTTTCCCCGCCTGGTGTGGCTGGAGGAGGAATTATTTTTACTAGAGATCATGTAAAGACACTCTAGTATTGTACCGGGCACAGGTCGCACGTGATGTCCGACCGACGTCACTTTCGGTTTCAGAACCCGGAAGTAATGTTGCGGCGTCATTTGCGGTATAGTTCCCATTCAAATTCCCTGCCAATTTAATGTTATCCTAGATAAACTAGGAAGTTTCTTATACATTTAATAGTACATTGTGTAATCTCCAAACATAATTTTAAAATATTCTAGTCAGCAGATTTGCTTAGATTTTTTACATCTTGGAAAACATTATTTCATAGTGAACCAAATTCAGGTATTTTTTTCAAAATCTATAAATTTTTAGATATAAAGATGCTATACATTTATTACTGAATAAACTACAATAAATTACTACAACTAATTACCGTACTACTACTGATAATTATACTAAAATAAAAATTACTTCTATAGAATTCCAAAGGCTAGAATAGTTTATTCCCCATCTATTACCAATTCAAGAGCTCAAATATTCAATTAGAGTTTAATTAATGATCATTTAGAATGGATTTGCAATAGCTTACAGTTTGGAGGCCAATAGCAAAGTAGCACTGTCGGGCTTAGTTATTCAATGGGGGCAAATAAATGAGATGCCAAACAGGTCCCAAGACACAGATTGGGCTAAGGCTAAAAACTTGTACAAAGTCACATGATATCTGTGATATTTATTTTAACAAAAGATTTATACAACTGAGGAAATTTTGCTTTAACATTGAAACTGGAAAGAAAAAACATAGCACATCAAATGTCACGTAAAAGACAAATCTGTGACATAAAATAAAAAACAACCCCATGGGCCAAATCTAATAACACTGCAAAGCAGATTTGGCCCTGGGCCAGAGATAACCATCCCCTGCTTTACAGTACCATGCCCCAGGTCAGGAAAAGGGGGTGCTGAGTGAGCCGGTCAATCAGGCCTGATGCCATACCTCATTAATGGACCTCTTCCCAACAACCTTTCTCCAGTGTTGTGGAGGCTCAAATCAGGTATCAGGGGTTCCCCTTTAAAAAAGAGAACCCCTAAATCCAAACTGCCCACCCTATGGAATGAGTAAAGAGATCCCTATGATCTCTTACCCATTCCAAAAAAGTGATATAGCATAAATTTAGAAATCAAGCGCAGACACATCACCAATGTTAACCATCAGCTTTCATTGCCAGGTCAGGTGTCCCATGAAGAGGTGAGTCATATCCCTATAATTCCAGCGCTATCTCATGTCCCACGTCATTCGCCCACTGATGCTGAGAAGTGGAGGGTATATAGTTAAATGACCTCCACTCCCCACGGCATCTGCAGAAATGTTTAGATGTATGTGCAAAGTTAAATTATTTGAAAAAGAGGGAAAATGCATTGTAGATGCATCAAAAATGAATACCCATCCATTTTTGATACGCCCATTGCATTTTGTCTGGATATGTTAACACTTCCATGTTGCGTTACTGCTCTGTTGCTTTTTTTTTCAATGCGGTGCCCTGCATTTAAAAAAATGCAATGAATCACAAATGCAACATGTAAACAACTCCATTAAAAGTTAATGGGTGCATTTTGATATTAAACATAAAATGTGTTACTGAATAAAAAAAGGTAAATTATGTGACAATACTGCATATTGCATATAGTTATGCATTACAGTTTCAGTAAAGAGTATGATATAAGCATTTTCAAAGAGCCCAACAAGAATGTTTACCAGTGTAATAGCACCCAGGGGGGCGGTGGTAGCAGTGTCGGACGGGGTTTGACCGAGGTTCTGCAGCAGACCACGTCCAAAAAACTACACAGAATTAAACTATGCCAGTTCTAAACAATTCATATACGTTACTTTATTTGTTGTTTAGATAACATATATAAATATCCCAAGAGAGAAAAAAATGGGATAAAATTGTCTCCAGAGTTCTTACTTTCATTTAGTAAATAATCATCTTCAGAATAAAAAATGTCTGTATATTCAGCACAATATCTGCATCTAATTTATATTGTATTTCACAAAAGTATCTATTTAAATGCAGCAAGCTTTAAAGCAACATGTAATGTAAGCATTTTTTAGGCATCATGGGGATTAAACTTAGAATTCTGAAATATGCTATGCCATTGAACTTTGTATTCCTTGGATTGCCTTAATCATATGCACTGTAAGAGGTTATGTTTTTTTACTATTATTGCGATACTTTATATAATGTTTTCAAAGTTCCTAACCTAGAAAGTTCAGATTTTTTCATTGACTTCTCTTCTTTCTTCATGAAAAAAATTAAGTCTTCAATGGTTTTTGTTAAGCAAAAATGCCCCTGGGGTTTAGTGCAATAGGAATATATGTCTAAAGGTAGCCATACACGGGTCGATTCCGCACACGATTCCTGGCCGATCGATCACCGGGCGCGTGCACGCCGATCGATTGGCTAAGAATTGAGTGCAGCCCGCGTTGCCCGATCGACCCTGCACGATCGACATGGCCCCCTGAATGGGATCGGCCAGAGAACCAACCTGCCGGTCTTTCTGATCGATTCAGCACACGTCAGGGGGAGTTGCCATTTGTGAAGTGATCGATCGGGCACTGAATCGTCCAGGAATCGTTGGCCTTAGGTGGTAGGCACAGACTTAATTGGGCGATCGATCGCCCATCCGATCCCCTGTGGCATCGCTGGAATCGATTGGATGGGTGATCGATCGTTCATGGAATCTACACATGTATGGCTAGCTTAATATTCTAATAATTTTAACATGATTTGGATAATGTGATAAGTATGTTAGATTATGTTATGTTAATTACTGTATTTTAACTGAGACGAATTTGACAGAAACTAACTTCTCATAAAACACTGGCTACAAAATGATTGACTGCACATTGTGAATAGAAACACTGTTTGCAGTACCTCCCTATAAGCTTGTCAGAAATATTGACTCATGGCACAATTTAAGAGAAATTACAGTCTGGCAAGATTAAAAATCACTAACAACTCCTTACGGTTCATATAGTTCTGCTCCCTACGCTTTTACGTTAAGGATTCATATAAAGGTTGACTGACTCTCCTATATCCTAAACTGGCTGTGGGTGCAGTCATAATTGTAACAGTTGCAACCTATGGAGGTAAATGTAGCCATAGGCGTTCCCGCATGTTCACAATTGGATTCACCTACCTAGACAGTTTGACCAAAGTGATGTTTAGCACACAAAAGGTGTGCTCCAATCCTCTGAGTGACCAGCTGCAGCGGGAGGACATCAACAATTGGCCACAAGAGAATCGAGGGGGGGATCTTAGCGTGTATGGCTACCTCTACCTCCATAGGTATCAACTGATAAGCAATACATTTTGGCTTGTGTCATTAAGAGTTCCTTTTTTTCCTTACATTTTTAGGTAGCAACAGTCCCATCTCTCATCATATGCTTAAGGCTCTATGCGTCAATACAGTTGATGGTTTACAAAAACACATTAATAATTTTTTCTTGATTGAGATTTTGTAGGAGATACAGTGGGGCAAAAAGGTATTTAGTAATACTGTAATTTCCATCATAGGTATACTTCAACTATGAGAGACAGAATGGGGGGGAAAGAATCCAGGAATTCACATGGGGGGAAAGAATCCAGGAATTCACATAGTCACATAGGCTAGTGGCCTAGCCAGTTCCCAGATCTCAACCCCAAAGAAAACCTTTGGAGGGAGTTAAAAATCTGTGTTGCCCAGTGACAGCCCCAAAACATCACTGCTCTAGAGGAGATCTGCATGGAGGAATGGGCCAAATACCAGTAACATTGATTGAAAACCTTGTGAAGACTTACATAAAACATTTGACCCCTGTCATTACCAACAAAGGCAATATAAATGTTTATATTGAGATAATTGATCAAATACTTGTTTTGCACTATAATTTGCAAATAAATTCTTTAAAAATCAGACAATGTGATTCTCTAATTATTTTCTCATTCTTTCTCTCATAGTTGAAGTATACCTATTATAAAAATTACAGGCCTCTCTCATCTTTTTAAGTGGGAGAACTTGCACAATTGGTGGCTGACTAAAACATTTTCCCCACTGTACAATAGGACTGGCTATACTTTATACACTAAATTGGATGATTCTTTAGAATTTTTCTGTAGTATTGTCCCCCATTGCTTTGGCCCTTTGGGATGCAGCTTGGAGTCATCATCCTTTGAGTTCTTTATGCTTTCTTTGGCTCCTTTAGTTTTTTTACAGGAATTTACTTATTTCTCCTTAAGAAGCAGAATAAACTTGTGAAATTATGCAATAAATTGAATGTCACGCTCTGCATTTACTGCCAAACTTTAGTATTGGGACATTTACCCATACAAAATACCTATATATACCTATATACTTCAAACTAAGTATGTATCATATTTGTCTTGTAATGATATGACAAGAAAATGATATAAAAATGTTTAACCTAAAATTATAAAAACATTTGATTTGTATTAATCCTCTAAAAGTCTGTTGATTTTATTCACAGTGTATTTATTGTTATGTTTGGGATGTAGGTTTTATGACCTATATATTTATTACACAACATCATACATTTAAAGTGGCAATACAATTGAAACAATGCAGGTTGCATATTGTGGAGATTATGTCTTGAATACCAAAAATCTTTTTTTTTAGAATACTAACCTACTGCCAGTGGAGTTGTATGGCAGAATATAGCCAGGGCCAGGCAAGAAGATGATAATAAATGATTAATGCTATGGAGGCTTCACCATAACAAGTGATTACAAAAATGTCTGGACCAAAAACTTATGCTGTTAATGTAGACCATATCTCTCCTTGAATATTCTCCTAAAATATGTAGCAACATCAGGACAATTGCACAATTTTTAAGTTCATGTTTTAAATGTTTTTGTTTGCAGTGTACCTTTAAGACTCTCAACAGTTATAAAAAATACACTTAACTATGTAAGCCTTCACATATTTGTTGGATATTAAATGACATGTTTATTGGATTCTCTCCCATCCTCAGGCACATTCAATATCACTCTTTTTATTTAATACTATAAGCTGAATTGCTGCATGTCATCCTATGAGGGTAAGATGGCAGAAACTGATTGCAGACATCAATCATTGCTTTAGTAACATTTCCATTGTCAAGCAGATGTTAGCCATATTAGTATTCTTGTTATTCTTGTTCATGGTAGTCCTGCTTCAAGAACACATGTAAACATGAAAGTCAGGAAAAAGGGACTGAAATGTCAGATTTGTCGTATAGATTTTAAGATGATGAACATAGAGATGTGAACAGAAAAATAAACACTACAATCTAAAGTCTAATATAAGCAATTACAGAACAATCAAGTGCATTGTGAACTTCAATAGACCAGGCCAAACCCCTACTGTTGCAATTACTATGGAATAATATGATCACTGCTTGATAATATTGCTACCTGAACTTCCAGCTGGTATTGTGCAACATTACTGTAGAACTATTAGCAAAATAAAAAACAACATATATGATGCAATTTGCCTGAAAAAATACAGGCTTCATGGTTTGTTTTACTGTTCCCTGTATAATATAGGTGTAAATATAGGGTTGGTAAAATAAGGTAAATAAGGTAAAATAATTTAAGACTGACAGGATTGCTGACAATTAACGGCAATTTACAAATACTAATGTAAAGTTCATCTAAATGTATTCGTTCATAGCTAAATGGTTTTGTATTTGATGGAGGCACCATGATCAATGGACTTAAATGTATGTATTAATTTATTGTTCTAGCATTATGCATTTAAAAAATATATTATTCTTTGTATTTCAATCATATGTATTTGATGCACTGGAAAAATGAATTTTAGTTACTGTATATAATCTAGAATAAGCCGACCGGTATATAAGCAGAAGTAGCTAATTTTAAAAAAAATTCTGGAAAAACTAAATTACTTGAGTATTAGCAGCAGCTTAAGTTTAGAAACTCAAATGTGCTTTTGTTAGATGTTATTATTTAATTCAGCAGATTTGTTAGTTAATTACAAAGCACTTGAACATGATATTGTCACCAAATTAGCTGGAGATGTAGAAATGGGCTGTTGAAACATTGTAAAGAAAAAGGTATTACTCTAGGTGGCCATAGACAGTTAGATTTGGATGGGGACAAGAGATAGTAAATTTTAATGTAGCTTTCTGATTTAAATTGAAGTTCAATCTTTTTTCTACATTCTACTAGTCGAATTCTACCAGGTCTTTTCAATAGAAAATCTCTGACTTAAAAGAAATTTCAACTAAAGAAAACATATCTTTATTTTTAAATGTAATCATTGCAAAAAAATATTACATTTAAAAATATATATCTTGATCCCTGATACCCGCACTATGGATTGCGCAAAGAGGTCTCTTGGACCTCTTACACAACTGAACACAGTAAAAACATGTTCCCAAAAACACATATACAAATTCAACAAATATAAAACCCCTCACTGTAAATATCTCTAATCATTAAATAAATGATTTCAGATAATACCATGCAATAAGCATTAGGTTGTATTAACCCTTTAAAACCACACGTTTTAAACATAGTAAAATATTGTTAGCTGTATACATAAAATAATTGGTTACAGCTAACATGGACGGAGTAATGGGTCTAATGGAGTAATGGAGTGGGCTAAAATTGGAACAGTTTGCCGGGTGTTCTGCTACTAAATAGAATGGAGTTGATGACATCACTGCCTGCATTTGGAACGTGCATTTCCAAAGAGCCGCGTTCCAGAGACATCAGCTACTGTATATTTCCCTTATTCTGGGCCATTCAACTTGACAGGTATTTAGAGGTGGTTGGATAATTTCAACTAGTTGATTTGTTATGTCATCACCAAAATTGTTGGAGATGTACAAAAAGGTTTTGCTCCAGCTCTAGTAGTTTTAGCATAAAATTTACTTCAAAATTTTATAAAAAATTTACGAAATTGATAGTTTTTTCTGCATAGAAACAATATATGTAGATTAACCAGTCTTAGTTTCTCTTAGGCTGCATAAAGCACTTTCTTCATAAATATATATTACAAAAGAACATTGAAACCACAGATCACAAATAACTGGATGTCAGGAAACCATGGGGTTACAAGAACATAACATACAAGATGCTTAGGAGAATATGGGCACAAAATCCCATCACTCCAGGAAGTACTCTGCATGTTAGCCACAAACCAATGGAAGAGAGAGGTCATGTTTTTAGGCATTGGAGGCATAACAGAAGATATCTAAACTGTGCCAGGAAAGAAAAAGTGACTAGTACATGACACAGAGGGGCAGTTTTAACACTTAAATCCTTTGCTGTGGTTTATATCCTCCATGGTTTTTCTTCGAATAGTTGTAGAATTGGTTCATTGTTTGGAATTAAATTTTGTTGTAGAGGGTTTGAATTTACTACATTCTGTAATTTTTTTCACATAGGCACAGCACACTATTTTGATTCATTCAATGTAGCTATTGTTTTTTTTTACAACTTTAATTTGACTGTCAACCCAATCAGTTCTTTTAAAATGACCACTATAGCAATATAACAACTTACAAAATAAGCTTAAATTGGCTTTGATCAAAATCAATGGGAAAACAATCAGTTTTACTGTTATTAACTAAACAGTTTAACCTCTGTTAACAGTCTTTGGTGAATTTCCTTCTTAGATAGTTGTTCCCTGTAAGATTTTCCCTTACTGCCCTGTTTTCTGGGTACAGCTTTAACATTTTGGATTTCGCCTAATTATTTCTCTTTGTGGTCATCATTAAGTGTAGCTGAGTGGCACCAGATGAACAACAGCTGCTGAAATTTTAGATTGTTGTAGAAGAATTTGAAACAAGTACCACGTGAGAAGCAATAAAAACATGCAGAACTAGCTTGACTGATTCCCTCATACCTCTCATATCAACTGACACCAACAAATGTGTGACCTGAAGCTAAAGTCTTCTTGTGCGTTCTAAATATGGCACAAATTATTTATATCACAATGCTCTTTATATAGAGTATTTAGTATTCCTTAGTATTCCTAGTAATGCTGAGGCACAAGTAGCCAAATCACTTAATCAGAAGACTAGCTTACTACTATGCCAATAATAAATAAAGCAAATGTCATGACTAGACCTGGATAGCACAGCTGAGTGACTCACACTCACTTTCTCCTAGAAGAGGTTGTACCCATTGATTGGTTTTATGTCTATAACAGTAATGAATAATTACAAAGTTCTTTCTTTTAAGAACCCCCGCCACTCTGGGCTAATGAGGGATATCAAACTATATGAAAGATATCTATATATTTATGGCTTAAAACATGAATTATAGATAACATTTTATTTTAATTTAATTGATCACTTTTAAATTTTGTTTAAAATTGCAATTTAACCATACTTGGCAGATTGAAAACTAAAAAACAGTAATGTTTAGGTCTGGCATCACTATCTTCTCCTTTTTTTCATATTTATTATTTTCAGCAATACACTATGGGTTAGTCAGCTCACTAAGATGGCTAAGATTTTGTAAGTCTTTTGTAAGTCTTTGCAAGCTGCAGAGACTTGTAGGACACTTTTCACCCCATAACAAGTGGCTAAAGAACATTGGTTGCATGTATTGTATGTATTGGTTATATTATTAAAGGCTGCCATACTCGGAACAATGCCCCTGAGATGGATCAGCCTTCGAGCTGGGACGTCATCGCGCTAAGCCTGGGAGCTGGAGGCGTAGCACTGCTGCGTCATCCAGCTCAGCCACGGGTCCCCGTCCAAAGCTATTGACATCAACTGAGATTTACGCTAATGTCCGATAAACTTGTTTTCGAGTGGGATTGATCCTTCTCAAAGGAAGGCATACACGGGTAGATTTCTTAATAGATAAGAGCATAATCGAGCTCTGCAAGCGCGCACGGCGCTTGATTGCACTCAAATCTATTTAGAAATCTACCCGTGTATGCCCAGCTTTTAACTAATTTCTACATCTATAAGAATGTTTGATGTAAATGAATGTGCTAGCTCTTGCCTACCATATTTAATAAAAAATAATAACTTTTTAAGGCTATGTTCCCACAAATATATCAATCTACTGAGTCTACTACTGTTGTGTGGGCATAAATAGGGTGGACACCCAGAAGGATAAGGGCCATTTCACACTAGCTGCACCATGGCTGTATTGCCATTTTTGGCAGCAATGGATGCATTAGCGCTAGTGCTACCATGTCCTTACTGGTATTACAAACCCTGCATTTTGCTGCACTTGCTTGGGATATAAACAAATATGTGCTTCAGGGGGTGTGGGGTAATGCGCTGTAATATGCTGCGCTAGTGTGAAAAGTACAGGTTGTCTTATGGAAACCTGTGTACCTTGCATTAACACTAGCCACCCTGCATTGAAGTACTGCAACACAAAGGCAGCTGGATAAAGTCATACCCAAGAATCCATCTTGGTGCTTTTCAGAATTTTGTTACTATTAGGTTAATGTCTTGAAACACAGCATCAATGACCCAGGTACATTTCCCCCCTGCCCCCTCACCTTCCAAATAGGTCCAGGATTTTAGGAGCTTTTTTCATCTCAATAGCTGTTTTACGCTGATGGCTATTTTTTATAAACGTTAGCTAACGTTTCAAGAAGGGATTGTAGTTGCTAACTACTAGTTTAGTTTCTGTGTATAAAATACATTTTGGTATCAAAGACAGTCACTTTGAACTCATACTTTTATTTAATAATAAAGTTAATAAATAGATGATATTTAGGCTTTTCTGAAATAGGCAGAGAAGGTTTTATGATGACTGCAGTGCTCTGCTATATAAGATAAGGCAATGTCACCTTTTACCTAGATATTCGAGCCAATAAACTTCACATTTTTTTATTCATGCTTTTAGAACACAGGGTTGAATGTTCTTGCTCAATTCACATCTAATAGAAGTTTTAAACCAGATTTTTTTTTACTTGATAAAATGCTTTTTCTTTTAACTTGCACTTTCTGAAGGACACAACTAGGGTCTGATGGCCTTTTTAAACTTGATTTTTATCCACTATAGGCAGCAGGCAGACTAATGCTACATAAAACACTTCAAATGCCACGAGAAGTGAATTATCCTGTAAATGTTAGATTAGATCAAAATTACATTCTGATAAGCATAATCGAGATGCTGTGATCAGGTGCTCAGAGGCAAAGTACTTCACAGTTATGCCGCTATTCCTATCAAAGGAAGACTGAGCAGTTTTTCTGATGTGGTCTTATCAGTCTCAGTTTAACATAAATCCAGGTACAGCAGCTTTGTCCATTGAAGCACAAACCGCTCTGCAAATCAAACTTGTTTAAGTTTTTAGATAGATAGATAGATAGATAGATAGATAGATAGATAGATAGATAGATAGATAG
>CM070039.1:54444958-54466576 GCA_036250615.1 Ptychadena robeensis
CCCTTGCTCCTAGGTGCCCTACCCACCAGCTTTGCACCACTGGGGGTGGAACGTAACACCACCCCTCATAATAATGACTCTATTTTACTCTGCTATCTTTGCTCAGGCCCCATACACCCACTAAGCCCTTCTGGCCACTGATATCACTGCAGCTGTGTATTCACTGCTGAAGGTTGTGCGCAACTATTTATTATCTTTCTTTGTTATACATTACACTTACACCAGGCAGTGAGACACACATTTTTACATTGAATGCCATTAATTTATATTTATGAAGTATTCAATAATTTGTTTTCTTTTTCAGTACGGTTTTAGAGTGAAAAATATCCAACATTTCAGATTTTCACATCTTCTTTAGGCACAACCTACCTTCAAGGTTAGCAAGGCCAATGTGATTAGGCACATGATTTCTGGTGATACCAGTTAACATATATCTGACAAAAAAAAAACCATAGTTCAAATGAATAGTTTTACTGAAAACCATAAAAAAACAGAAAAGGAAATAAACATTTTGGGGACATGTAGGTCTTCTTACTCAACATGTGGACACAAGCAATCTCTATGAGACTGTTTACCGAGCATAGCTATGTTTGACAATGCAAGCGTGTAATGTGCTGAGGGACATAACATAAAGAGGAACACGCTTTAGCTAGGAAGAATACTGCATTCTCTTTCAGGCTGCATGAGATCACTTTTCCTAACTCTTGCACAAAGGGTCACACCAGTGACTTGGGTTTTAAAATATTGATTGTCTCAATCCTGTTTTTGTCACTGGAAAGAGTCAGATTGAAGTGACATTAAAGACAACTGAAGCTGAGCACAGGTTGTCCCTAATGTGAGTTAAAAATCCTGAACTAATCTTTTTATATATCTCTCTCAGCAGTCTGTGGATTCTGTTATCTGAGCTCAATAGGATACAAGTTGGTTTACAGAGCAATCTTGCTGAAATAGGAACACAAATATTGAAACTCATGGTTTAGTAGAGCTCTGTAGTTTAAAGTGTTATCTGAAAACTGAATCTGAGTGCTTAGCAGCAGTTACAGAAAATGCTATCGTTTTTAAATGACTTTAAAGTTTAAGGTGTAATTCATGCTGATTACACACACACACACACACACACATATATATATATATATATATGTGTGTGTATATATGTATATATATATACAGCTGGGAGGACCACAAGTGCCAGGATGCCTAGGGGCACCCTTAGTTGAATGGGTAATGCTTTAAAAATAATGTCAAGTATGTGTAAAGGAAGAGCTCTGCACCATTTGAATTTAGGGCACTTTAATAGTATAAGCTTTGCCGCAATACCACATGGTAGACTTCCATAGCTATCCCTCAATCAGCAGCAGCTCTCCCTATCTACCTAGTACTGCAGACACATGATAAATGTAAAATGGCCAGTCGCTTGCTTCTTTCATAGGAGTGTAGGGGGGAGGGTGTCCTCCAGGAGGGAGAAATGTGTTATTGGCTGTACTGTCCCACCCAACATTGTGTCCATGTTAATGTATAGGGGGCTGATGGAACACCCATAATGTTCACTGGCATAATAATATTTTCGCCATGAGCAAGCCTTAATGATGTATTGTAAGATTGTAAGATATATGGGGGGGGGGGGGGGGGGGGGGCTTAAATAGAGAAGTTCACATCACTCCGACCTTCTACTGAATTAAAGAATTTAAAAAAATCTGTACACAAACTCTATGTACAGTAGAACTAAATCACCTCACCAGACAGACAGAGAAGCTAATGAAACGAAGTAAACTAATGAACTAATAGGAACTAATGAAAATAAGTAAAGTCACTTCTACATTTAGACTCTGTCACAATACATATTCCTAATAGTTCTACACTAACATTCCCATGCCAATGGGAAATGCATATTATAATTAGTGATGGCCGAACTGTCTGCAAGGCGGACAGTTCGGCCGCGAACAAGCATGTTCGCCCTCCCTCTCGCCGGCGGACAGTACGGGTGTTCGACCCGCCCCGTTCGCCGGCGAGAAGAAGATCTATATTCTTCCTCCGGCAGGATCAGAACCTGCGAGATCGTGCCTGCGAGGACTATGCGTTCCAGGATGCGTACCAGGGACCGGATGTGACGTCACTGACTAGAGGCGGGGAATTTGAATGTGTCCACGAACAGGCGGAAGGCGGACTTCTTTAAAAGTCTGACCCGCCCGTTCGCGGACAGTCCAGGCTGATGTTCGGCCATCACTAATTATAATAACTATACTTATATATGGCTTTGTACCTGCCCTACTAATACAAATAGGGCGACCCCAAGGGCATTTGTGGTCTGAAGGGGACTATTATTACATTATAATATGTTTCCAGAAATGTATCACTTGCAGACAATGACCATGTCACATATTACATTTACATATAATGTTTTCCAAGCAATTCCATTCTTTCATATCCACTAGTGATGGCCGAACTTCTCCAATGTCTGTCCACCAACAGGCATATCAGACTTTTTAAATAGTCCGCCATCTGCCTGTTCATAGACAGCTTTTAATTTCCTGCCTATTGGCGGGGAATTTGAATAGGGAAAACCGGAAGAAGTGATGTCCCATCCGGTCCCTGGAACGCATAGTTCCTGGTTGCTGTTGCCGAATGTGATGTCACTGACGTCACTTCCGGTTTGCCGAGCCGGCTCTTCACTGCAAGACCGGGTTCTCTACTCAGTCTTCAGTGAAAAGATTTTCCTTTGGCAGGATGTTACTGCTTCTGATCCTGCCCAAGGAAGAATAGTGAGCTCCTTCTTGCCGGCGAACGGGGAGAGTCGAACACCCGTATTGCTCGCCTACCAGAAGGAGGGCTAACATCTATGTTGGCCCTGCGAAGAGTTCCCCCGTCACTAACATCCACCTGCAAGGATCTAAACCAAAATAAACATAAACATAACATATAAAAGTTTCTAGTGAGAGTCTGTGATTGCAAGGCTATAACATCATTTTGGTATCTGCATTGTTTAATTTACAGGGCAGGACCTGAAGCAGATTTTCAACAATATGCTCTCTTCTCTCTTGTGATTTCTGATTGGCTGATAAAGGTAGATTTCACATAATTAACTTCAGTCAGTTAATTGAGGGTTCTATGCCTAGAGATTATTATGAAATAAAGAATGCAAAACTACCTTAAAAGACATATGGACTAAAAATAGAATAATCCTATTTTAAACAAGGTTAATATCAACATAAGTCTAAGAAACACTGGTTGTTATATACTAATTTTCATTATTAGTATATTATTAGTTTCTACAAATATTCTAGAACATTTTAAGCTATTTAAAGCATGAAAATGCAAATCAACACACATGTTATTAATATTTAAGGCAAACATAAAATCTGATGATAGTTTACCCTCTTTTGTTTAGCAAAATACAGGGTTCTGATGTCACCACCATACAATGTACCAGTCTCTTTGTGTACATCTCGCTGCCCCCCTCCAGCTTTTGATGCTCTGGGATCTGATTCGGACATGGAGGAGGCATCCTCTAAGATTCCCCCTGGGTTTGACTTTGCATTGGTGCACCCTTTGTCAAGGCGGTAAAACTGCTTTTTCCTTGGAGGAAGTCCTGTATTTGCCAAAAAAGACAAAATACTTTCCACAATTGAGAAGGGAGACCCCTACATTCCCTTTCATTGAGGAATTAAAGGATCTTGTGCAGAAGAAGTTGTCCAAGGTTGAGCGCAAGCATTCTGTTAATGACCGACTCCTGAAGCTCTCCCCTTAGAAGGACTCGGTGTCCCCTCTTCTCCCCTCCCCTCCTCTTGTTGATGCCTCCATTATGCTGTTGGCCAGGCACATCACCCTCCCCATGAAGGATGTTGTATCCTTCAAGGATGACATTGATCTGAAGAAGGTCTGCGGTTCAGCTGGAGGCCTGCCATTCCACTCACTGCTGTCTGTGCCAGGGTATGGACACCTATTGGTAGTCCTTTTATTGACCCCTGACCATTACTCCAGCATTGTTAGGGGTTCTACTCCCCCGGTGGAAAAGTTCCTGGTGTTGCTGTCTCGGGTCCGCATGGCCCTTTCCAACCATTTTCTGATACTCTCCAGATACTAGAAGCTCATTCCCATGGTCAAGCACTTCAAAGATCCGGCACAGGGGATATGGATCTCTCCGTCCATGAACCAGTCCATATCGGAAGGCTTCTACCAATGATGTATACTATTCTGTTTGGGAAAAATGTGCTGCATTTGCCCATTCCAAATCCTGGACACCTTCTGTTCCCACTGCTGAATTTTCTCCAACATGGCCTGAAGATGGGCTTGTGGGCCAGCACCTTGAAATATCATGTTTCTGCTCTGTGGGCCTGTCAGATGTACGCTGGGCATCTCATCCTCTTGTGGAGCAGTTCTTCACAGCCTGCACCAAGCTGCGGCCTCCTCAATGACTCATCTTACGGCAATAGGATCTCTCTGTTGTTTTGGATGTTCTTGTTATCTTTGCTAGTCCCTTTCAACCACTGCACAATGTTTCCTTGTGGAACCTGACCTTAATGATGGTCTCCCTCCTCACAATTAGCTTAGCCAAGAGAGTTTCTGAGCTTCAAGCTTTCAGCTGTGCACCTCCATACCTGATTTTCTTCCCTGACCAGGACGTCATGAGCCCTGTTTATGAGATCCTGCTCAGAAGGTTACAACCTCTTTCCACCTCAACTCAGAGATCATTCTGCCAGCTGTTGTTGAAGTCAGGAGAACCCGATACGTTGGAAATACAGTGAGGTCCATTGATATTGAAACAACGAGACAATTCTGAAATGTTTGGCTCTATACACCACCACAATGGATTTGTAATGAAACAAACAATACGTGCTTTTTTTTGAGCGGTGAACGGTGAAGGACTCAAAATATTAATAAATCAAACTTTACCTTTTTAATACTAGGTTGCAAATCCTTTGCAGTCAATTACAGCCTGAAGTCTGGAAAGTATAGACATCACCAGACACTGGGTTTCATGCCTGGTGCCTTTAGTTCCTGCTTGTTCTATGGGCATTTTCCCTTCAGTTTTGTCTTCAGCAAGTGAAAAACATGCTCAATCGGATTCAGGTCAAGTGATTGACTTGGCCATTGCATAGCAATCCACTTCTTTCCCTTAAAACACTTTTTGGTTGCTTTTGCAGTATGCTGTGGGTCATTGTCACAACAAGTTACACTGCCTGCCATTTCATCCCTCCCCCCTTCCCTCTTCACACAGCCGGTGTCATTAATGACGTCGGCTGTGAGGGCTGAAAAGCCGACACCCCTCCATTTACATGGTGCTGCCCACCCCCGCCCCCTTCTGCGTCACCGTGGGAGCCCAGCTCATTGAGAGTTTGTTTCACACAAACTCTGGATGAGCTGGGCTCGTCATGACCGCTAAGGAGGTTAACACCAATAGACACCAGTACAAAAAAATCACACTCACTTCACCTAGTTAGTACTCACACCAATTCTAATTACCACACATCATTTTATGGGCTTCTAAGCACAATATATATTTAGACTATTCCAGCATCATGTATATTCACAACCATACACATTTCACACACTTCCCACACCCCTCTGTGTATATCTTTCTCCCCTATAAGAATACTCGGTGGATGGGTCTTATCAGATTACCTCTAGCCACATGCACATTTTGACCGAAATAATTAAATTTTTCTTAGGATAACATCCCCCTGTGCCAAAACGTTTGTGGCACTCAACTCGCTAAAGCTTGGTGGTTCTAACCCACACAGCCCCTTGCCTGAGTTACTGCTATACGAGGTACGAGTCATTGTAGCTCACTTAAAGTGAACCATAAGTGGTCTTATAATTATGTTTAAAACTATATGGGCCCTTAGGGTTTAAAAAATCCCTCATCCCCAGATATTTGAATTTTTGCATTGATCTCCTGAGGAATGGTTCGCTAAATGTGTCAAGACGCAAATGCATATGTACTACTTCCATTTCTAATGATCTTACACGTGGAGATACAACATGGATGGAAATCAGTTGAAATATTACAATTTCTGTACTTGGTTTATTTCTATTTCATGTTAATATCGCTATCGCTGCCTTAAAAATCCCAAGACCTACCTCTTCACTATTGTAAAGGTGTAGGGATGTAGAAATAGTTTTTGGTTTTTGTATATTGTTGGGATGATGGCACTTTATATGGGATTGTGAGACAATTCTTTGTGCATCATTTTTGATCTGGCCACCTGTTGTCAAAGGTGTTTTCTTCACCTTTCAAACAATGGTTTCCCATGGTCATCCAGGTCTTTTGGTGTTGCTGAGCTCACAGGTGCATTACTTCTTTTTAATAATGTTCCAAACAGTTGTTTTCTGTTGTTGTTGTTGTTGTTATACATACTTTTCAAGCTCAGTACATGACTAGTTACTAGAATGACGAGGGGGAGGGCTGTCTTTTATAGTTAAGTGGTCCTTTGGGTTGAAGCGGTGGGCAGGGCAACCCACTGTATGCTGTCATGTCATGGTCCAGGAAACAAAAATTTTGGAAGGTAGGTATATCATTTTCCGCTTTTCTACTTGGACAATAAAAACCCCCTATAACATTGCAATTTTTTTAGGATGAAATTTCCCTCTATCCATTCATCCTTTAGTTGTCCATTTTGTTAACTATGGGACGTATTTGAAAAGATTTATTGGAGGGTCATGGCCATCTCTTTCTCTAGGTCCACACATGTTCCAAGGCATTTTCTAGCATATGTTGCACTAAGGAGGTCTAAGGAAGACAGGAAGAGATCATCATTGTGGCAGAACTTTAAAGTATGTCCAGCCTAGTGGTGTTCCTGGCGGAATTCGCAGAAGTTACTGCCAAGTGGATAGTGATGAACAGAGTAGCACCAATGACCTAAGAGCTGAAATGCTGTCTGCCAGAAATATCAAGTGAAGTGTTCTTTATCTGACAATAAAAATATAGCTGCAGATGATGGGTAGAGGGATAAATATGGGAATATGTGCTCAGGAGAGTAATTACTTTACACCATTGTTGAGGGAAATCTATTTTTCTTTACATTTTGACAACAATACAGGACATATTTAAGACTCTGATCATAGAACAGTTTATCATGATAACTTCATTATGCTTATGTACATTTGCTAGAGCAAGCAGCCTGGGAAACGACTGCCTGCGAGCGACTGCCTGCAAAAATGTGCAAGTGCTCACAGGTCACTTGGTAAGAACCCCGTGGACCTAATGTCGTGTCCACCGTTCAGTTGCGATTATGGCTCATTTCGTGTAAATGAGCCCTTAGAACTGCTGCCACTGCTGTCACTGCTGGAAATATTTAATTTCACAATAATTACTGCTGCCATTTATAGGTAAACAACTGGTTCAGTTTAATGCATTAAATAGATTATTTAATGGGGGGCACCAACTGAATTTTTATTGTGATCCAGCATATTTACCTACTGGTGACAAAGGTTTCACCATAAAGGAAGTGAGCATATATCTCTAACAACATTAGGACCAAAAATAAATTTTTTATATAGATACAGATGAAATAAATCTACTTAAATACAAGTTTAAGGTTGGTTTTATATTATTGTTTTATGAATGACTAAACATCTAAATGTCAAATACAGTATATATTGGTATTACTTAAATACTGTAGCAATTTTTACTCATACACTGAGCTTATTTGTGAGCAACATTTTACTCATACACTGAGCTTATATCTGAGCAACATTATTACCCATATAACTTGATATTAAACCAGGGTTATCCAACTCCAGTTGTCAATGGCCATTCATATGCAGGACAGATATTGATATAAACTTGTTTCTGACTTTTGCACGTCAAAGCTTCTGTGCTTTATTGTGCCCATGCGTGAATCTAGTTGCTATATTTTACTTAGGATTTTTAATTTTAAACTTCTGCCCAAGGCCCATTAGATCATTTTACAGTCATGACAATGACTGGTGCTATAACTGTAAATAACAATTTGTTATAAAATTGGAAAATATTTCATCCCCTGTTCCCTTGTGAATGAAATGCTTCCAATTTTCTTGGTTTACCAAAATAATTGCCCGCAGCTTTCTGTATATAAATTTTATGTTGGTTATTTAATAAACAACAATACTGTGCACATTTTGCTTCTTAAAATGACTTGTCAAAAGTCCCTGACTGAAAGCTATTGAACATCCCATACTCTTTGTTATTAGAACAGCTTCAGGGGCATACATAGGGAATTTAATCAATAAATACACAGTGTGTGATGAACAACTGCAAAATCATGAATTCCTTGTGGATCTTATTTAAACCTATTCAATTCTGCAGATTTCTTTCAATCAGGTGTCTTAAAGTGACTTGTCAAAAAAGTACAGCTGATTGAAAGCTATGAAAGCACATAGCCCCTTTAATATCAGATGTGCTTTTGGGGCATATATTGCAAGTTAAATCAATAACTACCTAGTGTTATATTAACCAGTTATAAGGCTGTTTACAAAAATATGTTTAACCAATACTATCCTGATAATTTATAGTATTATAGCAGATTGTGATTCTGATGTGTAAATATATCATTACATATGGTATGAAAATTAAAAAAATATTGTATATGTTCACTTTCCACAAGGATCCTTCTGATAAAAATTGTGCAAAAATATAAACGCAACACTTTTGGTTTTGTTCCCATTTTGCATGAGCTGAACTCACAGATCTGAAACATTTTCTACATACACAAAAGACCCATCCGGTTCTCCCAGCTGCTTGTCAGATCGATTTACAGATGAATTTTAATCGATTAGAGCACAATTCGAGCGTCGTGAACATGCTCGATTGTGCTCGAATAAAAAAATTGAGCTGTCTATGCCTAGCTGTAGTGAGCACTTCTCATTTGCCGAGATTATCCATCCTACCTCACAGGTGTGGCATATTAAGGTGCTGATTAGACAGCATGAATATTGCACAGTTGCAAAGGCAACTCTGAAATGTTCACAGTTTTGCCTTACTGGACAGGGGTCAGAAAACTGGTGTGGCCACCATTGGCCTCACACAGTGCAACACATCAAAACAGCTGTGAAATGTTGGTCCACTCCTCTTCAATAACTGTGTGAAGTTGCTGAATATTTGCAGGAATTGGAACACACTGTCGTATACACAGATCAAGAGCATCCCAAACATGCTCAATGGGTGACATGTCCAATGAGTATGCTGGCCATTCACGAACTTGGATGTTTTCAGCTTCCAGGAATTGTGTTCAGATCCTTGCAATATGAGGCCGTGCATTATAATGCTGCAGCACAAGGTGATGGTCGTAGATGAATGGCACACCAATGGGCCTCATCTCTGTGCATTCACAACATTGCCTCACCCACATGGCGCGTCACAAAAGCTGTCTGCCATGAACAGTGAAAACCAGGACTCATCCGTAAACAGGAGGACTCAGGAATCTTAAGGCTCCATACACCTAGCGAGCCACGGATCTTGAGTGCCCACAGATTCCTGTCGCCCCAAGTGTGATGATGTAATAACGCTGCCCTCTGTCTCTCGTCTGACGGCCCCCACAGGGGTGAACAGGGGGACTCACATATATTTGTTCCAAACAACAGAATGAGCTCAGTCAGCTTAGCTGAGTAATAGCTGAGTGAATTGATGCTATTTAGATAGCATACATTGTGTATTAACATTCTGCATTGCATAAACAAAATTTTGTGACTTGCAACTTTGCTGTAGGAAGTAGTACAAATGCCAGGCTGCTGGGGTGCTGAGCTTTTGCTCACAGGATGTTTAGGATTAAAGAATAAATATATATATATAGTCTATTAGATGCATATACATTTTCCTTGATTTTAAAGGTGAAAAAAGCATGTCTTGTAGTTAATCTTGGTGTATTTATAAAGCAGTAACGGTAGTATTTATCAAACATTCACAAAGTCCAGATAGTCATTGTAATTTCAAAAACATCCAAAAGGATCAATCTGCACCAAAAATGTGGTTATTGAGATATTAATTGCTCAGAAAATATATACCACCACTTCTGTCTGTTTACACAAGAATATATCTCACTTGCTCACAAATCTGCAAATGGTCATTACTTGCTGTTACTATGTGTATGATCTTCTCAAGTTCTTCTCAATCAATAACACACCTAAATGCAATAAATCATTTGATACATCAACCCCATTCGCATAATGCTAGCCATACACATGCCGGTCAGGTTAAAAATCGGCCGCTTATCGGCACACAGCTCGGCCGGCCAGAGAACGGACATGTCCGATAATCTCTGGCCGGCGCAAGCCGATGGAAGCCGATGCCATAAGCTTCGATGCCACGGCGTCTTCATTGCAGCTTATGGCCGGCACACAAAGGGTGCCGCTGACTGAAGGGGCCCCATAATGCACCGGGATGCTAACGTGATGACGTCATCACTTTAGCATCCTGGAACATATCGGGACAGATCTGCCTGCACACCATCGGGGTGTGCATGGCAGGCATAAGTTTACATTCATCAAAATCTAATCTTGCCATTTGCGAAGTTGTCCAATCAAACCATGGATCTTGTTTGGCTGAATATGACATAAAAAAGCACATGTTGTTATATTTCATACTAAAAAGGGTCAGAATTCTCAGTATGGTGCTGCCTATATACTGAATTACCTCAAACCTCACACTTATTTTAGGCTTATTTAGATATAAATGATGGGATACTTAAAATGTAATTGGTAAAGTGTTTTTTTTTTAAAATAACAAATAGGACCTTATTATTGTTTCTTCTTTTTGTTAAGCAATATTAGAATAAATTAATGAAAACATATTTTAAAAACATTTAAAATCATTATTTTTAAATTGAATATTTTTTAATTTTAGGAAAACCCTTTAAATATATTGTGTTGAGTATCTTCATTTCTAAGATTGTCCTTCTCTGTACCACTGTACAGAATATTGTTGACAAGTCAGAAATAGAGCTGGGGAGCAATTATCACAGTCTCATGGGAGACTCGAGTGCCTTGAATTGCAGCTATTCCATCAACTGAAATAACACATGACCATAGCAATCAGCACTATTTTACTGTCCAAATAATTTAGTAATCTCAAGTGAAAAACACAAATGAATTGTGTTAAAAATGTATTCCTCTGTTATAAAGGAAAGCCTTTATGTCTTGCAGAGTGATCTGGGTTTTTATTCATCACGGGCGACGAGTTTCTTTTTTTTTCTACTTAGTATGATGAAAGGTTCTTAGCAGTCATGGAACAGGGATCCCCCATTGCAGAAGTTATTACTCTCTGTGCCCCCTACTGTAATAACCTCTGGCAAAATAAACCATACTGCAGTCCAAAGAGATGTTTGTAGTAGCACAAAAAAGTCAGAGAGGAAATTATTCACAGTCCATATGTCTAAGTAAGAATATTGAATAAGAAATACATTTATGTTCTTGGACTTTCAGCAGCTCAATAAGATAATATTTTGTTATAAAACAACAATAGAATCATGCTTAGTGCAATGTGATTGCAATATATATATATATATATATATATATATATATATATATACATATATTAGTATTTTTCTTTATGTAGGATCATTCTGTAAGAGATATTTAATAGATATGTTAAATAGCAAATGTGAATAGTAGCAGCTGTCTGTGTCAAGCTTCTTACATATTAAAAATAGTTATCAACTGAAGCAATTGTTAGTCTAGAGAGTCTTTTGGGCTGTTGGGACCAAGCAGTCTGTCTTCTTCTATGGAGAAGGCAGTTGGAAGGTAAGAAAGGCATTGTTTCATGTGTTCATAGGAAACTGCAGGATGGTGTTGCTTCTGTTGGTCATTTAGTGATCTGGTAGGATTAATCACTAGCCTCTGTAACCTCTGTACAGATGCTGAATCCCCTGTAGTAGATCAAAAACAGGATAACTACATTAAAATCTGATTACATTTGTAGATATAGTATTACTAAAGCTGGGCGCATTCGATTTGCAGCCACTTTTACTGCAGATTGACCCCTGTGAGTGCTCGGGGTGATTGATCTGTCGCAAAAATATAATTGTAGTATTTATCTAGCTGTAAATCTAATACGTCCACCCTAAATCGGGCCATAAATCAAGCCATAAGTCAATCGACCAAAGAACCGAATGGCGATCGTTTGGGAATCAAACAAAAAACCTACCTGTGTATGAGTACCTTTAAGGCTGTCGGCCAGAGAACGGACATGTCCGATAATCTCTGGCCGATGCCGTTAGTTTCAATGGAGACCGTCGTCTCCATTGAAACTAATGGCTGGCACACATAGGGTGTCCGCCGATGCTGTGAGCAATGGAGAGCAGCGTGATGACGTCATCACGCTGCACTCCATAGCTGATCTGTGCTGCTCTGTCAGCCCCCACTCGGTACATGTGTGGGGGCGTTAAGTCTTCTATCCCCATGCTGAATGGTAGATTACCAGTAGCTGTAGATTACCTCCTCCAGCATTGTCTTCTTCGCTTTCATACAGCTAATGTTGTTTTTTGCATACCATGTGACATTACATAACAGACATCAAACCTATTGATCTGAACATAGTGTGAAATGTGGGTCTCATGTTGTCACAGTTGTTAATGGAGGGATAAGAGGGTGTCATAGTGGGGGCATTTGTTATGTGAAAGTAATAATGATGGCTGTGTCTTGCTTTTCCTTTTAAAAACATAATACATGTTGGGAATCACACATGAAATGTCTTGCAAATGTAATCCTCAATTTATGTTCCCAATTCAAGAAACCTCTTATTTTTTTTTCTTGCAATTTTAAATGTTGAAAATATGTGCTCTTTTAATACATGGCTTTTCTTTTTTCTGTTTTTATACCAGTTTATATACACCATTACTGCTCCTTCTCTAAAAAATAGGATGTCACTGAAAATTATCTTCTACTCTCCTTGCCTTTTATATTACTATATTTCATGTCCTCAGTGAGAATGGGGTGATTCTGAGCCAGTATGAAAGATGTTTATAGTTTGGACTTTAAGCATTCATGAAATACCAGTGCAATTTATTTTCTTTATTTTTTCTTACGCAGAAATATTTCAGCACCTTTGTGTGGGTAGATTGTATTCTGCCTTGTCACAATTGCAAATGATTTTGTTTTGTCTGCCATTTGAATAATACATTTGATTACCATGGCAAATGTTGCAGCATGTGCATGCTTGCCTGTAGTACCTAATTAACTGATGATAACAAGGCAGGATTGCCCTCTTTCCTTTCATAAGCAATCATATACATGACAGTTCTTTTATCCTTTCTCAAAATTAACTTGCTCTCCTGACCCCTTAGCAGCTTCCATTTTGTGTGTTTACCTCTGATGTCTTTGCAAGACTGTTAATTTTGTATGGCACATCCTATCTGTTTTCAATTAACACACTGAAATCTGAAGATGTAGAGCTGCATGCAAATATCTAATGGACCAATATTTTCTTCAAATAATTAAATGGTAATACATCAGGCAGCACATATTTGACATAGGCTCTGTAGTGTGTATAATATTTTATTGATGGTGAAAATTTAATTACTGTAGTGTAAAAGAGTATTTCTACGTTATTAGGTATAAAAAAATAAACAAGACAAGTGTTTATGTTAAACATCTTTTTTTCGTAATGATAATGTATTAATAAGTCCTATAGGGTATCCTAAGGATGGATCTGGAGTGGAAGGGAAGGAACTGGGTGGGTCTTCCCATTTCACAAGGGTACATTTTATTTTGATCTTCAGGCAAACATGAACTCTGGCTAAAAAGGCTCAGGTTGTCAGAGAGAGCATGTGGGCCATAGGAACTGTAGCCAGGTGACTAACCTGTGTAGAGTGTTTTTTTTTTAAATAAATGAAATGAAAATAAGGAGTAAAGTAATTTTATTTAATTTTTATTTAAGTTCCAATTATGTAAATTAAAAAACAAAGTGTTATCATAGAAATGATAGCCATTGTCATTACACTACCTATTATCTTTATTTCCTGTAATTTTATGACTGAAATACCATGCACACCAATATGCTGAGAACAGCAAAGTCAGCCTTCTGTAGAGACCTTTCACCATGCCTAATGGAAACAGAAAATGCTCCATTAGCATTGTATGTGAATAGCAAAAAAGTAGCCTGGCTGTCATTTTCTGAACTATATTGAATGGCTAGAACTAGATTGAAGGGGGATGGGGAAAAGACAAATGCCCTTTTTAAATCCACAAATATATAACTTTATACAAAAAGAAATACGTTAATAGCAGACATCTTGAAAAAAAGTTTACAGTGCAGGAATAATTGCAAAGACATTTTATAGTTGCTAGTTGATTTACTAGTTGTTTAGTAGTGGTATTAGTTGATTTTATTTAATGGTTTTTTAAAAGATCCACAAAAGCTTTATTAGTGCCAAAGAATGACATGTATTTTGGATTTAGTGAGGTTTTGTGGATGTCGCTGGGCAACACAGACTTTCAACTCCCTCCAAAGTTTTTCTATGGGGTTGAGATCTGGAGACTGGCTAGGCCAGGACCTTAAAATGCTTCTTATGAAGCCACTCCTTTGTTGTCTGGGTGGTTTGGGATCATTTTCATGCTGAAAGACCCAGCCACATTTTATCTTTGATGCCCTTGCTGATGGAAGCAGGTTTTCACTCCAAATCTCACAATACATGGGCCCGTTCATTCTTTCCTGATAATTTATTCTGGTACCTTTGCAGAAAAACTCCCAAAGCATGATGTTTCCACCCCCATGGTTCACAGTAGGTATGGTGTTCTTTGAATGTAACTCAGCATTCTTTCTTCTCCAAACATGAGGAGTTGAATTTTTACCAAATAGCTCTACTTTGGTTTCATCTGACCATATTACATTCTCCCAATCCTCTTCTGGATCATCCAAATGCTCTTTTGCAAACTTCAGATGGGCCTGGACATGTACTTGCTTAAGCAGGGAAACACATCTGGCACTACAGGATTTGAGTCGCTGGTGACATAGTGTGTTACTTATGGTATCCTTTGTTACTTTGGTCTTAGCTCGCTGCAGGTCATTCACTAGGTCCTCCGTGTGGTTCTGGGATTTTTGCAAATTTTTTGATCATTTTGACCCCACAGGGTGAGGTCTTGCATGGAGCTCCAGATCAAGGGAGATTATCAGTGGTCATGTATGTCTTCCATTTTCTAATTATTGCTCCCACAGTTTACACCAATATGCTTGCCTATTGCAGATTTAAGCAGCCCATACACGGGTCAGATTTTCAATCAATCGACTTAAAACGATAAATTTTTTAGTCGATTGATTGAGAATTGAGTTTTGCCCACCTGGTTAAATCGACTTAATCCGATCAAAATTTAGTGAAAATTCAGTCGTTTTTTGATCGGACTGGATGGTAAATTTTGATCGGTCGATTGAAAATTGGTTCAGTATTTTGAGAACCAAGTGTGGTCAACCAATTTTTGATCGATTTTTTTTCTACCTATTCTACCTCACTTCAGATTGAAATTTCAATCAGACTATTTTGGATCGATTGTTATGTCGAGTGAATCAAAAATCGATCAAAAATCTTGTACTACATATGGGGCATGATACAATCGACATACAATTTTATAACGACTTAAAAATTGATCGTTTTAAGTTGATTGATTGAAAATCTGACCCGTGTATGGCCTGCTTTAGTCTTCCCAGCCTGGTACAGGTCTACAATTATGTTTCTGGTGTCCTTCGGCAGCTTTATGGTCTTCACCATAGTGGAGTCGGGAGTGTTTGAGGATGTGGACAGTTGCCTTTTATACTGATAACGGGTTCAAACAAGTGCCATTAATAAAGGTAACGAGTGGTCGACAGAGGAGCCTCTTAAAGAAGAAGTTAAAGGTCCGTGAGAGACAGAAAACTTGCTTGTTTGAAGGTGACCAAATACTTATTTAACAGAGGAATTTACCAATTAATTCATTAGAAATCCTACAATCTGCTTTCCTGGATGCTTTTCCCCCATTCTGTCTCTCATAGTTGAAGTATACCTATGATGAAAGTTACAGGCCTCTCTCATCTTTTGAAGTGGGAGAACTTGCACTTAAAATTGGTGGCTGACTAAATATTTTTTTTGCTCCACTGTAGTATACATTTGGTAAGTTATCACAAGCCAAAAATATTTACAGGATGGTTAAGATTTGGAGTTGGACAACCCTGTACTATATGTTTAATAAATGCTATAAATGTAAAGTATGCTCAAACCCTTAAAAAACAACACCCCTTTATTGACCATTGGTCTTTCTAGTATTGGTGGTAGAGAAGGCTGCGGGGTGCGACGATTCTTTATTTAATGCTGCTATTCTATTCAGCATTGATTAAACAACATTAGATATAGCCTTATATAATAAATGTTTACTCTCAATTTCCATCCTGTAAGAGTTCAATGGCATACAGTTCATGTCTGTGTTATCTAAATAACCAACTGGAGAGAATAATTGTGTCTGCAGGAATAATGACTCTCAATCTCTTTTACAGTCTCACCTCACTTAACATTAATCAAGTACATAAAAACTGAAACATGTATATTTCATTATTGAGCTCATGCATTTATTACAGAAAAATCATCAATGCGTGCAAACATTTTCTGAGGTAAAACCAAATGTTCAGAGAATAAACATGTTTTGTATCTTACTATTACTATATAAGAACTTAATTCTCTTTCTCTGTAGTGTTATTGAATGCATGCAACAGAGCTATATTGCAAGGTTATTGGTCAATTTAAGACCTTACTGTAAACTACAAAAACACATCAGGGCATAAAATGTTCCTAAGCACATTAGAGTAAAGCAATGCTAATGGAATTTTGTTTCCATTCTACTGTGTAAAGGAAAAACAGCACAACTACTCTTTATTGCTATTAATTATTTAGGTACTGCTAAAGTATTCAGTATGCATAGAAAGTAATGACTCTACTAAGTGCCATACAGAAAAAAAAATTAAGTGCAAATAACCTTAAACCTCTCTTGTTTTCAATGTGAACAGTTGAGTATTTTATGTTATAGTTCTGCATTTTTCTTATGTTGTAAATGCCCTCTAATGAAGGTACCCATCATTTGTGACAGTTGTGTGATTTGGTGAAAGAAAAAAAACCGAATGTCATCCCTGTGAGTGGGCGTCTACGCGGCTGGCAGCTGTTGGAAAAAACAAGCAATTAAAAAGCCTCCCACTCGATGCAGCATCCTCCGATTCTTCTCTCCATTCACATAAATCTGTAAAATTTGCAAAGCTAATGATACAGGTTCACTTTTACTCTAGTCTCTGAACACTTTTAAGACGGCCATACATTGTAGGATTCATAGCTCTGTCTTGTTATAGTGTTGTTATAGTAGACAGCAGAGAGCACTCTGATTGGCGGCTGGTTGATATTTGTTGTTTATCAATGTCAATGGTCATTCCGTACACCACATGATCCAGATAAATAATCAGTATCAGTCATATCCATTATTTACTTAAGAAACACATTGTATGGTCAGCTTTAGGTTTTGTTAAAGACAACAGAGTATTGCATTGATTAAAAGCTTTTCTTGGTAGATTAAAAGTGTATATTCAGCCACAATTATACCCTTTTTGTTTTTAAAAGAAACAGAGACTGGTAACAAACCATACAAATCCAACAAACTCTACAAATTCCATTATCATACAGCATTTTACTGAAGTTCCATAACAAGGTAACAAATGTTGCTGGTTCATAGAGCATCCTTTTTTAAAGTAACAATACTATGTGCTTTCAAAATGGGATCTGTTGTGAAAACATTTGTCATATTATAATTTGGTGTTCTGGTTCCTCATTGTGATGCAGACAGAATCTTGGCGATAATTTTTGCGCAGGATAGACTTGAATTAGTCAGCTTGTATTTTTCTGCTTTTGTTGCATTGTGGAAACATTATTTTTAAAAGTATGAAATGGTGTTATAGATATTTATTTAGTATGTAGTAAAAGGATGTTTATGAAAAATGTAAATAATACAAACACTGTCATTTTTTATTGTTTAGATAAACCTATGTTTATTGAAAAAATTTAGCGGTTGAGACGAACCCTGTTGGTTTGCTGTTGTGGTTCGCCCCAACCGCTAGGGCAGCGGGCATCTGGTGTACCTGATACACCAGAGGAAAGCTACAGCGATTGTCTTAATGTTAATGGAGGAGCACCGGCTTTCCCGCCCACACAGCCAGCATCATTAATGATACCGGCTGTGTGGAGAGGGGCGGGAGAAGGTGGAAATATCCGGCAGTGTACAATTGCCCATACCGCGCTGTTAAAAATGACGCTTACTGCTAGGGAGGTTAATTTGAGGTCATTATAATCATATCTACATCTATTGTACCTATAGGCTGTTTGTTGTTAAAGTGTTGTCCCATTAACTAGACACCCCTGTATTAAGCAAAACATTTTCTTGTATGCATATTTTTATGGCGCTATTTAATGCAGAATTAACGTTATGGAGAAATGACCAGTAGTTCCTATGGCAAGGTAAATTCAACACCTCAATTACATGTCAATTACATGTATACTGTTCCATTGATTGTCATACAAACATTTTTAAAGTGTCAATTGCAGTGGAGATGCAGTAGTTTGGTGCTAGTGGAGACTTGCTTATGTCTACAACATGGTAAGATGTTGCTGTGGGCTTTTCATTTGTGGTTGTCACACTACCAGTTGTAAGTATTGTCCCTTATTACATTTAAAGCATACACTCATTGCCCATATGGGATAGACAGGTATAATATGGAACAGCTTTTGTATATCATTTCATATATAAAGTTTAGATGAAATCCCAGAAATGACTTAAAGTTCAAATGTATGAGATGTAAGAAAAAGGTTTGTAGGTTCTGCAATAAAAATAGGGCTAAAAGAACAACTTTAAGGACTCAGGCTAGAATAATAATGATAGTATTGTCTAAATCGATATACCTCTTGTCAGCCTTATGTCTGATGTTTGAATCAGCTCAGGCCTCTTCTGCTAGAGCTTTCCTCAGGAATATTGAATTATTTATTATTTGTGTCCTTTTTTCTTTTCTAAAGATATTCTACTATTTTCTTCCCAGACTAAAAAAAATTGTTTTATGCTGCCAGGTTTTACGTTATGTTATCTTTATATTTGGGAGTGGAACAGAAATTTGCTAAAATATGAGTCCCATTCAATGTGTGTCACTTTATTACATCCACTGTAAAAATCCTTTCTATAATTAAAAAATGTCATGTTTGAATATTAGTGATGGCCGAACTTCGGCCGTGTCCGTCCGCGAACGGGCGGAGCGGACTTTTAAAAAAGTCCGCCGTCCGCCCGTTCGCGGACAGATTCAAATTCCCCGCCTCTAGGCGGGGAATTTGAATCGGAAAACCCGGATGTGACGTCATGTGTGGAACGCATAGTTCCTGGTTGTGCTAACCGGATGTGACGTCACTGACGTGACGTTCTCTACCCGGTCTTTAGTGAAATATTCTTCCTGCGGCGGGATCTCGCTGCTAATGATCCCACCGGAGGAAGAATAGAGGGCTGCTTCTCGCCGGCGAACAGGGCGGGTCGAACACCCGTACTGTCCGCCGGCGAGAAGGAGGGCGAACATGTTTGTTCGCGGCCGAACTGTCCGCCTTGCGGGCAGTTCGGCCATCACTATTGAATATTAGCACTTATTGTACTCAAACCAATCTGTTGGTTGAATCAACAACGTTTTGCTATGGTTGCATTCCACAAAATTAAATTTGTGTTATCTGGTCTCTTCAGTCCACAGCACTGAGGAATCAGACCCATCCAGTCTAATACCATAGAACACTATGCTTGGTAAATGTTTCTGGTGATTGCGTGTGGTATCTAAAGTGCCTGATCTTTTCTGCACAGAGGTGGGACGACAAGCAATTCCTTGCTGTATTCTCCTCCATAGTAGTCAGTGGACATCAATAAGGTGGGTTTAGAAATATATTTTGGCAGATTGCTATATTACAGATACAGACACACATACAGAAGCTAGATATTTGTACGAGACAATCATAAATTGATAGATCATCTCAGGCAACAATTATATAGTATCTGTATGCGACTTTACTGTAGATTGTTGACTAAATGAGCTTTGTATCTGTTCTTTGTCTTTAGTTAATAATGCTTTACTTCCCAATTCCTCTATGTTTTTATACCTTTCTGAAACTTTCCTGCAAAAGTTCTTGAGATTATCTATGCACAGAGTGTGCATAGATAATCTGAAGAACTTTTGCAGGAAAGTTTCAGAAAGGTATAAAAACATAGAGGAATTGGGAAGCAAAGCACCCCCCTCCCCTTGGGTAACAAGATAAGACACCCTCTTGCAGAAGCTCTCTTCCCAGGACAATCAGCCGACGGGGCTGACGCACTTTTAATTACGTGCGGCTGATCGCCTCTATTTAGTTGGATGGGCTTGTGCGGGCGGCTGGTTGCCACCTGATCGCGGCCATAGACCTGAATGGGTGTGGTTAAAAATTTCTTGTCACTTCTACCACCCATTCACTGTGGCAAGATGTCCTGCACCACCGCCCCACTTCCTGGCTGCAAGCGCACAGCCACGATCCTAATCATGGGTGCTAGTGCTCTCCCGCAGCAAGAACCCCTACCGCAACTAGAACTCTTTGAAATTACATTTACTTTACTTCTTATAAACCCTGACCCAAGCAACACTACCCCTAAGCTGGGACACATCACAAACAGTTAGCTCTACATGAGACAGCTCACGTTACAGCAGTGGTTTCCAAAACTGGGAACACAGAAGTATTCTGGGGAGGGGGGCACAGCTAAGGTGGCACTCACAGCCCTGTGTGGGAGAATCTACTGTCAGCCAGAGAGAGAGGTCTGCCTATTGTGTCTTCTTGCTGTCAATTCTCTTCTCCCTCTGTTGATTGCACACAGTACATCCACTCACCCTCCCTTACCACTGGCAGCCAAGCAGGAGCCTGGGGAAGTCACAAGCAGGAAGCCGACCATGGGGGAACTAGACCATAAGTGAAATGCATGTAGTGTGTGTGTGTGTGTGTCTCTATGTGAAGGTTTTTGCAATGCAAACATGGCTAGTGTGAAGTGATCCTCATTCTGAACCTGTGTAGCTTGTGTGTGTGGGGGGGGGCCTCGATAATGTTCGTATTTAGCAAAGGTGGGCCGAGCAAGGAAAGTTTGGGAACCACTGCATCACAGCAACACATATGCCATGGGCATATACTGCATATAACACAATTTTACTTATTACAATATACTAATCTTATTAATGGTACATTATACTCCATGGAAACTATGGGGTACTACCCTTACAGGGTAACCCATTCCTTGCCAAAAGGGAAAAGAGTTTTTTCAAACAACAAAGAGATCTCCTCTCCCTGGGGTATGGGTATGGGGGTAAAGGAATTTTAACCTCCCTAGCGCTCTGCTGAGGTCCAGATTTCTGTACCAAAAGTGCACCATAGACTTCAATGGTATTTTTTTATGTTGTAGGCCTGTAACATCCCAAAATATGTCCGTACAAGGGTCTAATAGACATCCTGAATATAATAATGTTTGAAACACACAATTATGTAAAATAAAAAAAAATCATTTTTAATAAATTTAATGAGAAAACACAAAAATCAGGGCACAAAGCTATGTTGTTATGTACTAAATCTCACCCAAATAAAGTCTCTGGTGCCCCAGATGTGCCCATTTGCAGTT
>CM070039.1:54472888-54512812 GCA_036250615.1 Ptychadena robeensis
TGAATATGAATTATATTTACATAATAATTGGTGTTACATCTTTAATGTCAATGTCTAATTATACATAACAGAAACATATGTTACAATGGCCTGATTGTTTTAAACGTGTACTTTATGTTGCCTTAATATCAGTCCAAATACATTTTTAATCCAAAGCTCCCTATGAGATTTTTTAAAATAGGTCATCCTCAGATCATTCATGATCAATAAACAGGCTAGAATCTGACATAACAAAGAATGTGTTGGAGGCACCTGACAATCTCAGCAGGGAGATCTCATTAAAACACACACCCAGACACACACACACACGCATCACGTGAAAAGAACTAAGCAATAGCTAGGAAGTTGGAATTTTCCAGGGGAATCTGGCTAATTTCCAAGCAAAAGGGAAACACCACTAGCTGTTCAAATACTTATTTTGGTAAGAGATTTCTGGCTGTTGAAATAAACAGTTCTGCTGTAATGGGCTCTGTGCCCTTGTTCTGTTCACTTCATGTTTGTATATCAGGAGAAACGTATTGCAATATATGTTATGAAAGATTTATGTCATAGTGTATAATAATTAACTGCTTAACTGAATAAAACTGAAATGAGCAGCGATAATGTACGGTAATCTACAGAAACCAGATCTTATCTTTTAGAATAATAAGATTACCAAAACATAGTTCTGCCAACCTGCTATTTGTTGCTGCAATTAAAAGATTACCATTATTATTTATCATTTAAGCCCTTCACCTTATTTGAAGAAATCCATCTACCCACTATTTTGAATTAATATATACAGTCCAGCCCATACTTATTCATATCCCTGGCAAATTTTGATTATTCAACCATCAAGTTATTTTTGATGGGAAATGACATAGATGTCTCCCAAAAGATAATAAAACGATGTGCAAGAGGCATTATTGTGGAAAATAAACATTTTTTAGTTTTCATTTACATTTGAACAAAAGGTGTCATGTCCAAAATTATTCATACCCTTCTCAATAATCAATAGAAACCACTTTATTGGCTATGACAGCAATTTCCTATAATTGCAGACCAGCTTTTTGCATGTCTCCTCGTGTATTTTTTCCCTTTCATCTTTAGCAATGAGCTCCAAATCTTTCAGGTTGGAGGGTCTTCTTGCCATCACCCTGATCTTAAGCTCCCTCCACAGATTCTTAATTGGATTCAAGTCAGGATTCCGGCTGGGTTACTACAAAACGTTAATATTGTTGTCTGCTAACCATTTCTTCATCACTTTTGCTGTGTGTTTTTGGGTCATTGTCATGCTGAAATGTCCACTGGTGCCCAAGGCCAAGTTTCTCTGCAGTCTGCTTGATGTTGTCGTTAAAGCTAGCCACACACGGTTAAATTTTGGTTCAATCGATGCTCGATTAGATCGAGGAATTCAATAGTCTAATCGAAAATCGATCTTAATCGCATCAACATACACCCCACATTGAGTTTGCGATTGTGGTGAGATTTCGACTCCAAAATATTACTAAAATCGTAGATTTTGGTATGGAAATGATTGAAGTTCAGATTGAAGTGGTCTATGTTATTATATCGAATCTAATCGATCCAGGAGAAACACCACAAACATTGATGATTATAAAATGATTTTGGCACAATCGACAATGATTTTCCAACATGTCCGATCAAAATTTGATCAATTTTTTTGCCTGCATCGAACAATTATCGTCGATCGTACCATGTGGGCATTCCTCGATTTTCGTTCAATCGATGAAAAAGTTCATCTAATCGAGCATCGATTGAACCAAAATCGAACTGTGTTAAGAATCCTCATGTATTGCTCTTTTTTCATGGTGCTGTGATTAGGTTCCCTGATCCATTGGCTGAAAAACACCCGCAATTCATTAGGTTCCCTCCACCATGTTTGACAGTGGGGATGGTGTTCTTTGGGTTGAAGGCCCTTTTTTTTGCCAATTGAAGGAAGCATCATTGTGATCAAACAATTGCATTTTGTTCTTCTGACCATAATACAGAAGACCAGAAGTCTTCTTCTTTGTCCAGATGAGGATTGCCACCAACAGAGCCCAGATCGACCAGGACGGCCATGGTGGTGATCATTGGATTCTTTTTCACCTTTCTCACTATCCTCCACAGGTGTCACTTTTGGTTTCTGACCATGTCACCTGAGATTTTCCACAGTGTGGAACATCTTGTATTTAAAAAAAAATATTTGCACTGTAGTCACTGGAACTTGAAAACATTTCGATATGACTTGTAAACAGCCCCAATGCACAGCCTCAGGTCCTCACTGAGCTTCTTTGCCTTAACCATGACAAACTGCAGAGAGCTGCTGTTTTCACCTGTTGAGTTGATTAAAACTGCTTGGACCATTTGGAATGGTATAGAACTTTAAATTTTTCCAGAGACTGTGACAGTTTGTGAAAAGTATGAATAATTTCGGACATGACATTTTACTCAAATGTAAATAAAAGAGTCTTATTATCTTTTGGGAAACACCTATGTAATTTGCTGTGAAAAAATTACGTATAAAATAATCAAAATTTAGAAATTGCTGTAATAACCAATAAAGGGTTTTCTATTGAGAAGGGTATGAATAATTTTGGACATGACACCTTTTGTTCAAATGTAAATAAAAAACTGAGAAATGTTTATTTTCCACAATAATGCCTCTTGCACATCGTCTTATTATCTTTTTGGAGACATCTATGTCATTTCCCATCAAAAAATAACTTGCTGGTTGAATAATCAAAATCTGCCAGGGATATGAATAATTATGGGCTCGACTGTATATACATATAAGTTGGAGACCAAGGAGGTCTCCAACCAACCTTTAACCTCCCTAGCGTTCATGATGAGTCTAGCTCTGAATAGAAAACTGTATTCATTGTGGTTTGATGTATAAAACTTACCTGAATGAAGCATCGGTGAAGCTTTACTGATGTTTCCAGGCAAGCAAGCAGATCCCTCCACCCACGGCGGGATTTTTGAATGCAAACCGCACTGAATACAGTTTTCTGCATAGAAAACGGTATTTGGTGTGGTTAAAAGTGTGATACCTCCATGAATGAAGCCTTTGTGAAACAGTTGCTTCATCGATGCTTCCTGCATGGAAACTGATCACCCGTAACACCGGAAGGGGGCTGGATATTTAAACACAAACTGCACTGAATATAGTTTTCGGCTTAGAAAACTGTGTTCAGAGCAGTTAAATGGAAAACACACACAATACATACATTTTGTATTGGATACAAACTGTAAAAACATTTAATTAACATGGACGTCTATGGCACCCCCCTTTGGTGTCACTGATGACTCCGAAGACTCAGCCTGGAAGAACACTGTAGAAACATTGCAGGTTCACAGGATCAAGATCAAACTGCGCCCGTACTGGGCTTTGGGCATAATGCCAGGGAGGTTAATAAAGTAGAAATCAACATCTTTGTTCCACAATTGACCAGCATTGTTGCTGGGGGACCATCCCAATGACCGGTGCTTACAATAGTCAACCTTTTTCATATAGTAAAATCTTCAAAAAAATTTGCCTTAAATGGTTAGCAGCAGTTAATTTTTATATAAAAAAACTTCTATTAGTCCATTTATTGTTTTACTATTATAAGTATGTAAGCATATCAATGTTGTGGAGGAGCCCTGACTGCCTAGTGGGCATCTAAACATGGAGAGAACATACATTACATACATTAGAACTTGAAACCTGAGGGCCACAGGGCCTTTAGTCGTAGGCCTGTGCAACTGACCCTCCCATAACCTCTTAATTTCAGCTGCCCAAAACTCGGCTATTCGCATACAATGAAGCCTGTTCTGCAGTATATGGAGCCTGCCCAATTCTAAATTGCTGGCTTTTAGCAGTGTAAGAAAGTGAATATTTCTATGTATTTCTTTTCTCCCTGGTCACAAACATTCTAGCTATGCAGTGCAAAGAAATCCCATGCCATGGGTACATTTAAAGTATATATATATATATATATATATATATATATATATATATAAAAAATAAAATAAAAAAAAGTAACATGTCTACATGTCAAATGCAACATTAAACATTAACTTACCTCTGAGCTGGCACAGTGGTGTTCAGAGGCTTTACAATCCTAAAAAAAATACATACCTGCTGTTCTCTGTAGTAACATTATATAGTCCATGTTTATCTGCCAGTCTTCCAAGGGGTTAGTAAAGTGCAATATTGCCAGTTGCCACCAGGATGCCCCATATCTGTGCATTTTTATAAATAGCATGATTATGTGTTTTCCTGTCTGTCATTGCTCAGAAAGTTGTCAGGCTTTTCCTTTGCTGAGGATTTACTCATTACAGGTAACTGTTTTTTTCACAGATACCTATTATATTGAGTAAGCATGGTAGGGAAACAAAGTACAAAAATTTGTATGGGTCCAGTTTAACAAAAAGATCAGAGTTAGACTCTAACTTATTTCCTATTAATACCACAAATATTCATTTATCTACCACACCTTCAACAACCCTAAATGTATTTTCCCTCTTCTCCCACATTAGGCCTTCCTCAATGACGCAGTAATATCATCAGTCCTGTTCTCTGCAATAATGGACCCCAGGCATGTGCCTGTGATTTGACTTGACAGGAATTGGGTTGAATAAAATTGGCTATTATTCACTGAAAGGATTTATATGGGACCATTGTGGATAACACTGGGGGCTATGCAGAATTAACAAAACACACACCCAGCACTTAACTACTCATAAAAGCTATACACTCAAATAAAGGTTATCTTACTATTTATTCACAGCACTGTTCCCAAATAATTTGTAATAATGTCTTCATGTTGTATAGAAAATTTAAACAAATATGCAGAACCACTGGCTGTTTTGCTTAGAATTGTGCTATATCACTAAAATAATATCAGTGATACATCAGAAAAGGTCAGTGACATTATTACACTACCAAGTATTAGAACGGTACTGCAGATTTGCATTTATATCACTGCTGGGTATTAAGTAGAAAAATGGAACAACAGCTTAATTCTCATATAAAATGCCTTAGAAAATAAAATGTATATTCCTGTATAGCCAGCTTTCTAAACATGACAGAGAGCAGAGCTAGGTTATGACCTTAAACAGCTTGGTCAAGGAGCACCCCAGGCTGTATTTTGCACAGCGGCAAGATGTGGCTAGCCTTGTGCTTCCTTCTCCTATCAGTCATCTATCTAGCATTGTACAGTGAATAGATTCCAGATTAAGAAGTGCCCAGAACTTGAACTGCAGGGATCTCATATTATGGGTGGATATGTCTGACTACACGTCTGTTTTAAAAGGCTTCTTTTATGTTGTCCTTGTTAGCTGTATTTGCAATTATCAAGAATTTGACAATTATCAGTTTCTCAACTATTATCATAGCAAAACTCATCACTACCACAGATTGAATTTAGCTGGTTCTACAATCCTGTTGTTTAACAGTTATTCTTTTTCTCATCCTACCGAGTTGGTTGATGGTTGACATCAGTCACATGGAGCACATATCCTTTCTGCTTGATTGAAAAGGATACAGAATATCTTGTTCTCCATGCAGGGTCATGCTGATTCAGCCTTGCAGTGCTTTGTACATGGGGAGAAGAGGATTACTTATCAAAGTGTTCCAGCTGCAAAACTGGTATAATACATAAGCAAACACAGGGGAGAATCCATGCGACTTCATTAAGGGTTAATTTTGCAGTTCAGATTACAACCTTGATTCAGGTCACTGGTACTGCATCAATGAAGGATAAAAACCTTTAGAAAAAATCTACACTCCTTGCCATATATTTTACTTAATGCTGGAATTTTTTTCTAAGACTAGACGCTTAAAGCAAACTCTAGCAATTTAATATGTTATGCACCACTTTTATATTAATAATTAAAAAAGGATTAAACAAATAATACTAATTACTGCAGCATATCCAAAATAATAAACAAAATGTGTCTTATGTTGTAGTTTACCATTTTGTATATGGTAGTGCATTAATTTTGTTCATTTTCTCTTACACTTATTTGCTCTGCCCCCCTTTTTATGGTGGTAAACAACATTTGACAACAGGATTATCATGCTATGTAGCTGAAGTGTCAAGCCCCCCATACACCTTTAGCTCACTCCATACAATTCCCATTAGATCTACCAACAATTATAGCTGGGCATAGATGGGTAATTTCCAGTTGACTGCTCAGCCGACCGACTAGCCGTGATTGATGCACAGCCGCTAGTGCCAAGAATCGTCCGGCACCCCTTGTGTGTCGGGCATTACACTAATCGGATCGGCCAGAAATTTTCTGGCATGTCGGATCACTGTGCGACCCGACATGCTGCAGATTCCTGGTCAATCTGACCAGGTGGGCACACCTGATTTTCTGCAGACCGACCACTTGGCGGGAACGCACAGGGCGGTCGATCGGCTAAAGAATCAGGCAGAAATATTCCCAGCTTAAATAGTACAGATATTGTATGGTAGGTTGGTTAGGTGTATGGGGGCCTTTAGACTGGAAAATGTAGGTGGATTTTATGCAAATGACAGAGAAACACCTGACTCCAACCAAATACATGTTTACATGAGTCCAAAACGAAAAAAGCAAAAGTCCCGCACTCTTGGTAAAAGTATTCTCCAAACCTTTATTCGTCATTCATTAAAATCATGAAACATATAAATGGAACAATCACCCCTGGGGGTCCTCTCATCCTCTGACGTGTTTCATCCCATGTATGTCGGGACTTATGCTGTCTTCAATAAACTTTTTGGGCTGTATGGAATCGACTTAAAGACACACCTGATTCTTCTCCTATTTGTTGAAAGGTGACCATTGTGACCTGTCAAAGTTAAATGGTTTAAACCAGTCTACGAACAACCAGCATTGATGGGCAGTTTGGCCTATTAATTGCCTGGTGGTAATACAAAATGTAGCTTGGGATAGACAATAGTTACCAAAAGCGGTAACCCAGAGCCACGTTCAGGATTGCTTACCTGTTTTAGATGAAGCTGTGCCATCCTCCAGTGTTTTCTTCCTCGATCGATAGGGGGTGCCCTCAGCTTTTGCCTTTTTAAGTGAAATACAAGCAAGGGTATCCTGAATCCTCTCGTCCCCTAGAATCATTGATGATACCAAGTAGAGGGCAGGAAGTTTCAACAGATTACATGGCAATCTGTTAAATTTTCGTGAAGTTTAAAAAAAAATTTAATTACAGTATTTTTCACCCCCAAAATCGATGTCTTATGGTCCGAATGTGTGACTTATGGTCAGGCCTTGGCTTCCCGCCAGCTCTCCCGGCAAGGAGATTAGCTAGGGAGCGGTCAGATGAGAGATGCTGGCCGGTGTCAGAATCTCCCATCTGAACTGTATTATTGCTTATGCCAGCAGAGCCCAGAGCCCTGCTGGTATAAGCAATGAAGAGAGAGATAGATGAACTGCCATATATCCCTCTTGTGTCCGTGGAAACTGCAATCACTCTGCAGCTTCCACTGACACAGGAACGGCCAGAGAGGACAGGAGAGAAGAAAAGAGAAGACTTTGCAGCCTTCCCGCCCCCCTCCTCCCGATCAGTGAGGAAAATGATGTGATGTGCTAGTACTGCTGCTACTGACATCTAGTGACTGAATTTGATATTTCATTCATTTAATTCATTGCATTAACCCAATTGATGTTAACACTTAGATAAAAAAAAAATTTGGGTTTTCCTGTCCTAAAAACTGGGTGCGTCTTATGGTCCGGTGCGTCTTATAGTCTGAAATATATATGGTAACTCTATTGCCAGTGACATTAAAGAATTGATGCAAGATGGTTTTTATTTAAAAATACGTTTGGGGTTACCCTTAAGTTTCAACTAGTCCCTAAATAAATGATAACCTGTGCTTTGGTGATTTTCACGCAAATTCATCATATATAATCATGTCATTTCTTGTAACATTGAATTTGGTTTTGCTCCCAATTTGCATAAGCTGAACTTAAAGATCTGAAACATTTTCTACATACACAAAAGACCCATTACTCTCTTTGAAAAAATACTATACTCTCTATTTGTAAAAATATTGTTTACAAATCTGTCTAAATCTGTGTTAGTGAGCACTTCTCCTTTGCCAAGGTAATCCAACCCACCTCACAGGTTGTGGTATATCAAGGTGCTGATCAGACAGCATGAATATTGCATAGGTGTGCCTTAGACTGCCCGCAATAAAAGGTCACTCTGAAATGTGCACAGTTTTCCTTGGGGGGGGGGGGGGGGGGTTAGGAAACCAGTCAGTATCTGGTGTGGCCAGCAATTGCCTCATGCAATGCAATGCATCTCATCGCATAGAGTTGATCAGGTTGTTGATTGTGGCCTGTAGATGTTGGTCCACTCCTCTTCAATAGCTGTGCAAAGTTGCTGAATATTGACAGGTACTGGAACACGCTGTTGTATACCCCAATCCAGAGCATTCCAAACATGCTCAATGGGTGACATGTCTGGTGAGTATGCTGGCCATGCAAGAACTGGGAGGTTTTCAGCTTCCAGGAATTGTGTACAGATCCTTGCAACATGGGTCCATGCATTATCATGCTGCAAAATGAGGTGATGGTTGTAGTTGAATGGCAAAAAATGCACCTGTGTTTGTTGTCCATAACATATGTCTGCCCATACCACAACCCCACCACCACCATTGCCACTTGATCCACAACAAAAGCAAACTGCTCACCCACATGATGCCACCCATGCTGTCTGCCATCTGCTGACACCATCTAATGTGAACATGTGCCAACTCATATGCTGGATGTTGAGGTCCTGGGCTGGTGTGGTTTCACATGGAATGCAGTTGTGAGTCCGGTTGGATGTACTGCCAAATTCTATGAAACGGCTTTGGAGATTATGATAGAGAAATTAACATTCATTTCACAGGCAACAGCTCTGGTAGACATTTCTTCAGTCAGCATGCCAATTGCTCCCTCAAAGGTTACAGCATCTGTTTCATTGTGCTGTGTGATCAAACTGCACATTTCAGAGAGGCCTTTTTTGTGGGCAGTCTAAGGGACACCTGTGCAATATTCATACTGTCTAATCAGGACCTTGATATGCTACACCTGTGAGGTAGAATGGATTATCTTAAGTGCTCACTTAAGCAGCCCATACACGGGTCAGATTTTCAATCAATCGACTTAAAATGATCAATTTTGTAGTCGATTGATTGAGAATTGAGTTTTGCCCACCTGGTTAAATCGACTTAATCCGGTCAAAATTGAGTGAAAATTTTGTCGTTTTTTGATCGGACTGGATGGTAAATTTTGATCGGTCGATTGAAAATTGGTTCGGTTTTTTGAGAACCAAGTGTGGTCAACCAATTTTTGATCGATTTTTTTCTACCTATTCTACCTCACTTCTGATTGAAATTTCAATCGGATTATTTTGGATCGATTGTTATATCGATAAAAAAAAAATCGATCAAAAATCTTGTACTACATATGGGGCATGATACAATCGACATACAATTTTATACCGACTTAAAAATTGATAGTTTTAAGTTGATTGATTGAAAATCTGACCCGTGTATGGCCTGCTTTACACAGATTTAGACAGATTTGTGAACAATATTTGAGAGAAATTGGTGTATGTAGAAAATGTTTCAGATCTTTGAGTCTAGCTCATGCAAAATGGGAGCAAAACCTAAAGTGTTGCATTTATATTTTTACTCAGTTTATATATATATATATATATATATATATATATATACACAAATATAAATATTTATACAGTATAGATGTGTATAAACACACCAACACACACACAAACCCACACACACATATAAACACACACCATAGCCATATGTAAAACCAACTGTGATGTTCAGCTACATCACTGTCCACTCCCCCCCATTCTTAGTCTGTATGATGTAGGGTATCATACTGACAAAATTGTCTTTACTATCAGCAGCCTGTTAGGTTCTTTTCACAGATACAATCCCTATTGTTTTAGATTTTCTTTCATATCATGTAGGTGTCTATGCCATGCCACCCACACAGTAAAGCAAGTGAGCTGTGAAATATATTCATTGTTAGAGTACAGGGGAAATGGAGGCAAGCAATCAGCAGTAATAATGTACGACAGTGATGGGAGGCTGGCAACATTACCTGCATTATTTCGGTTGCCTTTTTCATTATAGATTTGGGAAATAGGCAGCAATTCGATTATGGTATGATTTGGGATACAATTGCTTGTCGCTCACTGACCCTGTCACAGGGGTATCAAATGAAAAATCAGCTCAAATAAAGTTTGCAGTGCATTAACTGGACAAAAGCATTGCCTAGCCTGAGAGCATGGTTTTTCATCTTCCAGGGTTTTGTAACTGCTTTAGAGATATACAATATTTGTACCTTAAGGCAAAAAACTAAGGATTGGCTGTGATGTATAGGAATGAGAAGAGTCGGCCAATGATGTCTGCTCCCCTCCCCTACCAATGTGCAAATCTCAGCTCCTCTCTAGCTTGTGAGAAGCAGCATGATTAATAACACTGAGAGAACCTGCCTGTTGGATTATTAATTTCTCATCCCTTTTTCTTTCGCTTGCGCATACCACTGATGTTTTTTTTAATGCTTTTTGTCTTCCTTTTTTTCTATGGAGCTACGTAGTAGCCACTAGCCCTGTCTCGTGGCCATCCAACCTCGCAAGAGGCACACTTCACAGTGGGGTGAGTTTGTATATTTGATGTCAGCAATTTTATCTCTAAACACCGTCGGTAAGGAGAAGCGTTAAATGCCTTGGTCACAGTCGCTGATGCCTTCACATGCTGCAACAAATGTTGAGAATGACCTAAAAAGCAGGTGGAATAGCACTGCATTGGCAGGCTGACAATATTATAATCAGCAGTACGGAGTCCAGTACATCGCTCGTAGAACAGAATGAAAAATGTTGCTATTTCAGCGAGTTTAGTGCATCCCTTTGAAGTCTTTTTTTCAGTGAGGTTATACAAATGAGCAGACGCTAGGACTTTGTGGCTAGCAAGTGAACAAACTAGGATTGTGTTATATTTGACGCATAGGTTCATTGTATTTAGAATATTTATGTCTGCATCAAGGTTACCATTAAATACTCATGTTTGCTGTGGCTGGGAAAGGAAGAAAGATGTGTGCAGCTTACCGGCAATGGTGTACTTACTGAAATGATATGAAAACTGTGTTTGTTTGGAATAAAGGGAGCATTTATATGATTTTTTTTTGAATAAGGCAGTTGTGATTGGCTGACTGAGTCATGTGTCCAGCTATATTAAAAGGGGCATACCATAGGTACTGCAATGTATTACCTGTGTCAGTAAACTTTGCAAGAACAATTGGTGCAACATTATTGCACAAACACTTTTTAATTTTAGTTCTTATTTCTTCCTTCTAGTCATATATTTTCCTATATATAGCATATGTATACACACACACACATGCACATACTAAATATGCAGCTGTGATATTGAACAACTATTATGTGTGCATTTATATATATAGCTTCCTCCATAATAAATATATACATTTATTATGTTATGTGTATTTGGTACTCTATAGCTACCTTAATATTAAATATACACATGTGTAATGTGTATAGCTACCTTGATATTAAATATTCACTTTTTAATGTGTTATCAGTATTATATAACACCTTGATAATAATTTATTTTGTGTATCCAGAGTTTTATTGCTACCTAGATATTAACAATAAACCATAAGGCTTGTGGCATAGCGTCTTCATAAAAGCTTCTTTGCCACTTAGGTCATTTACAGTAAATAACCGTTTGACTGACGGAGCATTTTAGTGTCACAAAGATCTCTTTAGCTCAACAGTAGCAGTGTCTTTTTTTTTTTTTTTTTTACAAGGTAAACACGGCTTTCAGAATTTCTGTCTTTTACTATACTTAGCCGATCATGCTGCTGATCCATTAATAACACTAGAGCTAACTCCTGCCTTTTCTCCTTTGCAGTAGCTGTGTTTACACTGTTGTTTCTCCCACTTCTCCTGGCAATCTCACCAGCTAATATACAATTAATGTTTATTAAAAGCAGTTTTGCTGTCAGGCATAATACAGGAGCTATTCAGCTTTAATTGCTGAGAAGGATATTTTCAGCAATAGCTTCAGAACAATTATTTTCACTGGAGCAAACAAGCTTGTCAGCTGGTTTTGTTATTAGCATCAAGATAAATAAATAAGTTATTAGGGAATAATGGAAATTGAACATTTACTAATTGTTGTCATGTACGTCTCCATCTAGAACAGAACAGACTGCAGCAGGACTTGAGTGTCGGGGGTATTGTTTTAACCCACCTTGCAGATTGTGTTGTTTTTAATTGGTCCTGTACATCGAAGTAGATGTGCGTTGTGGAAAGGAGGTGGTTAATTCTACCAGCAGCTCTGAGATTTTCTGAATCATAAGTAGGAGCAGAGAAGTAACACTAGTGATATGGCTGTTGAGCATTGACTATGATTGATATAACATAATTTTTATTGCCAGAACGCATAATAGAAAATATAAACTCAATATTATGCGTTGGTCATGATTGAAGAAATGTGCTTATCTAGTTTACTAACAGTGGCACACAATAAAAATATACTTGTTTTTTTTCTTATGTATGGGTACAGTGTGTACAGAAACACTGGATAACACTGTAAATAATATATAATAATGTGCATTCCTGGCAGTTGAATTGTCATCAGATTCCATATGAGAGCTATTTATGCCCAGATCCACAGGAACAAATAATGCAAATGCTTGGCCTGGATTGAGAACGAATGGCAGAATACCTCAGCTGTTATATGAGCAGTTGTTTGATCTTACTGTTTTTTTTTAATCAGTCTGTGACTCTGAAGGTTTTGAGGACAGAGGGAGCGATCAAAAGAATAATACATGGCATTATCATAAGACTAGGAAGGTATATCTGCAGTCATTTTCTTCCATAAGCTTATGGTCAAGAGATATGAAATACAGTCACTATATATTGGCATTGCCACTATATTTGTAATGTATTTTATGTGCTGCCATTATAAATGACTCCTGGTGCTAGTTATCAATTCTTATTTACAGAATATCAAAAATCTGTGTAAAGATTTGTTCAACGTGTCTCTAGTATTTATAGTATTTATAGTATCTAGTGGCTATAGTATCCTTTCACACTATACGTTCTGCCAAGCTGCACTGCAAAATGTATATGGTGCAGTTTGAGGTGCGCTGCGTTTTTTATTTAGTAGCATGCATTTTTGGCTGTGCTTGGATTTCCAATAAATTAAGTAATAGGAAGCTCAAGTATAGCTAAATGCATACTGCAGTGTGTTCTCAAAATGCATAAAATGCACCCAAAAGCCGCCCATTGTAGTGTGTATGCTAACACAGGATTCTATGGAAGCTGTATACCACATGGATCATACATTTTGTTTGCATTGCCAAATCCGCGTGCCAATCACATTGTGCAGTGGGTAATTTTACTACCATATATATTTGATTGGATAAGACACACTTCCCCTATGTGTCTTGACTGCCACACCCAAATGGAGGCTGTATAGTCTGTCAGGCAATCCATTTGCTCTGTGTTTGTCTCTGCCTTCTGGGACTTCCACTTTGTCGAGTTCCAGGAGGCAGAGACGATGAAGCTTTCAGAGCCTGCCTTGTTGACACACACACAGCAAACCCACTGCTCTGTGTGGCTTTGAGCAAAAGTATCTGCACTCATACCTGCCACAAGCAGCCTCTGACACACACAAGGTTTGATCGACACTGCATGATGATGTCATCACGCATGGTCAGTGGTGCAGAGAATCGACCAGGCACCCTTAGTGTGCCGGCACTTACTTTGGATGGGGACGCTGGTCTCTATCCAAAGTAATGGGATTGGTTCTAGATTTAATGTCCGTAAATTCTTAGATCAATTCATGGCCGAATTTTGCTTTTAAGCATTAGATTTGCAACCAATTTTGTGGCAGATTGACCGCCATGAGCATGCATGGCAGTCAAAATCAGCCACAAATATAAACGTCTATGCCCAGCTTTGGAAATAGAACTCATTTGTCTGTTTTAACTGGTAAAATACTGTATATGTATTTTGGCTGGATACTTGCCATCTTACTTTAAATTAAGCACTTACATACTACATGTCATGCAGAATTCAGGCAATGTTAAGGGTACCAACATGTTCTTGTAATGGTTTATATAGCCATAGAATGAAAGAATGTTTAAAATACTATTTTTAAGGCTATGGCCCAAGAGAAGACTCTCCCTCCCCACTAACTATGGTCAGGGCTGTAGGCCTTACCCAGCCTTTTCTCTATATGCTACTTTTATTGATGCACTTACCTCAGCACAGATGAGTACAAATCCTTTGCTTGTCCATTCCAATCCTTTTTCAATTTGGCTTCTTACCCTCTCCCTATCAGCATAGTTAACCATGTATGCATATATCCCCTTATTATTATAGTGCATTCACCCACTCTACCTTCATGAGAATATACATTCGCTCCAGCAAGCCTCCTAGCTATATCTATGAACATGAGTGATACTACTAAATAAAGTTCATATACATTAATAGATCATTGTACCTTTTTCCTAGGTCTGTACTACCAGCAGTTTTCCTTCCAAATTTCACTCTTGACTTTTTGGTTCACAATTTTACAAATGTGTGGGTTTTTGGTGTGTATAAAGGTCAAGGGTTAGATAATTTTTCAAGTGCTTGTTGCTTTATGTGTCCCTGCCCTCTGTTTTCCTGATAACCATTGTCACTGAGACAGAAATTGATAAGAAAACAAACAATTCTGGACTGCTAATGGAACAAGAGGGGAAGGAATAATTTGATAAATAGGACAGCCCTCACTTCGGTTGCATCATAAGGAGAGGAAGTAAAGAGAATCTCACTAGTGAAAAGTAAACAGCAAATCAATGTTACTGGCTTGTTTAATTTATGTACACTTCCACTCCTTTCTATTCTAGAAGCTGTTTTGTTTTTGCCTGGTATTGGCACCTTAGATCCTAACCAACTAAATTGGCATATATAGTGCTACTCTAGTTCCTCTCCTGCTGATAAAAGCTCCCTAAGCAGTCTCAAAAGCTCAGATGCATATTGTTGTTCTAGAAGTTGGCCATCCTCCACACTGTTTATCAATTAATAGCCAAGGTTGGTACAATCAGTTGTTGTTTTTTAATATTTTAAGACCTATTGTGTATTTTGTCTTTCATTCCATCAATTCATGGTATTTCAGTAGTAGTGATTGTCAGATTTCCTTTAGATCTCCTTTTGTTTTACCAAAACTATGTAATATGAAGGACTTTCTTAATAATCAAGTCTACCTGTGTTCAATCGCAGAGGCCCCTTGACTACATAGTTGTTGGTAGATCTAAAGGATATCTGACAGAGAGATCTAAAGCAGGGTACAGACGCTAATATATGGCCCAAATCGATGGGCATTTCGAGCGCTGCCCATGCTCACGGCCATCTATCTGGCCTATATAATATGCCCCCATCGCTGTTTCGGATCGGACAAATCAATCCCGCTTGAAAACAGCCATATCGGATATGACCGTAAATACGGCCGATGTCCGATGCATTGCATAGAGACCGCTGGTCTCCAGGCAAAGCTTAGGCTGAGCCGGGAAGAGAGCAGAGCTGTCTCCCTGGCTCTGCTGATATCTGACAGCAGCATGATGACGTCTGTACCCTGCTTTAAGGTGTATGGTCAACTTAAGTCAAAGCAACTGGATTTGTTGAAGTGTCAGTAAATATAATTTTAGAATGAAAATTACTTCATGAAAATTTCAGCAAATCCAAATTTGTGATGGCTTACTTCTTCAGATATGTATATTGAACCAAATAAATTCATGTATCATACATTAGTAAAGCTTCAGCCTACAGCCATAACAATTCAATAATTGGTTATTTACATTTAAAATATAAATAATAGAAATGGTTCACTTAAAAATGTTCAAATGTTTAGGGAAAAAAACTTGAAAAGAAATAAAACTGAAAATCTGCCATAACAGACTTTTCTACCACACTTCAAGTTTGAAGATCAAGCTAATCTGTTTCTCTCTTCTTTTGACATGATATCTGGAGGTAGTTGCAAATTACACCCAATAAGTTCTGGAAGTTTGACACTTTGGGCCATTATAGTATGAACAGATGAAAAACAAACTAGACTAGTGTGAATCAGAAACCATGTTGCCAGCAGATTCCTGGTCGATCTTGCCAGGTGGATGCACCTGATTTTTGGCTGACCACCGGCTGCTTGACAGGAACACTCATGGCGGTCGATCGAAAATCGTCTCGTCCTATGCACAGCTTTAGTCTTGATAGAAGCAACATTTTGTATTTGTACTGCAAACAAGCAGAAGTAATTTCACTGGGCATCCTTTATCATCCCTACTTGATATACTTAATATGTTCACAATAGATGTTTCTACATTATAATAGTTTTGTATATATTTACTTAAATCTCACATTTCCATCTTAATCTCAGTTTTCTGGTGTTTGGTATGTTTTGTGTGAGGCTTGTTAAATTGCTTGCCAAAGACGCATAATATGAGAACCTGTTAAATAAGAATCATTATGATGGGTTGGAGCTATTGGATATACTGTGCACTCATTGGACAAGTATTAACATGTGTTGCCCATTGCTAGATGAAACGGGAAGATGTGAATATGGCTTTATACGTATTTTTTGCCAGGAACATCATGGATTATAAATCTCATAGAATTAACAATTGGTTGGAATTTTTTTCATCTATCCTAATATTTTTTATATATTCTAATATTGATAGATTTCCTGCAAATCATGTTTTGCGTTTTCTTGGCTTGTCTCACTTGTATGCAGATCAAAATTTGTTTAAACTAGAAGAAATGGAACAACAGTCATGATCATAATTCAACTGCTTTTTGCACTGTCTACTTTCCAGTATGTAACAGCCCCAGTACCAGCCTGAGTCATTGGCAGCAGTTAGTGATTTTGTGGACTTGGTTCTTACTAAGATTTGATAGGTTAATGCCACATTTCATTATAAGGGGAAGTATTTCTAAAATGACCTTGTTTCATATCAATGTTTATTAAACCATGGGTTTGGAATGAACAAGTCTAGAGTAGGTTGCCTACTAAACTTAGTTTAGTCCGACAGGTTTGTGTTATGGTCCCAGGACAAGTGTTTAGGTGCTTTTGGTCTGAGTCAGTAGACTAATGCCACATTGGGAAGGTCTGGGGATTCCTCTCCTTAAGCCAGCCATAGACACCTCGTTCCATGGCTGGCTTGTAGCAGACTTATTACAGCGTAGTGACATCACCACCCTGTGAGGAGTCGGCTACAGAACTGATGGGAATCCTGTGTTCTCCACTAACACAGGCAATTCCTGTCAGATTGTAGCTAATTAACTTGGAGGGGGAGGAGACCTTCCAAGTTAACTGTCTACAACAGGATGGGCAACAAAACCATCAAAACGTATCACCTTGCAATCCAACCTGCTGGCTTTTTGAGTCGAAACCTCAAGGTGGGCACCCCTATAGTTGCAGGTGACCGACCATTATGTGTTCAGCGGGAGCGCGCTTGCGGGTCAATCACTGCAACTATGGCTGAGGATCGGCACGTCCATGGGCGGCTTTACTTTTGCTCTTGTGCTAGTGGGCATATTTTCAGACTCTGACCATCTTTTGATGATTATCCACAATCTTCATTGTCTGTGCTATAGCATTACAATCTCTAAAAATTATGTTTGTCGTTGGGCCATACAGAAGGCTACACTTACCAAAAAAGTAAATCTCTACTCATTTGCAGTATTTCGTGGACAAAATTACCAAAATTCACTCTATCCTGCCCTGCAGCGCCACACTGGAGCACCATGATAAGAGGAAATCACTACATGTTGACATCTTTTATGAGCTTAAGAATCACAAGGTAGAGCCATTCACTTTATTCACTGCCAGACTGATCGTTGCCTGTTTTCCCTGCCAGGTTTTTAAGTTACTGACACTGTAGAAATATCTGTCTGCCATCCAAAAGTTGTTGGATATATTCAGTGTTAAAAACCATACTGCCAAATACAGCCTTTTCTTACATGTAAATCATAGAATTTCATATTCAAACAACTTATGGACTTGCATATTGGTGTTTAAAAGAGACACATTTAAAATAATCTATAGACCAGCCATGCCCTTATGACTAAAATACACTTACTTCTTTCTCATGGTTAACTTGCTCTAATTATTCAGCCCGCAGCAGTAATTGTTCCCTTTGGCAATACTGGAAATCCACTGAGCTTTAAAAGGGTATTCACATTTATTCCAAGCACAATCTTGTAACCTCTCTATTGTATATGCAGACACTGCAGTGTGGATAGGGTGAAGTATACAAAGAATAAAGTAGCCACTTCTCTGTGTTGAGAAGGTGATTATATTCTTGATAAGGCCCATTTTCCTGCTTGACATTGATCCCATGATAGTTTTCACACTTGCTGCTCACTAGCAATTTGCCTTTGGCTGGAACATGCAGTAGGTGATTGCAGGGCAACACTTTGTTGTTGTTTTAAAGCTTTTTAAACAGCATAGTAGACCGGGGCAAGGAAATCGGTGCTGTTTGCTATTAGCTCAGCACCTCATAACATTAGGCTCACAGTTATCTCTTAAGAAACACCACTAATATATTTGTATGTTTGCCACTTTACTCTAATATGTATTCTAAAACATCCAGCAGACTTTAAAATTTCACAACTTTTACAGTTTCTCACTGAATCACTTATTATTGACACGGTTTTTGCAAACTCTCTAATTGCTGGTACTCTGTGCTGTCATGTTATAATTTAAACAATGAAATCTTTATGTCTAAGCTTGTCCATACGTAGGGGTGGCAGGGCCCAGTCAGGTCAGTGTGCCCGCTTGATTAGGGCCACCTACCTAGGCAGCAATCCGTCTGAGACGTAGGCATGCCCCCCTGAGTGGCCGCCTGTGCCTGCCCGCTCCTGGCGCCGACCCTGTCCATACGTTTTTCTTGTTGGTCACTCATTGCTAATCGTTAATATTCCTAATCAGAATTTGTTTGCAAAAGCCAGATGAAGGATGTACTTCTAAAATAAGTCTGGGAAAACATAGCTTGAATCGTCCATGTTATGGATTTCTATCAAAACTATTCAGATGCCTTTACCAAAAAAGTCAAAGTTGGTTGGAGGAACCATAGTTTCATGAAATCAGTAAACTGTGATGATTAATGCCGAGCCTCCATCAGAAATCCAATGCCGAGCCTCCATCAGAAATCCAGGAATGGGATAGAGATGCTGTTTGTCTATCAACCAAGACATGTGTTCTTGGAAAAAAGAAATGTGTTATGTTCTGTCTGATTTGCTGTAACTAGAAATGTATTTTTTTTTTTTTTTTTAACATTGCACAAGTTAATTGCAAATCCCCTGAGCAAGGTATTGCTCTAACACAAATATTTTTTGCATAAATTAAGTTCAAAATGAAGTAAACATTTTTCAAGTTGAACAATACTTTTTTTTTTTATGTTCCCACTACCATTCTCTATTTCACCAGCAGTTTTGGTGGTGGTTGCATGTTCAGGGGCTTTGCAATCAACACACAAGTACAGCTAGTAAAAACAATTTGACCATCTCTAGCGTTCACTTTTATTTCCCATTGTGAGATGCCAATTGTGTGCAGTCAAATCAAGGTAAGGGTTTTTTTCACACTGTGTATGTTGCTTTTCACTTTTGGCAATGAACGCAGTCTTTAATCTTCCACTAAATCCGGCCATAGACATGCCGATTGCCGGCAGGTCGGTTGCCCGCAACTACAGGGGGGCCCACCTTGTAGTTTCGACCCAAAAAGTTGGCAGCACAGTGATGCGTCCTACCAGTACTTTTTGTGGCCAATTCATTTGTAGTCAGTTAATTGGCTACAATCTGCCGGGGATACTTGTGTTAGTGGAGCACACAAGATTCCCGTCAGTTCTGTAGCCGACTCCTCACAGGTCACCATGCTGTGATGAGTCTGCTACAAGCCAACCATGGATCGAGATGTCTATGGCCGGCTAAAGCAGACTATGTTATGTTCACACTAAAGACATTTTTTTAAATGCCCAGCTGTGAGAATTTGACTTGCCTTTGCTATTCCAATTAATGAATTGGGAACACAAGCACAAGTAAAATGCATAGCAAACACAAGGGACCTAAAACTGCATCATATTTCTTTTTGTGGTGCAGTTTCAGAAAAAGCAATTTCAGTAGAGGAAAGATTGAGGGTAAACTGGATTTAAGGTTTAAGGAACCAAAGTTGCCTTTTTAGTAGTGTCAATTAGATAGTAAGGAAGAAGCAACTTTAGCTTTAGCAGTTAAATACCAGGTGGAATTGCATCCAAGCAGTATATATCTCCCAGGGAATCCACTGGTGGGAATTCTGATCAGCAATAGATGATAATGCTGCTGGTTTTCCCATGTTCTTTGTATTTAGCAATAATAGTTTTTTGTGCTTGAAATAATTTTGTGCTTGAAATAATAGTTCATTTTGTAGAAATGGTTGTAGAAGCAAAAATGGGTAATGGTAATTTAATGGTAATTAAATTCGATACAGGTTATTGTCAGCTGTTACACACCTATACCTATATGTAAATTTCCATCTCTCCTATTACTCTACAAACAACATCAATATAGGCCATCTGTCATGGTATTCATCTTCATTCTTTCATCTTCATCAACCAGTAAGTTGCTTTGTTATTTTCCCACCCCAAGAACCCATATCTAAGATTTTTTATTTTGCACCATTCACATGTAAATGTATTACTCTGGACAACAAAGATTTTGTTACTGAGAAGAAAGCATATTATTTACATAATATTGAATGTACTGATTCCAAATCCAGAATTTGTCTATGACGTACAGATTCTTAGTAATAGGTGAGCAATAGCAGTTTAATTGGTTGGCTGGTGGGTAATGTATTTCTTACATGGGATTTTTTTTTAAGTAAGTTGAGCTGACGTCATCCTGGGCATGTCTTGGCAAGTCAATGAGCTGATATCAGAAAGTATATGTATATAGGGACCAAGATGTTATTTCTTGTTTTAAACCATCTTATTGGATATTCCATCTGGACTATAGTGAGCCTGTTTTGAACTAAAGATGAATAGGCACAGCTGTGTCAATACCCTGGATAATTTTTCCTACATTTGTGGAAAATATACTCCATGTTGTCAACACTTCGGTAACCAAGAAGGTGAGCTTTGCTTACAAGTGTTACTTTGCGTGTGAAGTTGGAGATCAGGAAAAAAGCTGGACACCACATTTCTGCTGTGAGGTTTGTTATGTTGGCCTAGCACAATGGTTAAATAGTAAAAGGAATACAATTATTTTTGCTGTGCCTCTATCATATCATATCATAACTCTGACTGCTACTTCTGTATGTAAAATTGCTGAATTCTCCAAAAACTAAGTAAATATCTTGTAATTGTGAAGGCTCTAAAGCCAGTGCCACATTATGCAGAGAATCCAGTGCTAGTCCCTCCTTCAGTGGTTGTTACTGAATGTGACATGTCCCATGAGGAAAATGAGGATAATGTTGATTTTAATAAATTTTATGATTTCCAATTTGAAGAGGGTAAACCACATATTATAAGCCAGATGATAGAAAGCCAGATAAATCAGATGATCTAGTAAAGCTTTGTCAAAAGAGAAGTGGGAACTTTTAGCCTCCAGATTACAGAGTGGAATTTGCTACAAAAGGGAACGACAATTTTACACCTTCGTGAGCATCTAATGATGGAGGTAGGTCTGATGATGGAGGTTTTAAATACATATCAGAGCAGTGGAGATTGTTCATACACTCAAGTAAAGCTAGCTTGAAAGGTTTCTTGCTTATGCCATTGGAACAAAAGAGAGGTATGAATCCATGTTGGTAATTTTGAAATTGCTCCAGTATTCAGAACACAGATGGTGCGTTTGTGGTGACCTGAGGATGGTGGCACTCATTCGGGCCTGCAATTGAGATAAAAATAATATATTTTTAACAAGCAAACATGATATCAAAGCCATTGAGATCCCAACATGATGGGAAACTTCTGCTCATTTCTGCAATGGATGACAACAAACAGCTACAAGTGCAAAAGCACTTGTGGTATTAGTTATGCATAGATATTGCATAATACGTGTGGAAGGAGAGAATATAGCAAATATATCTATATGTTTCAATAACTTAAGATCCTGACCATGTACACAGAAATGGACTTCAGATTTGTATTCAGCACACTTGATTTAAGATCGAAGTTTATGGACCAGAATTCTTAATAAAATTGATGTGTACATAATAATATTTCATAACTTATCTTATACATGAAGGACTCATTGTAAGTACCGTAACTGCAGTAACCTTCACATTGAAAACTACAATGCTTATGGCATGTAATAAAAATGTTAATTAGCCAATTCATTAACATGACTATAAAATATAATCCTTTATAATTTAAAATGACTTACCTATCAGCAATGTACCGGTTTATAGCTATACCATCACTTAAATTGTCTGTATTTTGCAAAAAAATTTGCACTAACTTCCCTAACGTCACTAGCAAAAAACATTTTATTGCATATTTGTTTATACCAAAGGTTCTTCTTCCAAACAAACTCCCACCTTCTGGTTGTTCTACCAAACAATTTTCTAGAAACACATTTCATAATTTAACAGTTTCAGACTTAGCTCAATCTGCTCATTCACACCTATGGCATAAAACAAATGCTGTTCAGTTTTACTAACTCTTTTTAAAGAAACAATACATACATTGAATAGCTAAATGAGTAGTGAGTGATGGTAGCTGAGACACTTGCTTAAAGTGTACCTGAACACAGACAATTTCCCATATTTCTTTGTTTGCAAGTCACAAACTGTTTTAAGAATCCAATAAGCTGGATCAACATGCCATGAGTTCAGCTGACAATGTGACCCTTTAAAAGGGGGAAAATACAATTCTACATTCATGAGCTATGTAGGAAAACATTAGACCACATTGTGCATTATTTAATAATGAGAGAAAATATAGTAAATTATTAAAAGAGCAGTGCAAATCAATACAAGGATTTGCTGACCTGTTAGATTGGCTGTATTTCTTTGTTATGCTTTTCAAAATGGGTTGACTGTCAAGAAGAGCTATTAATCATGGCAACTAGGATTAATGATTCTTGCAATACACTACAGATGGCACAAATTATTTGATAATCAGTCCCTGTATGGTGCACTCATTTTCACATCAGGGGATTGGCCTTAAAAGCCAGATAAAGATAAAAACTCAACATTTGACACTGCTGTAAAAATACATTCTTAGTTTGTGCTGGAGCAGATTAACAGCATGCACTTGCAGATATGGTAATAATTTTGTATAGTGCAATTAGGTTTAGGTTTGGACCAATGGGGTATTATCCATCCTATATTTTGGGTGGGGACAATGGAGGCAACTTGAGTCTTTTTTAGCCACTGAATTATCCTTATCAACATGCATGTAACTGGCATCCCATTTAGGGACAATGCATCATCATGTTGCTGCCATCTTGGACCAATGTGGTCAGTCATGGTCAATAGTGATGGCCGAACATCAGCCAGGTCCATTTGCGAACAGGCGGATCAGACTTTTAGAAAAGTCTGACGTCGGCCTGTTCATGGGGAGATTCAAATTCCACTTAAGGGAGATGACTAAGATGCTAGTTGTTCTAGTAGAAAAGTACAATTAAAAAAACAAATAGCTATGCAATAAGTGTTTTTTTCAAAACAGGTTACTACTGTCATAATTCCTTTTGGATGGAAGATGGAAAATTACAACTTCAATCAGACTGTTTTTGAAGTGTAACAAGTAAATGTGATCTTTTTTTTTTATATAACTATGCCCCATTGTGCTCCACACTTAAATAATTCAGCACAGTACATGCATAAATAACCTAGATTTATAATGGCAAATCCCTGTTTTGGGTTTCTCCTATGAGCAATAACTGGTGTCCTGTATGTCAGAAAATGCTATATTTATGACTTCATGCCCTAGCTATTTCTAATGCTTGTAATTTGATGTTATACACTGTTTCCACAAAATATGCAGTACAATTAAAACCATTTTTCTTACATCTTACTATTGCTTCTGTTTTATCTTTTTGTCTGTTTTTCCACATGCTTTACATGTATGTAGGTTTGCCTGTAAAATGTAAACTGTCAAAGTAGTAGATAATTATGTACTCTGATTGTTTACCGTATTTATTCGAGTATAACGCGCACCCGTGTATAACGTGCACCCCTAATTTTCCCTTAAACATCGAATTGGTGTCCTGTGTGGCAATCTGAAGGGCAGGGGGAGCCTCTTGTATCAGCTTATGCACACGTGTAGCTGTGTATCACCGCGAGTAGGCTGCAGCCGCAGCCGCGGGCTATATTTTTGATGAGCCAGAATCTGGATTTCCACAGGGGGGTGCAGGGTCTGTGGAGGGGTCAGAGGTATATGGGGCACTTTCGATGGGCCAGGGAGATCTGCTTCTGCTGGTAGGCCCCCGTTAATTGACCTGATAGCCGAGGTGTAGGCCCAAGCCGGGGGCTAAATTTCCGGCCGCCGGTTCTGCTGTCCGGGCTGTTACGTGGCTGTGTAGGGTCCTGGATGTGTGCAGTGGCTAGCGGTGGTCACCAGAGGTGTAGGGGGGTCTCCTGCCGGAGGCTAACCATAGGTGATATATCGGGGAACCGGGGTGTAGGCCCAAGCCACGGCCTAAATTTTCGGGCACCCGGGGAGAGCGAGAGTTGGAGGTACGGTAGATTACAGCCCCTTGGCGCGGAGCTCCTCTCTCATGCAGCCATCCGCTTCGGCATCAGGCCACGCCCCCCCACTGCTATGCATGACACCCCGCTACAGGGAGAGCAGATCTCGGCGGGCAGAAAACGTCGGTACACCCGGCCGCCACCCCAGCCCTCGTGTATAAAGCGCACTCAAACTTTGACATCTTTTTTTGGTATAAAAAAATGCGCGTTATACTCGAATAAATACGGTATTTGCTTTCCAATTAAACCTGTTGTCTTAAAGTGTCAATAAGAATACATTTGCTTTTGATGATATATCAACAATCTAATCCTTCTCCATAGAGAGAAAAACATATAATAAATGGCTTCTATAGCCAAATTTAAGGTAGGCTATGATCTTATTCAACTTTTGATCTTTTGTTGGTCAGATGTTGTTCATATTTTTATCTAAGAAATTAATAAACCAACAAGACAGATTCCTATCCTGTATTATTTTTTATGAACAGGCCAATGCAGTAAATTTGTATGCGGAGTAAGGATGCACAAAGTACTATAACCCAACACAGCCAATTTTTTTATTTTTCATCAGACTAGAACAAGCATTTCAATAAAAACTGATCGGGTTATGCGGGCTGCTGATTTCTGCACATTTCTCTTTTGCTTTCATTTAAAGCAGTAGAGTATTGCACTATTTTAGCTATCAATTAATTAGATAATCACATGATTACATTTAAAAGTATGGAAAATGTAAGGAATTAACACCCAACCTTCTAAAAACAGAGAATTTTAAATGTCTTGTGAGGTGTAATTAGTATCAAAAACTACAAAATTGTGCTTTGAAACATGGAGTGAACAGGAGCAGCAAAAAAACATGTTAATGTGTTTATGTGTACATAAATCTGTGTACATGTCTTTATTATTGTTATGATATATATAATAAATTTGTACATTTCCTTGTGCCCTAGTGCACTCTTGTGTGAGTATATAGTTTTTTTAGAAATCCTATTATGTTGTGTAGGTGAGGTCACTACTGCTAATCTAATACACACGCCCAGCTAGCAGATAGCCTTTAGTATATTAGTGCAGAAAGCAGATCAAACAAGTGACCATTAATAAATAAAGAGAATATTGAGGTCCCGAGTGGTGTAGCATTACTTTAACCATGCTGCAGTGCAGCAATTTGCCAGCCGAATGTGAGCTATAGCAAAGTTGTTTGCATAAGCACTTTAGACAGAGTGCTATTCTGTTGTTAAACATCATCTCTCAGTGCTTCCTATGTCAAAGTTTACAATATACATTATAGCTATACAGTAAAACAGCTTATAAAATCCAGCTTAAAATGATCTGGTTCCTAAACCATTTCAAAATGAATATTTTTCCCAAGCTCTTATATATATATATTCATTAGGTAATTATCAGCAGAAATAACTTCAATCTCATCGTTTTCTACAACCTCCCTTATAGGATTGAATAGAAATAGTGTTTTGGAAAAAAAAAAAAAAGAAATAGTGTATACTGTATACTTGAATATAAGCTGACCTGAATATAAACCAAGGTACCTAAATTGTCCTTAGAAACCTAGAAAAACTAAATGACTCGTGTGTAAGCCAAGGGTGGGAAATGGAGCAGCTAAGGCACATAAAAATACAGCAAATGCTCATTTGTTTCAGAAGTACATTATATGTAAAAACTTTTATATTGCTTAAGTTGGTAAATTCTTTACAAAATGTACTACCTACTAAAGAAGTGGGGTTAACTTCAGAATAAACATGTTGTATTTGTGCCTTGAGTTTGTTTCCCAATTATCCAGGAGTCAAATATACAGTTTGTTTTCCCAAAGGTGTAGGTTTTAATTGGTAAATTGGTTTTCTCTTGCAACTGAAAAGTTTAAGTAAACTAAAACTTTGGTATATTAATTGTTTTGTATCTGATCGTATTATGGAGTTTTTGTCTTGGTTTTGTATCGTCTACACAGTTTCGTTTATATGTTTTTGAATTTTTGGCTAAAGTGTTCAAACTACATTTATTTATTTTGAAATGTTAAATTTAGGGTTGAACCCCCACTCAAACTCTATGGGGTTCATGTAAACAGATTTAACTCATGCTTCCTAGTAACTGGTGTTGGAAGAGTATTCATAGTCTTCCATTTGCAATATAGAGCCATATGTGGAACAGTAAATAAAAATAGTAATGGGTAGGTTGTTCAAGGTAGGTGAATCAAGAAAAGGAAGACCACCATCCCCCCACCTCAACCAGTGAGGCTTTTATCAATATAGGAATAAGTGCAAAATCACTAACGGGCATGTCGCATTGCCCATATGTGACGGGGGTTTCAAAGGTGTCTCCTAACTTGGTTCTTCATTAACGACCAGAAAATAATATAAAAAGAATATATCTTTATTATTCATATAAAAATGATGATGTGCCTCATTTACAAATATTTTTAAATAATGATCTACATGTTTTTATATGTATAATAAAGATATATTCTTTTTATATTATTTTCTGGTCGTTAATGAAGAACCAAGTTAGGAGACACCTTTGAAACCCCCGTCACATATGGGCAATGCGACATGCCCGTTAGTGATTTTGCACTTATTCCCATATGTGGAACAGTTTCCCACAAAATAGAAATGGAGAAGCTACCAGGGGAGAGCAGATTCATTTATGTAAATCTCTTCTGCACCCTGTAGGCCTAAACAAGGATTGCATAAACTATTAAACAATGAATACTAATGTGAACTGAAAGATTTCTACATACACAAAAGACTCATTACGAAGGGGGGGTCAAAAAAACAGGTATGGCCACTATTTGCCTCACACAGTGCAGCGTATCTTCGTCGCATAGAGTTGATCAGGGTGTTGATTTTGGCCTGAGGAATACACTGGGGGACTAAAAACTAGCTATGCGTAGCTAGCGGTATAATATAAGCAGTGGACACAAACTCTATACAAACATGACTATAAAAGGTTGACATTTAGACTTCAGTCTCAGGGGTTAGTTACTAACCCAAAGATTTTCAGGTTTGCACTATTGAGATATGATATCTGGGGGTTTAAACTGTGTTGTGGTACATTTGACACAAAGCCAGCTGTTGACCTGTGGATGAAGACATCTTATCGGAGGCTCAATCAGGAACAGGAAGGTCCATCTGCAGCAGAATCTTCTGTTGTAGTTGAGTGTTATTATGTTTTTTTTCTATCTAAATAAAGACATACTTGTATAAATTCCCCATGCCCTCGTAAGACTAATGTCATGATGACAAATTACTTTTCTGTTATGGGAATATGAAAGATTTAAAGACAGAGCACAGGACATGAAGTAGCTGTATGATTGGACAATCAGTTCTGTGCAAAAAAAGTCTTTTAAACAAGACTTTGAGAATTTTAACTCATTGTTCTAGGTAATATGGGTAATATGTAGGTGATCAAAACAAGGCTTGACAAAAAAAAATTATAGCTGCATTTGTACCACATAAATTCTAATTATCTATATAATTATATCCTTATTGCTAGATGGAGTTTCTGGGCTTAAAAGATCACACTCTAATACACACAAGTATGGAAATTGCTTCTAATTCAAATTTTAAGTGGGCAGCGGCAGCCCTGTGGTGCCTGCTTGGGGAAATGATTTCAGCGTAGGCAAGAGGACACTGTGATTTAAATGTTCAAGGATTGGTGATTCCTGAGCAGTGTGATTTTCTAATTAGAGGCTGAGCCAAAGAGGACCATTTTCTTAATAAGCTAGGGAGTATAAACTCAGCACATTTCTGTGTATTTGCAATCAAAATACTTCATGGCAACATACAAATGGCTTTTATTACATAAAGGCTGTAATTAGAGTATGTCAAATCAGTTGGATGTGACTCAAGCTGGAAATGGCTAAGCTGCCTTCTGAATTTTGGTCTGGAGATTAGAGCTACTGTTAAAGCCTATGAGAAGCGTCTTTGATTTACTTATAATGCTTGACATAGCAAATATAATCCAGCAGAAAGAAAATGAACATAAATGTAGTTGTAAGAATCTCTTTGTGATTTGACAAGAAGAGGCACATTTAAAGAGAGTTTGAAAAAATAAAATTGAGGATGGGGTCATATTAGACAAATTACATTGAAAAAAATGCTCCTGAAAATTTGCATTATTTTAAGAAACATAGTTTTGAGTTCTGCTTTTAGGATACACTTTACAAGTCCACATGGAATATTTTGTGCATGTCAATGTGACAGTTAGTGCTTGCCTCATTGTATTTTAAATTACAGCTCCAATGTGGGACTTCCAGAATGTTGCTTATCTGACATCAGTTATTTAAATGTATCTTAAGCTTGGCAGGTATAAATTTGGAGAAGAAAAGATTATACCAAAAAAGAGAATTTGTTAATATGAATTAACCAATGCAAAATTGGTTTTGTTCTGTCATCACATATATAGAACAGGTAAATATATATATATATATATATATATATATATATATATATATATATATATATACATACATACATTATTCTGTATGTATATTATTCAAACAGTGTTTATAGCCTACTTTGTTTAGATGTACACCTTTAGTTTGAAATGAATGGGTGAACACATAGAGTCATTACCGTATTGTCGATGATGTGATTATCAATATGACCACTGTGACAGAAAATAAACACAGTAAATGAGTTGTATTCACACCTTTAAACTACATGTATCTCTAAAAGGAATTGTGATTGGAATGCCCCTAGAAATTCTGGAAGGGGATGGTGTTCATAAGTCCATAGACTGGTTTGAGTATTGGAAACATGGAAATGTAAGACTTGCCTATCAAAAAAATAAATAAATGAAGACCTTGCAGCTTGCAGCTTTTTTACTGTCCATAAATACAGGGATATGAGCAAAAGATGTTTTGTCATTGATTGCTGTAGGTTACTGAATTTTGTATATTATAATTAGTCTTTGCACAGTCTTATGGGAAAAGACAGTTAAAAGCCTTTGATATGCAATTGGTTTAAATCTGCATAATAGAATTCTAGTTTATCTACTGCAAGATATATTGAACCATTCAGGGCAGCATGCCATTTATATGATTGTTTTATACAACCAAGTGTCATCTTTTTAAATGAAGAAGGTGGCTAATGAAGTGTAGACCCATGTGTTTAAACTGGATGTTCCTATGTGATTTAAATGTCTATTCCTGCTATTTTAAAATGCATGTAAATGCCTTACTATGGTCACAACAGTAAATCTTTAATCCCTTATTTTCCATTTTGAAATCTCAAGAGCTCTTCCTGGGAGATTTGTTTAAATAAAATAATAATAAAAAGTGTATTAGTTTGAAACTTCAGGATCTTCATAAAATGTAATGTTTTTTCAATCAGATTTTATCTTTTAAAATATATTGTAATGGGCATTTATATTACTAAGGCAGGTTATTTTATATATATATATATATATATATATATATATAAATATATACACACATACTGTAGCAAGTTAGGGAATTAGGGTTAGTAGCAAGTTAGGGAGTTACAGAGATCACGGTTTAAAAGCATGAGGCAGAAACACTGTCCTTAAACACAAAACTCAGGCATCCAACTGCAGGATTTAATGTCAGCCAGTTAAACAAAGGCAAAACAAAACTTCTAACAAATGAATAGCTTGGCTGGATGACTAGCTACCTTACTCAAATAGATTCACTCACTACAGAGTGTAACCCAGAACAGCAGCAGTCAGCCAGCAACTCTTTTAATCACACCTTAATTCCTATGTGAGTAAATCCCAGACCTGGACTGGGTGCCCAAGGGGCCGTCGCTACTCTCTCCTGGCTGACTCGAGGGCCCTAAACCACCGCTCTCACTTTGAGCCATATCACAAAACAGAACACACTGTTTCCCTGGAGCCTTTGCTAGGGGTTAATGGATTTGGAACCACTGAGGGGTAATTATAACCCAAAAGTCGTTCCAAGTTATTATCTGTAATCATTTATTTCATTCATTTATTTATGATTACAGATGATATTTGGGGGAGTTTGTAGATTGCATGTTTGTACATAGAGTGGACTATGGGGGTGAATGTATATTCATTTTGACATGTAATCATTCTTTTGTAACGAGTACATTGCAAAATAAATATGTTCTTGCCTCTCCCTGATTCTGTCTGAGCCAAGCATGCAGCATCGGGTGCTATATAGCACGTGATGGCCTGTTCCATCCAGCCATTCACTGTAATGTCAGCATCTAAAGGCCCCAATACACGGGTCGGATTCCGACCGGATTCCGGGACGATCGATTCTGGGCGCGTGCACGCGAAACGATCGTGCCGGAATCGCGTGCAGCCCACCTTGTCCGATCGTTCGCGTCCGATTGATCGGGGGCTCAGAATCGGATCCGACAGAGAACCAACATGTTGGTCTTTCTGATCCGATTCTGCACACATCAGGGGGAGTTGCCATTTCGGAAGTAAGCGTTTGGACACGGAATCGTCCAGGAATCCGTGGGACAAGGTGGTATGCAGCGATCGGATACTCTTAATTGGCCGATTGATCGGAGCTCCGATTCCCGCTGAGATCGCCGGAATCGATCGGATCAGTGATCAATCGGCCATGGAATCCGACACATGTATGGCTAGCTTAACATTGCTACTGGCATTACACTAAGGAAAGTACTTACCTGACGCTTGATTGCCAGTCTACAACCCACAAATTGTGTGGGGTGGGGACCTAAGCATAGACATGAGCATGGCGAGGTGCTCATACAAGTAGCGCAGAGTGCCAAGCATAGCAATACTCAAGCCAAACACGTATTCGGCCCAGCATGCTTGCTCATCAGTAGTAATAATCTATACCATGCACACCTGTTGTTTTGAAATTTTGGCAACACATGAAATCTATAAAAGCTTGTACATGGGAATTGTTTATTTTAATATTTGAGAAAAGCAGTCACAAGAATTCATAGAGGAGCTGTAAAATGTATACTTGTAGAATGAAAAGGGGAATAGCTCAGTAGGAAACAACCCGTACTGTGACAGAATCTGAAGCAGGGAAGCTTGGTTTGATTCCCGCATCCAAAGTTCTTTGTGACCTTGGGCAAGTTATTTTATCTTTCAGTGCCTGAGGCAAAGTCTCAATCTGCCTGAAAATTTCTTCAGTACATTGTCAGCATTATATGGAAATAAAGAAAACAATACAATGCATGAACTGGATATTTGTACATAACATTTGTAAGAGTAAAATGCTATGGTAGTAAAAAAACAGCAACATTTTAGATTATACTAAATTAAAACTTGGCTACTATGTTACTAAGGGAAATCATTTTTGGCAGGTGTTTTGGCGAAATTTTCCATGTCTGCAAACACTGCATGTAAATGACTAATTTCTGTTTTCCTAAATACTTGTGGATATATAGCAGACTTTTTAGAAAACTAAAAAAAAAATTGGCAAGAATCGAAGATGAAATATTATTGTGTTTGGTTGTGTGAAATATGGAAATGCAAAAAAGTAGACGTGGATGGTATCATTTGGGGATCACCTTAAATGACATGAAAATATTGACAGAAAAACAGACTCCCAGATCTAAATAAAGAAAGCTATACTTCTACCAAGGATGTTCACATTGTCGAAGCCCAGAATTCAAAGAGTGTCTTAACTGTGCACAGAATGCTATTTCATAAACAATGCAACATACCAGCACATAAACATTTTTTTTAAGCAGTAATGCTTATATGCATGAAAGTTTTAGGAGTACTATTATCACACAGCTTCCTCTGGGATTACGCATATAAGACGCACCCAGTTTTTAGGGCAGGAAAACCAGAAAAAAAAGATTTAATAAGTTTTCACATCAATTGGGATAATGCAATATTTTCAGTGAATGCAATATCGAATTTAGCCAGCAGGTGTCACTAGCAGCAGTAAACTCTCAGCTACACGACGTCATCTCTACACTGTACACAGGAGGAGGAGATGGTGCCGGGCTGTCACATCTCTTCTCACTGTGCTGTGTGTCCGTGGGAAGTAAATGCTGTTCCCACGGACAGAAGAGAAAAGGTAGATGCAAGTTCATCTATCTTTTCTCTTAATTTCCTAAAAGTATAGATGAACTGGCATCTCCCTTTTAGGAAATTAGACAGTTCAGATGTGAGAGTTGGCAGAAGCCGGCATTTCACATCTGACAGCTTCTCCAGCTCCCCCAGTTGATTTCTGTGCCGGGGGAGCTGGCGGGCAGCCAAGGTGCGACCACCGGTGGCCGATTGGCCGCGGGGGTCGTGCATTTGGCGTATAAGACGCAGGCACTTTTTGCCCCCAATTTTGGGGGTGAAAAAGTACGTCTTATATGCCGAAAAATACGGTAAGTATAGCTTTCCCTTTTTTAACTGGGTTTATGAATGGGAAACATGTCCCTTTTGCACCTACAGGCATTAGTTTCCTCCAGCTGACTGGCCAGAAGACTGTATCATATTGAAAGATTATTCTGGAGGAATGTATACGATTGTACTGAAGTCAAAGGCCATCGGATAACTAATAACAATGACCTTTATTTCACTTGTTGTAGGTTTACTTTGAATTATTTAGATGTAATACTTTCTTTTACTTAACCATTCACATGCACATAATAATATACTATAAATATTATTCTAAAATTAGGCATTTACATGTGTACATAATAGTATTCATATTATACGTATTTTCAAATGGGCATACAGTAAAATTTTTTTTTTAATTAAAATTCAATGTCTTTATTGTACATGTACATATGTCTTTATTTATATAAGATAGCAAATGAAAACTTATCTAGGTAGAAGGGAAAATAATAAACTTTAGTCATGTATGATACAATGTGCCCAGGCCTTATTACTTTAAGGACATGGGGGATCATTAGTAGAAAAGAACACTGACTTAAACTGGCATATGGCCAGGAAACTACTATACACCTGAGATTATGTTGGAGGTCATCCATAAATCAGTGACTAACAAGTTCTTTGACCAACTAGGTATAAACCATACTTTATCATAAAGACCACAGCACAACATAAATTGGCAATATAACCTTTAGCTACTTCAAGTATGGAATTCAATATTCTGGTCAAAGCCAAGCTTAACATATTTCTTGGTATAATATATGATTTATGTTGTAGTTGCACTGTTTGGGTATGATACATAGTTTGTAAAATACATTAGCATGGTGTATTTTGTACACAAAACACGTTCACTTTAATTATGCTGGATGCCTTTTTAGAACCTAAATTAAAAAACGTTTTTATTGTCACTAAAAAAACGGTAAACTATACTCAATGGGATTTTTTAGAACTTAAAAGAAGTGTTAGCAATAGTTTATCAAGGCTGACAAGATAGAATGCAAAGAATTACACAATTGTTTGTAAGAAACACATGTTCCATATACATATTTTATCTTAGTATTTAGTTGTTTTTTAAGGGTTCTTCTTAAAAATATATAACTAAAGCTAGCCACACATGGTTCAATTGACTGTACAATCAATGTAATTCGATCAATTTTTTTAGTCGGTCGATTGAAAATTGAAGCATGTCCACATGGTACGATCGTTGAAATTCGATTTTAATTGTCATTTTGCTCGATCGAAATTTGATCGGACCAGTTGGAAAATTTTGATTGATTGTCCCCACATTGTGTCTCATTTTTTGTACTGTTGTTTGACCTGTCCAATTGAGATTCGATTCAATCAATTAGCATACTGTAACTTCTGGGAGGAGGGAAATGCAATACAGTCATTTAAACCATGCAAGCATGCATTGTAATGGCTTGTGTGTCTGTCACACAAGTATGCAAATGGCGATCTCTGTGAATACATTTCCTCATGTAATGTGTGTCCCCCAGTGTCCTTTTGCCACGATTATAATGTACTGGATTAAAATGCAAAGATATGACCTATGGGTTTTTGATCACTCTGTGACCATCATTGGTCCCTTTTTGATCACTCTGTGACCATCGTTGGCCCCTTTTTGATCACTCTGTGACAATCGCTTTTTAATTACTCTACGTTTAAAAAAATTAAATTCAATCAAATTCGGGCTTTGATTGCATACTCACACATGTGGTGTGTACAATCGACATATGATTTAATGATCGAAAACTTCGATCGAATTGATGATCGATTTGATGTCAATTGAACCATGTATGGTTAGCTTAATGCTTTCATCTATTGAATTTTCAACTAGACCATTTAAACTCCCTTTACATGCTAAGGTAAACTTCAGAGACTGTTTCCATTTCATCTTTATTGAATTGAGACTATTTTCCTTTGCACTACTCTGAGAGGCTGTCAATAATTCAATAACTATAGCCTTGATGGGCCAGGGCCTAAGTTAGACTTTAAACAGAACCAAATAGCTTGTCAAAGACTGATGTGCTGTCAATGAGTGACTGATCTATACTGCATGAATTCTTCTTTCGCTCTTGATGTCTACCAGGAAAAAAATAAAGCCATTTTAGATGTACACGCAGTGTGAGACGACTGTTTATAAGAATCTCTAATCAGTGCAGGTTGTAATGGCTTGCCAGCCTTTGTTAAGTAACCACACCTATGAACCAAGAACTGTAACCAAGAGCTTCGGAAGACTTTTTGTTGAATAAACAGTTTGCTTATTTATGACCCTGACAGCACTGGAAGTATAAGTGTTTATCTTCAATGATTGCTGAAACCTTTACTTTGTTGTTTTGATTTTTTTTTCTTACCCACTGACTCCAGTTGCTATGGCAACTTTCTTGTATTTCATGTTTGCAAATTTTACCAGCCATCTAATAATGCAAAGGTATGTTTTTAGATGCCCCCCAGAGTGTGACCGTAGTTTTGGAAATACACCTATTATTTTTTTCAGGCAGAGAGAAATGTTTTACTAAAAGAGTAAAAAAAAAATATATATCAAGCGATGCATTAATATTCTTCTGGCCTTGCTGCTGTTCATTCTAACAGTATGCACAGTTATGATAAATGCTCTCCACACTTTCATTGGCTTCATTCTGCTTCTGGCTTAGCTAAGCAGTGTGATGATGCTGCAGCTCTTTTATGTATTTTTGTCCTGTTCATTATTCTGTCTCTACACTGTTTCTTGTAGCTCCAGTTCATTTGTCCTCAGTCTTAACTTGTCTTGTTCTTTAGCTATAACATTTATGCCACAAGCATAGAGATTGTATTTAACAACTCTTTAAATAGAAAAACAGTGCCATATTTTCAATACTAACACAATTTACATTATTTGTAACCTGAAGAATTTTTGTAATGGAGCTTTAACATGCTTTATGTTAAGAACATGTATTAAAATGCAGGTATATTTCTTTAGACAGTGCTCCTGCAGCTGATCATGGCCATTTTGCCATGTGCACATATACCTATGCCATATTATGTACTCTTTGAGACATCATGGTAGTGTCAAAAGTGTCAACCCCATCATCCCAATGCATATTCTTATTAGTGGCCAAAATTAATTAATAGGAGGTTAGAAGGACAGTATGCTTAAAAGGAGAGGAAGGACTACCTAAAAGGGTCTAGTAAGCTGTATTTGTCTGCTGTTTGCCTACTGATACTTCTAAAGGCCCCCACACACGTACCGAGTGGGGGCCGACAGAGCAGGTCCGATCAGCTCTGGAAAGCAGCGTGATGATGTCATCATGCTGCTATAACGAGCTGACAGCATCTGCCGGCACCCTTTGTGTGCCAGCCGTTAGCTTCAATGAAGATGCCGATCTTCATTGAAGTTAACGGCATCAGCCAGAGAATATCGGACATGTCCGTTCTCTGGCCGGCCGAGCTGTCAGGGATCTGTCGCCCCATGTGGGCACCTCCGATCGTCCGCAAGCGCGCACGCCCATTGGTCGGCAGCAAAATCGGCCGCCGCTCGGTGCGTGTATGGCAGGCTTAGCTGTCTTTAACTGTGTTTTTATTCTTGTGGTGAAGTTAAGTGATGAGGCGAACACACACCCACTTTCTAAACCTCTTTATTCTTTGACTTCAGTGCATTTGGAATCCGATTGATTGCTTTTGTTGTCAGGTGTGTTTTATACAGGTACTGTAATAACAAGCTGAAATTAGGAGAAATTCCCTCTCGGGAAGTACAGGCTGGTTTGTACAACAGTACAACATTGGGTCACAATAAGTGCGAGGTAACAAACAACAGATTTTTTATAGAAATTTGGAGGTTTCAAAACACACAAAAAAAGTGGTCAGCAATAATCAATAGGGAGACATGCATCATATCGAAGTATGTCAGTGGTGGGCAACTGAGTTGATATGGAGATACAAGTGCGGCCCTCGGCATCACTAAAGAGCCGCATATAACATTTTCAATCTATACTGACTTGTATAAGCATTTTAATGAAAAGAAATTACAGAAGGCAGAGCTAGAAGATATTATTTTCATTTTTTTAAATAACAAATGTGTTAAATGATACTTCAAGCGTTAGGGAAGACTGTAGTATGGTAATTCAAAAATATTAATATGTAATATGTATAATTCTGATTATATAGATCGTGACATAACCTTTGATTCGGCAGACAGGGGAGTTCCTATGCCCTATGCATTAATAGTTCGGTTTCAGAGGCCTCAAGTGAAAGACTAAGGGGGCCGCCAAAGAACACCCAAAGGGCCGCATGAGGCCCCCGGGCCGCAGGTTGGGCACCTGGTAGGTATGTAGTAGTCACTAACAAGTGTTAGAGGGAACAACCAAGTATCCCTCCATGTTTTGTATACTAAAGCTGTTGGCTTTTTACCTCACACTTATTGTGCCCCCTTGTTATACTGTATCCATGTTAAAGGTCCCTGAGGCTAGCCACCTCATGATCCATCTAACCATGTGTCTCCCTTTTTGTATCTGACTCTAGAGCACTGGGATTGTGATGATTTTGTTGTTGTTGTTGTTATTCTCTCACAGCTACAATAAATATGCCATTAGAATAATAGACTGGTATTTTCATTGATACGAAATCAGCAGGGGATCAAATACTTATTTCTCTCAATGCACATGAGCATTATGCCATTAGCACATTTTACTTTTACCATGTTTTCCCAAACATAAGACACTGTATGGCTTATTTTCAGGGGATCTTTTATTTGTATCGTAGTTTGGTACAACAATCTACATGTATTTAAATATAGTTAAGTTGTCTTCTTCTGGAACATAATAACTCTCCAAACCCTGAATTTCATCCTCAATTTGTTGTGACTTCATTTCATTTAGAACTATCGTCCCAATGTCCCATCTCGAGCAATGGAGCTCTCATTAAATGATCAGCTATTATATATGTAACCTGCTCAGAGTGCATTGGCAACAACACTGTCAGGGATCCAGTGAAAACTGGGTCCAATCGGCACAGTGGAGCTGGGGTGATTTCTCTGGGCTCAGTAGCACACTGCTTGCTGAAACGTTCCTTATCACCTGATGTTTGTGTGGGGTAAGAGAGACCCAAAGACTGTTGCTGGTTGTGGCTGGGGGAGAGAGGCCCGCAATTCTGAGTAAAATGTCAGCCACAGATTTACTTCTTCCCCCTGGGGGCACACAATACCTAAAGCAGAGCTTCCTGCTCCTCACTTCACTGAGCTGACTTGCACTTTCTATGTCTCCCTCAATGCCTCAGTTTGCAGCACGCACAAAATGACCAGAACCTGACAGGGGGAACAGACCTTGTTCATGGGGCTGACCAAACCTCTCCAGTCACCTCCAAGATAGCAGCTGTCACGATAGTCAGGCCCATCACTATGTCTTATTTTTGGATTATGGCTTATATATGGGCAAATGCTTAGACATCCTGCTACCTTTCATGGCTATGTCTCATTTTTGGGGAACAATCCTTGATTTCCCTTGTGAATATTAATAGCATAAAAAAACTGTAAACATTGAGCTAAAATGACTCTTTTCACATAGAGACATATTTATATACTATTTTTATAGACAAAGATTATATATATATATATATATATATATATATACCTATTGTTGCTACAGAATATAGGCATATGATATTGCGGCATAGGATATTGTGTGCAATCAAATATTTCTGTTTCTGCTCTCAAAGGAGCTTTATAAATCTTTGTGATGCTCAATTCAACCAAAATTATGAAAATCCGTCATTACGCTCTTATCTACCATGTGCAAAATTGTATCTCAGATGGAATAGATTTTTGAAGCATAACATTTAAAGAAATGTTTGGAAATTCTGAACGAGTTGCCAAATGCCGTTCTGGTTGTTTTCTTCAGAAGAGCAAAGTTAAGCTCAGTTGACACTACAGCACATGAAATAACCCTTACTGGCAAGATTAGATGCATTTGCACAACTGTTCTCTCTAGTCTATTCTCTTGAGATGACACATTAGCACTGAACAGCAGAAATGAGCAAGATTGACTAGCATCGATGAATGCCTCTATGAAACCCCTAGGGCGGTGTTTTACTGCTGTATTACTGTGCAGCCTGTACATTGATGATGATGGCAATAATCAGGCCAGCTCCTTATGTATGGAAGATTAAGGTTTAGTCAGCATTATGACTTCTTCTTTCATGCCAGCTAAGGTCATTTGGCAAGCAGCAATAATGCAAATGCATTAAGAAATGAATGTCTGTTTATTGGCTATACTGAATATGGAGCTGTCATCTTGTGATAAACTGAAATGCACATTGAGTACACCACAGATTTGCTGTGCTTGCTTCTAGAATTCTGGCTACATCTGTAAGTACATTAAGATAAAAAAAAGAGAGATGGTTTGGTAAAATATGACAGTTAATCAGTTTATCATGTTAGAATTTATTAACAAACAGCGCCTTCTAGTATTTTTTAATAATCCAAAATTCTGATGTCTTACAATTATAGGATACATGAACCATGATGTTTTTTTAAGTCGCAATTAAAGAAATAGACCCCATATACATAGATTGCATATTGTCATGTAATATATCTTAATATATCTTGGTGACAAACCAGTGGGTACTGCAAAACGAGCAGAAGGATGAGCAGATATGGCCACAGTATTAATAATTGTTTCTATGCAAAGGGATAGTTATTCAGTTATTATATTTATTGAGGTTTATCAGTAAAACACCTGCTAAGAACTGCGGATATTTCTGTTCTTCGTGCTGTTGTTTCACTCAACCTGGCCTTTCATAATTGCCTTTCAATACTATGCATTCCATGTATTTTATATATATATATATATATATATATATATACAGTGCTGGTTGAAAGTATGTGAACCCTCCAGACATGGTCACTGTTTGTGCA
>CM070039.1:54512912-54524312 GCA_036250615.1 Ptychadena robeensis
ATTTCCACAAATTCTGTTGTGGAGACAGTGCGTACCTTCTTATCTCAGTCTTCTCCTAAAGAGCTGGCCATACACAAGTACATTTTACTGTTAAACTGAGGAGTAAAAACAATTGAATAGTTGGTCATTTAAAAATGACATTCTTCTGGATTTGATCCACAAAGTTAATTCAGGCATAAACTCCAAATAAGAGTGATTGGATCATTTTTAATCAATAGCACTATTGTTTTTAATCCATATTGGGTTATGGAGCATGCACACACCTTTATCTTCACAAGTGGAAAGAGATCCCATTCCAGGAATACGTTTTGCATCAATTATATTGTGGATTGACAGTTGATATTTAAATTGTACAAGTCAATAAAATAAGAAAAATGAGAAAAAGTGGAAGGGCCTGGCTAGCTTTATGTTTGACAGGGAGCAAACAATTATAATACTACCAATTCTTTTATAAAAACAATAGAAAGGGGTGGGTTTAAGTCAAGGACTACAGAAGTTGCACACCATATTAATAATAGAGCAACCAAGACCAAATTCTCTTTAGTAGATGCATTTCCACATATAGCTGTTAAAAGGGTCCTGATAATTTAAGTAAGTTTTAGGGTCCATTCACACTATACGTTGCGTTTTTGTGAACACGATGCATTGCGTTTTTGTAAACATGCATACTTTTTTATGTGTGTTCTTTTACAGTACAGCATTTTCTCATAGAAGACCAAAGTTACCACAGTACATGCTTTGCGTTTTAAAAACACAGGGTTAGCGAATGTGTTTTTTATAATGCCCTGCTGCATGCATTTTTGATGCTTTGTTCAAAAAATGCAGATGTGTAATGTGCAAAATGCAAAAAAACTCATGCCTTTAAAAAACCATATAGTATGAAAGGCCCATAACTGTGCAATAAGTTTATGACGAAAAGGCTTTGCTTTATTCATATTCAATCTGGACTATCTTTATTAATATATTAATAAACACAGCATAATGCATTCGTTTAAAAATGTCATTTCAGCTACCATGTCCATATCAAACTTTTTCTTGAACAACATAAATTTTTTCATCCCTACTCTTTCTGATTGGATGGCCAACAAGTCAACAATTGCTAATGGGGGTGGAGAAATGTGGATGCACCTTTTCATGTATACACCATATGTTGCAGTGCGGTGCAGTACACCAATGGTGACAACATACATTTTGCGTGCAATACAGAATGAGGTGTTCATGTGTGTGGAATATTATGTGGCACTGCACTGTAAATAAGGCTAAATTGTCTGCTAAAACCATTCCAATATATATTAATTTATATTAAACAACACTTTTTTATGTATAATAAAGAAATAGACATGGAAGATAAAATAGTTTACTATATATTTTGGTTTGTCTGGCTGAGAATATATATAATAAAGTGAATGATATTTTAGTTTAAATGCATATGTATTATTATTTACTCGAAATTATATTGGCCCGACTTAATGCTTACGGAGTGATAATACTAACTCTTAGAGGATCGTACAATCTAAAGTCCCTACCATAGTCAAATAGATGTAGCAAACACAGTGTAAGTCATACAATATGTCATAGTCATGTGTGGATTTCAGTACATGTGTATTTAAATTCATACATAGGCATGGTAATCTTTTACAGCCCAGGCATGTAAATAGAGTTTAGAATGTCAAATGGGTACAGTAATTTCAAAAAAATAGAGATTACAGAGGCAGGAAGACTAATAATGTGTCCACTGAAATAATTGTCATTTAATCCTGCATCCTTGAGTAAAACAGTAAACAAGAGAACAGCATAAGAAAGCTGAATGCAATAAAAGCATATGGGCATTATGCAGGGTTACACATAAAATATGCTCTACAGAGTAAACCTAACATTAGGTTTAAAATAGCATTTTACACAAGCCGAGGAAACATAATTTGTATACCTCTGTGCCCCTTGCTCTCATTCTTTAATTTGGCACATTACCATCAAAAGCTATATAAATTAACAGAGTTGCATTAGCTTTGGCAAGCATAAAGAGCTGCATTTGTTAGACGCTGAGCATCCTAGGCCTCAGAACAGCCCAGCTTATTGTTCGGAATCATTAAAAGCTCAGTATCCGGCAAATACAAGAAACTCAAATGGTTAGGTTAAAGTGAATAAAAATGAGGAAGCTTGCAAACTGCTTTCGCTCCAGGGCTGGTTTTAATGAGCCTGTCCCTAATGAGTTGTCCCCGCAACTAGCTTCAGGCCTAAACAGATGAGGCAGGGGTTCTGCTAAATTTTTGATGGGATTTGCACTGTTTTTATGAGAAAGCAACCATACGAGAGTGCAAAGTTGTGTCATGAATCTTTTACGAGACAGGATTTTTGTCCATGTTGCCATAAGGGATGATGAAACATGATTGCTTAAAGAAGATGTGGCACCTACATATTTTACTTGCAAATACAGATAAATAGTTGAGACTTTATTTTTTAACATTTAAATTGACAGAGATTTGACAAGCAATTTATAAATATTTCTAAGGCCTTTGCTTTAGGTTATCAAATAAATATCATGTCCAAAATCTTTTAGCATTGATGTCAGTAATATGAATCTTAGTTATTAGTTAAATAATACTGCACATGTTGGATGGGGGGGGGGGGCTGTATTAGGTTGTACAGTTATTACCTATAGCCAGGGACACAATGCTTCTTTCTTCTCTGGTAAGAAATGTATTTCTACTGGTTTTATGAATGTTGAGATGAGAATAAGGGGGTATAAAAATAAGATTTTCTAGGTTTCTGTAAACAAAATACAAATTACTTAAAAAAACAGTAGTGTTAAGCTATAAAAATATCAGTATTTTACTTAAAACTATCAACACAGCAGGCTAAATATCATTTATGCTGTTCATTTAACTACGTGTCAATGCAGCTGCTAGCGGCCGTGGGGACAACCCCATTGAAATTAATGGAAGCGGCGCAGCCAATTTCGCCTATGGGGACAAGTCTTAAGAGGGGTGGGTAGCATGACATTATTATTGACAAAGTGGAGATAGAAATAAGAGTTAGGAAGGGTTATTGGGGTAAATGACCTAAAGATAAAAAGGTCCAGGATGTCTGTAAGAAAAAACGGCCTACAGACAAGGAAGCCTACTTTGCATGCATCCTACTCCATATTAAAGAGTGATTAGTAGGAATATTCGAAATTCGAATATATTTGACGAATATCCAACATTTGAGAATTCACAATATTTCGCGAATGTGTGCTTGGATATTCGCAATGGCAAATATTTGTCATTTTATGCTTCAACATTGTTAACCGGCATACATTGCTCATATTTGTGGGCATTGCAAATTGATTTGTGCAATACGCACAATTGTGAACAGCTACACGCATTGTAATGCAGTACAATACAGTCAAATAAAATTTTACGAATTTAAATGTTACTTCATACATTCGCGAAATTACGCAAACTCGAATATACCATATGCCGCTCAACACTATAAAAGAGCTGGTGCTTAGCTAATGGATTTTGAGCTGTCACATGTAGTTAGAAAAAGTTCAACTAGGACTAGTAGATATTATAGAGGGATGTCTTTTCATGCTTCTAGCTGATGGATGACCATGCTTTAAAGAAAACTATTGCTTTGCCCTGATGAACTGTTCGACGATCAATTGTCATTGTGAGTTTGGTGATTTTTAAATATAGCTTTAAAATGATAGAAAAAAAGAGTTAACATTTAACCAATTTTAATTAACTTGGTTTAATTAAAGCGGAAGTAAACTCAAAAAAAAATCCCCCACATACATGACACGGACATATCTCGTCAGCAGTATACATCTGTGAACACTGCTACCAGAGGAAAAAATAGGTACTTACAACTTCACTTCCATCAGTCCTAAGGCACCATCAAGTACTGCGCCTGAATCTACTTCCGCCATTCTGCTGACCTTACTACTGGTGTGTCCGCCTCCCCCCGCAGACATAATTTACCATCCCAAAGGATTTGGTATGGGATTACAGTTCTGGTCCTTCCAGAGATCTATGTGTTGCAGTGTTTGCATAGGAACAGTAAGGACCCGTAGGAAGACAGGAGAGATTGAGACTGAAGTGGTGGTGAAGGTGTTTCAGTGGCAGGTGATATGAGGGGTGACATGGATTTGGGGGTGACATGGATTTGGTCGGCTGATGTTATAAATATCTTATTACCTCCTCTGCTTGGCACTCCAGCATGTCTTCTCTATACTTCCCCGCACATCACCTCACAGATGACACTCTCATGTCTGGGGAAGTTCTCATTCATGCAGATTCATGGAATATGGCGAGGATGAGGTGAACAGGACTGACGGGGGTTACTGGGTGTAAATATTAAAATATCTTATTGCCTCCTCTGCGGCCAGTCCCAGCCTAATGTCTCCTCGCACTTTCCCCCACAATGGCACCTCACAATGACACTTACATGTCGGGAAGTTTCTCATTCATGCAGATCATGGTATATGGAGGATGAGACGACATGACGGGGGTTACTGGTGTTTATATTAAAATATCTTATTGTCCCCCGCCCCCCCCCCCCCCCCCCCCCCCCCTCCATCTGCTGCCATTCCCAGCAATGTCTCCTCTAAACTTCACCCACAATCACGAGACAGAGAACGGGGAGGGGAGGGGGGGAGAGCACACAGCACCTCTGTGATAGTGACGTCACACAGGCAGAGCGTGCATTCTGGGGCCCCACTAAACAGCGTTATTCCCGGCATGCCTTAGCTGTCAGCCGTGAGCTAACCAAGGGACCCTCGGACGCCGCGGCTCAAACGTCACCAGCATGGGGTTGTGCTACCTCGGAAAAAACGGGTTGATTCTGCGTGTAGTAAGATTTCATTGATTTTTCTTTTTGGGACCCAGTAATTGCCCTATCTATGTGGCAGCCTGATGCTGATAGTGCAAAGTGACCTACAATGTGGTAGGTCCGCTTTAACTTAAAAAATTATCATTTAAGTAAATCCAATATAGAAGGTACTAATCTTCCAGATATAGTTTTAGGCCAACATCTCAAAAAAATTGGGGAGGAATAAATTCCTCATTTTTAGCTTTCCCCCCAAAGTACCTACCTTGGGAGACATGTGGACTTTACAGGCCAGTAAAGCATATTCAAGTGATTTTATCAAACCCATTATACACATATTTTGAATGTGACTTGGTGTATAACACATGATTGTTATTAACGATGTTCAAGCTTAAACCCTTATGCTGGGAATAGACAGTACGATTTACCATCTATTCCTTATCCGGTTCTCTGCACTAGGAGCGGCGTGATGACGTCATCACGCCCTCCTGCTAGTGCCGAGAATCGGACTGCACTCTTAATGTGCAGCTCATTATTTCGGCTGGGGGCAGCCGTCCCCAGCCGAACAAATGGGATCGGGCTAAAATTTACCGTTCTGTCAGATAACTGTGCGATCCGGCAGGACAGCTGATTTCAGCCCAATCCTCGTCAGTTGCTGCATCCAATTCCTGCACGACCCAATCCTTAAGTGTATGCCTAGCTTTTTACATTTTGCAGTGCTTGGCTTCATCAGAGGGTTGCAGTTCTATAAAGCAAGAATGGTAACATTATGCTGCATGTGTCCAGAGTATATATAGGATGAAAGGAAGTTCAATACTTACAAAGTAATCAGTGCATATCTAAAGCCCCCCATACACGTTCCGATTTTTCGTACGAATTTTGCCCGACCGACCAACATGGTCGGGAGATTAATCGATCGGGAGATTAATCGGATTCGGAATTATGTAATCGACCGATCCAGATTTCTCAAAATCGGCCGAAAAATCGGTCGGGACCGTTTCGGACCTGTCTGTAAATTTTGGTCGATCTGCTGTTATTAAATAGGGTCAGGCTGATCGATCGGTGATAATTCTGAGTCCGATTTTTCGTGCCAGCCGACCGACCGACCATAACATTTTAGGTGAAAATCGAGTGACCCGATCGGACGAAAAATCGGTCGGGAGAATAATCGGAACGTGTATGGGGGGCTTAAGGATTAGTACTGTGTTAAAAAGGAACTAAAATGATCAAAGTGGGATTTCTGTGAGGCAGTGCAGGTGTCTCGTATCGGTCAAGATAGTCACTTGGTCAATCAGCGGCATAGAAGGAGATAAATATACAGTCGAGCCCATAATTGTTCATACCCCTGGCAATTTTTTTTCTTAAAGTTACTTTTATTTAACCAGCAAGTTATTTTTTGCACACTGCTGGGTCCCACAGATACAGACCAAGGAGGACACCACTTTTCCAGATAAGGTCTTCTGTGTTATGGTCAGATGAAATTTTTTTTTAAATGTTTGGTCACAATGATGTTCAGCCAATGGACCAGGGAACCTAATCACAGTAAACGGCACCATAAAAGAGAGCAAAACATGAGGCAGTCTGCAAAGAAACTTGACCTTGGGCACCAGTGGACATTTCAGCATGGTAATGACCCAAAACACACAGCAAAAGTGGTGAAGAAATGGTAAGCAGACAACAACATTAATGTTTTAGAGTGGCCCAGCCAGAGTCCTGACTTGAATCCAATTGAGAATCTGTGGCGGGAGCTAAAGATCTTGACCTGAAACCTAAAAGATTTGGAGCTCATTTCTAAAGATAAATGGGCAAAAAGCTGGTCTGCAATTATAGGAAACATTTGAAGGCTTTTCTATTGATTATTGAGAAGAGTATGAATAATTTTGACACTTTTTGCTCAAATGTAAATACAAGCTGAGAATAATGCCTCTTGTACATCATCTTATTATCTTTTGGGAGACACCTATGTAATTTCCCATAAAAAAATAACTTGCTGGTTGAATAAAAGTAACTTTTATTTGCTCAACCGTATAAATATATATATATAAATATATATAAAAATATATATTGTGACTGACTAGTCATCTGTGTAAATGGACCATCAATGGAAAACAACAATAGGTTGTTGTGCTGTTATAGTTTTTGTTTTGGGATTCTGGGTTCTGGGATGGGAGGGAAGGAACTGGGTGGGCCTTCCCATCCCATCCAGGAACAACACCTGATGGACATCAGGGAGATGGCTGGGTGTGTCTCAACAAAAGAGACTGAAGCCAGTCAGTCAGTGCTCCCAATGTGGTTGTAGACAGTGCTGCTGGGTGCAGCAAATACCGGGCACACAGGGAGTGTGTGGCCCCATGCTGGTGGCTGCTAGAAGGCAGGCCAGTAAGGTTCCTACAGGAAGGTACCATTGTTGGATCAGTGCCAAGCCAGGAGGCTTAGCATTTTCAGGACTTTTTTTTTCGTTTGGCTTATATTTAATGAGTGAGGGTGACTTTGTGTTTTGGATTGTTTGTGTGCAAATAAACGTGGGCAGGAGCCCTAAAAGGAAAATAATCATGTGGATTGATCACATCACATCAGAGCACCGTTTGAGCGGAACCCCCACAATATATATATATATTAATTTTAAAGCTAAGGTTTCAATAGTAATTCATCAAATTTTCTACATCCAAAAGTATACATTATTTAAACTGTTAAATAGAATGTTGAGTTGTTGAGAAACTTTAAAAGAAAAATGTAAGGGTTCCTTACCCTCCCTAGCGGTATCGGCTTTTCGCACCATTTTTACACTGTACTCTGCGATGATTGCTGGTTCTCCCCCGACCCTGGGGAGAAAAGCGACGCCCCTCCATTAAAATAGAGGTCTATGGCGCCACCCCTTTTGGCGTCACAGCTGACGCTGAAGACACGGGGCTGAAAAGGCTCTGTGTGCCTGCAGCTATAGAGAAATGCTGCAGACGCACGGAGAGCCGGCGGTTGTGCCCGATCCCAGCACGGGTGCAGTTTGATTCACGATCAAACTGCGCTTTGGGCGTAGCACTAGGGAGGTTAATATCGCTATATTGGTTCATATTCTAATACCAATGTTATTCTATGATTTCTCTCTCTCTCTCTATATATATATATAGAGAGATATACATAACTCTGTTAACATAGATTTTCAGATTTTTTTTTTATGTTTTATTAATAATCAAGAACATTAAAAATTGTATTGGGTGTTAAGTTATTAAATCATAACAGGGGACTAAAGATAGATGTGCATAATGCAATTAGACATGTGAATTTTTTTCTTAAACAAAAATTGACCATAAAATGGAAAAAGTAGTGATCAGTCTGGTTGGAAATTTTCAGTTTAGTGTACAAGTATCTGAGAGGTTTGCTACATTTATCAACTGTATTGGATCCATCTGACTTATGGATCATTCACACACCTTTATCTTATTTGAAAGGAGTTGAATTCATGTAATCAGTTTAGCATTGATCACACTGTGTTGTAGTACAGTTAATAAATGTTAGACTGACAGATGATATTTAAATTGCACTTTTATTGATCTAATAAAATGTGCATATGGCTACCTTAAAAGCCTATAAATGCTTAAAATACTGTGAAACCAGTGAACATTTTATCTATAAAGCAGGCAAAGCTGAGTTTGTTGCACTATAAGACTTGGTTGTATTAACAGAGAATACATTGGATGCCATTATTGAATCGCCAAACTAAATGACTAAGCAACTCAGTTGTGCAGCTAATTGCACCACAACTTGTGCTGCAGTGAGCCGCATGCTTTTTACATTTGTTTGACTGAGACTACTGAAAATAAAACATCAGCTTTCATCAGCTAATTTGCAATCCTTAATTCCTAACCTAAGTTTAATATTAAAATTATCTTCATGCCAAGATACTTTATTATTAAACTTGTTTATTTGATACCATACTTTAGACCCAGTGGTGTTGTAAACTATTGTCTTTGCATTTGTAGGCAATTTGAGCAATTCAAAGCAGATGGAAACAATTGGTAGGGAACTGCAGACAGCTTCATGAAAAAATTACAGCACCCTGCTGTACTACCACTTAACAGGCTCAGCCGTGATATACACAATGCAGTTAAACTTCACAATAATCTTCACAAGCGAGGTGGGAACTTAGGAGACAAATTAACACTCCCTCCCTCCTAAGTTAGCCCAAATCAAAATCCTGGGAAAATCCGGGATTTATTGAAATCGGGATTTGGCCGGGAAAGCCACATTAAAAACATGATTTTCCCAGCCAAATCAGGAAGGTTGACTGGTATGATATATACTACTTTAGGCATTACCTCATAAAGCTTGATTTAGCTTTAAAATGTACTTAAGTAGAAAATAACTGAGGTGTTCCCAAAGTCAGCATTAACCATATAATTCTTATTATACTTTAAAAAGGGAATATACTTACCACAACAGTGGCCATTGCCCTGAATGTTGCACTACACCCCATTGTACATTGTGCTACAAAGAAACAACACATGCAGGGAAGATTTTAGTAATTGAGCCACCATTAGAATATCTGCATCAGTTGTGGGGCAACAAATTAGCAGTGTTTCAAGACACAGGCTGCCCAAGTGGTAAGCATATTCTGTCTTCTAAGGGTCATCTTATTAATTTGAATATGTTAAAAATAAGTTTATGAAAATTTATTTAGCACAAAATGGTACTGTTGCATAGTGATCAAAGAGAATTGTAACACATTAATAAAATACACTGGCAGAAAGAACATATCAAAGAACATTATTTTGAATTTGTTGTTATTGTACCAGTTATTGTCTCAGTGGCTGACCATGCTTGTGATTAATGTAGTTAAGCTGATAAAATATTAAACCAAAAAAAAAAGAAAATAATTTTACAGTTAAATAAAACTCATGAAATGCATACAATGTTTTTTTAAATTAACATTGGAATAAGAAAGCAATTCATAGCTTTTTGGATGTTTTGTTAATATTGTTAATAAAATAATCATTTTGGGAAATGAAAAAAAAACTATCTAGCCCCAATACATTTACCTTAAAGCCATAACTTACAGCAATTTGTCTTATTTAATAGAGCTAATGCTTCTGGCTAAATGCTATACTCTATTAGTGTATATTCCACTACATAGAAAAATGCTGACAGTGTGCTCAGGAATCCTTTTACTGTCTCCAACCCATGCACCCCCCCCCCCCCAGCACTCAGTGGAAATTAATCTGAGCTTCTGAGAATTAACATCTATTACATTTAAATTATTGCATTCTCGCGTTAATGGGCTTGGTCCACCAAGCTGGATCAATGCTCTCCTGACTGTCTAATTTTCACAATAACAATGTGATTTATACTATATATCCTTATATAGGCTGTATTTTTATCTTATACTATATATACTCTGCATATGGCTAAATAAAAAGCCATTTAGCCTCCACAGAGATATACTTGGAAATATATTATTATAGTAGTACAGAATGCTGTAACATGGGTAAACATATTAGCCTAGTTAGCTGCACTGTTGGCAGTGGGTCAACTTACTACTGTCCTGCCACCACAATGCTCACTTAAAGATTACCTCTTGGGCATTACGCCCGAAGCCAGTACAGGCTGTGTACTTGGATCAAACTGCGCTCAATCCCGAGGTCGGGCTCAATCGCCAGCTCTCAGTGAGCCTGCAGCGATCAAAAATCGTGTCACACTGCGACACATTACTCTTGTGGGAACAAACCCTTAAGCGACTGTGATATAAGAACACTGGGCAGATGTGGTATTTGAAGTCTGCCTGCATAATATTTTCACCCACTGGACACAACGCCACCATATGAATTGAGACTTATGTTTTAGGTAGCCCTCCGTCATCCCCCGAAATCCTAGAAAGAAAGGGTATATGGTGATTAGTGTTGAGCAGCATATGGTATATTTGAATTCGCGCAATTTCGCAAATATACAAATAAACATTCTAAATTCTTGATGAATATTTGCCATTGCGAATATCGAGCGCACATTTGTAAAATATTGCAAATTCTCGGATGACGGATATTCCTATAATATATTTGAATTTTGAATATTCTAGCTCAACACTAATGGTGATTCTTTTCACCTATTTGTCTTAAATACAGATACTGAACTGTTGTAATCCACTGATCATTTGTTCTACACCCCTCCAGTATTAGGCTTCTATTACTGTTTAGTTGGCTCTAGTTAAAATAAATGCTAAAAATGGCCCAGGTAAGAACTTCAGTAATGATCACTTGCAGCTGAGAGAAACTATGTTGAAAATTGAAAATTAGAGGCAACCAAAGGGCACAGGGGAAGCCATTGCTACATGAAATATAGTGTAAGTAAAGAATGTGTGGAAGTTACATTTTAAAAAGAGAAAGGAAATAGTCTAAAATGTTTTATCATGTTTGTAATATAAGGAATGTATTTCTGCCTTATGAAGATAGGATGATCTACTTGCTCTTTTCTCTTTAAGTCCCTATACACAATCTACACCAAGACAAAAAATACATAGGCACTTGTAGGCTTAATCCACTGAATAGCAACTGTAACACGGTTACAATCTATAATTGACAGGTTCAAGTACTCCCCCCCCCCCCC
>CM070039.1:54533513-54555564 GCA_036250615.1 Ptychadena robeensis
TGTTGTTCAATAATAAAATTATTCCATAAAAATACCACTTGCCTAATAATTCTGCACTCCTTGTATTATCAGAAACAACATGTACAAGTTTAGTCGATTTATGGACCTGCTTTTTTGGCTTTAGGACATGTTTAACAAAAACCCAAATTATACAGATGCGGTTAGAACATCCTTTGAAAAGAAATGGCATCACTGAAATTCAACCCACTCAAAGCTGTTGCCAGAAACAACAACAGATACAGGCCACCACAGGTTCAAGAGCTTAATAGGTATATCTCATTGTTATGAACATCTGGAATGCTCAAGGGTACCACAATTTTGATTAAAACTCCTAGTAAGAGTACCCTGGGAAAAGTTTTAATCAGGATTATGACACTGTGTAGCTTTCTTAGATGGATAACAACAATTTGATTTGTGGCAAAATCTGTTTCTAACTGATGCCCTTAGAGACACCACTGAATTTTGTATTATGTAATTTATATATGCAAATAAAGCTATTGTGATGTTTAAGTGAACAAAGGCAGCCTTGGGGCACTTTTATATATATAAATAGATCATCATCACCACTTGTCATTACAGTGGTAATACAACTGAACCTTTTACATCACAATTTCATGATAAATTACAATGTGTCAATCATGGACATGGCTTTAGGATACATACATTGTTTGTTGACGCTGTAATGCCAACAAGAGTCTGTAAAACAAGGAAGTAAATTTATGCATATATATTTTTTTAACTCTCAAATTACTATAGACCAGTGGTGGGCAACTGAGTTGATATGGAGGTCCACAAGTGCGGCCCTCGGCATCACTAAAGGGCTGCGCATAACATTTTCAATCTATACTGACTTGTATAAGCATTTTATAATGAAAAATGACAGCAGGCAGAGCTAGAAGACAATGTTTTTCATTTTTTTGTTGGTTGGGCACCTGGGCTATAGACCCTCATAACACCCCAGTGTTGTTGACAACACTATGTCTGCCATGTTTGCTTTTTTTTTAAGGCCCACTTTAGTTGTCACTTAATTTAAGAAGAAAAAAAAAAAACGAATGAAGAGGGATGGTCTCTCGGCGTTGGCTCCTACAGGGTTCCTATAGTCTAGGACCTCCAGAGGGGTGGTTACATGAGAGAGGAAAGAAAGATGAGGGGTTAGTGCCCTGGATCTTAAGCTATTTTGGGGAGCCCCAAATCAGTCATAAATTTGGGATCTATGTTCTTTGCTGTAAGGTATTTATTTATACGTTCAGTTGTTGGGGAGTGAGCTATGTGCTCTTGTATCAGCTGCCCTAATGTCAGAGCTTTAGAGGTGATGGATATTCTTCTTAAGAAGAGTGGATGGATACTCTTCTTAAGAAGAGATGCCTGTTATTTAGTGAAATTATTCTGTATTTTATTTTGTTTAGAACAGTTACAGGTTAACGTTAATGTTAAACTTAATAAAATTCGGAAGAATTTTACTAAATAATGGGAGCCTCTTTTTAGCCTTTTTTTCCCTGGAAGAAACTTAACTCCCAATACAAAAAAAGAACTAAACGCTTAAACATGACTTGATGTTTATATGCATACCATGAATTATATTTTGAATACATAATTTAGACATTATCTACTCGATAAAAAAAATATAAACCAAGATGCAAGTATACATCTCCAGACATTTTATGAAAACTAATTTTCTCAAGCAGGAGAAGTTATTAGAATTTAATGAAGTAGCAATACAGCTTTGTTTAAATGTAAAACATGCATCATTTGCAAAGTCCATGCACAATTAGAACAATCCATCCTTCAACCACATTTGATTTGAAAATCAAATATTGATGAAAGGTCTATAAGTCAAAGGGTAGCATAATGATTGCAAAGATTTGAGCAATATTTTAAATGTGATTTCCATGGAAGTTTTCTTTGAAGCTTAATACCTGGCAACATGTTCTGCAGTATGTACTTTTAAAAAGACTCCTGGTTATTGGCCGACGTCAATTCCGGTTTAGGACATGTGTGCGTTCCATATACCGGAATTTACATCAGACATGTCACTTCCAGTATATCCCCAATTTTCCCCGCAAACACTTTTTTTAAAGTCCGATCCGCCTGTTCGTGGGCTGACATGACCGATGTTCGCCTATCGCTATTCAATGTATATATTAGGGCTGATTTTTGAAAAGTACATCCCATATTAGTGCATTTTCAGGACCATTGACAGCCCATTTCTAGTTCATTTGTGATCATAGTTGCAAACATCCCATTTCCCTAACTTTGTAGAGTTTATGGGGGTTATTTATGTTACATGATTTAGAATTACATTGTGACATGTGTTGTATGTACATAGGGTAACTACCACATTTTTTTTCCAGTATAAGATAAAATAGGAGAACTCCAGAGCAGTTTAAATCTACAATTTGGACAACTGTGTTGTTATAGTGAAACATCAAAGTTTAATTAAACAGGGAATGCTTAAGGATAGATTCCGTAGTAAAATCATGTCAACTGTAAATATCTACAGAAATGAGAATATCTACAGATTTCAGAGCTGCACTGAATCTCTTCATCATAGCATGACAAAATCAAAAAGAATATTGTAAGCCCCTGGTTCCAAAAACAATCTCTGATACTTGGTAATGTCTGTAAAAAATGACCATTGAAGTCCTTGAATGATCACATATATCTGATCCATATTTTCAGTTATTCTCGCTGCTCTAGCAACCAGCATTCTGTGAATTCTGCAGAAGAATGTATTCAGTTATATCAATCACTGATGTTTTAAAATCCCCAGTAAAAAGCGTTAAAACAACCCATTGGAGGTACCAGTGTTAGTGATTACATATGTGATGTGACCATATATACATGGGACAACCCTAATGTGTGTGCTAATATTTTTTTTAAATGTAAGCATATTTGCATTTTATACTTTGAAGCTGATCTTCGGCCTGGTCCGTTTGCGAACAGGTGGATCAGACTTTTAGAAAAGTCTGACGTCCACAGTGACATCACATCCGCTACCTGGAACACATAGTTCCTGGTTTCGATTGCCGGATGTGACGTCACTGACGTCACTTCCGGTTTTTGGAACCGATTTTTCACAAGAAGACTGGGTTCTCTACCTGGTCTCTAGTCAATAGATTCTTCCTCCGGCAGGATCTTACTGCTCCTGATCCTGTCGGTGGAAGAATAGTAAGCTCCTTCTCACCAGCGAATGGGGTGGGTTGAACACCTGTACTGCTCACAGGCTAGAAGGAGTACGAACTTCCATATTCTCTGCCAAACTGTCCTCCTTGCGGACAGTTCGCGATCACTATTGATTTTATAGCTCATAGGACAATAATAATTGTTTATTATTTTCTTTCCACATCAGGTTTACTGGTCCACTTAGCGCATTCATCTAAATATATATTATACAACACTATTGCATTAAAATTTTATTTACAGTATACTTAAAAGTGGTGCAAAGACAACACATTCAATATTGAAATTGGAAACTTTTTGAAAATGTTTTTTTTGATAAGAGAAACATATTTAAAAAACAGCATTATTTTTACCACTGTTACATCACTTTTCCTTTACAATACATCCACTTAGAAGAGAAATGTTGTTTTAAATCAAATATGAGTAGTACATTCACTGTTCTGTGTTAATTTCAATACAGTTTGCCACATTGTATGCACCTATATGTGTTAACACATATTAAATCAAATTCTTTAGAATTGTACATGCTAGTTGTAAAATGTAGTATTTCTAGAATTCTTTTTGTTGTGAATTAGTATGTCTTACAATAAGGTGAAGCTTTTTTTTTTAGAAAAGTAGACGGCAAACATGATTGATTAGTAGGCTTGCTCACAAAGACTGATTCACTATTGTAGTGATTATGTAACAGGGAACATCTTTTAAGTATAACAGCAGAAAAATTAGATGCATGTAAAATATTTATTTGTATCTGTGACCACTAAGACAATGAACCTAGGAAGTGAAATGGTTTTACAGTGACCTGAGACAGATTTAAAGTTTAGATCTTCATTGAGAACATGGAAACAGTTGGGAAGTGGTCAGAGAATAGTTGTATATTGTTGCAGGCCTAATAAAGTGCAGCAGCTGGAAGACTTTATGAATCAAGTCTTAAAGTAAATCTGGCTTATCATCTATCTTCCCAGTAAGGATTACCTTGCTGTGCAGCAGAATTGATAAATGTCCTCACGGAATTCTGTAACATTTGTGCTTTTTTTTTGCAAAGTTGAAAACTATTGCAAGACTTCTTAATAATGACCTTAAAATAATGTATATTAAAAAACCAATACATGTACCCTAACTTTTAAATGGGACCTAATACAGTGAAGACAGACAATTATAAACATCAAATGTTACTATATTTTAATATAAGTGATTCAACATGTGTTGCATATTTCATGTATATTTTAAAGCTAACATGCTGTCAGGTCTTTGGCAATACTTTTTTTAGTTCTACTTTTACATTGTCTATCATTTAGTTTTTACGCAGTAAAACAACAAAGCCAATTTCAAATCACATTTGGCATTTCCAGCAGTGCTTAAACCATTTTACACCACCTGTCTATTGTAGTCTTTGCTAAATGAGCACAGCCAGAGAGTTCTGTTAGCTATTGCATATATTTCACTTCAAATCTTAGCTATGTGGAGGTTCCAGCTAGTCAGGTGGAAAGCCAAAAAACTGAGTGCAAAATTTGCACTAAAAAGGATCTTATTCTCTATTGAATGCTATAAATATGTCATAAATATGTTATACTGTTTTATTTCAGTTTTTATAGACCAGTCTTGCTTTCTTGTAAAATATGTAATATTACAAATTGACATATTTAGCCTCTAGAAACTTAAACTTGTTTCCTACTTAGTTATACATTACAATTATTGCAGTTTTCAATCAGTTCTATGTTTGGTTTATACAATTATTGAAGACTTTTGCTACCTGGGTTCTCCCATTACAATGCTCAAGTGAGTGTTTGCCACTTCTGTATGAGTGGCCTACAAGCTGTTGTGTTTTATCCATGTCTGAAATCTATGGGGGGGGGGGGATGTTGAGAGCAGTGACTATGTGGCCCCCCAGACACCTTACAGTAACTTTGCTTTATCACAACTTCTGTTCAATAGATATGGTCACATTTTTTCTACTGGCTGAATTTGTGAGTTATTTGCAAATCCCCTAAATATGGTATCATCACTAAATGACCTGGCCATACACATATCAACATGATGCTCTTATCATCAGATCGGCTTGTTCAATTTCTATAGCAACTGTCATCAACTAACATTGATCAATCGTACCAGCGCAGTGTAGTAGATTGAAAACCGTTAGAATTTTTTCTAAGGCCTGTGTGTATGCTCGATAATACCATCGGATACAAATTGTTCAATTTGCTGAGAAAACCCATCAGATACTCAGACAATCACATAAAATTTACCAACATGACCGACCACTGCTTGGTTTTTTCATCACTATTGGGCGATGCATTTTTTTAACTTGACCAAAAGGAAAAACTGAACCACGAATGGCCACCTTAAGCTCTTGGTGTAAAAATCACGTAGTGACTTCTTATCTTGAAATCTGCCAACATGTGTTTGTGTTTATATACTATGATACAGTCATGAGTGGTGTGGACACATCTATTTGGATTTTTCAGATTGTCAAGATTTAAGCCCATGTAACCATGTAACCCCATACACCTTAAGATTAATCCATACAATTTCCATTAGATCTACCAACAACTGTGTAGTATAGTGGCCTCCCTGATACAATACATAGTGATTGGAAGGTTTAGAAAGGTCCTCATATTACATGGTTTTGGTAGAACAAAAGTTGATTGTACAGCAATTGTATGTAAAGATTGTAAGGTGTATGGGGGCCTTAAGAGTCAAATAATTAAAGATAATGTGGTACTCCCTCTGTGGCTGAAGTGATCATTTTATTTTACTTGCTTTCTTGGTTTACCCCAGAATATCAGCAGTATGTGTATGGTTAGATGACTTTGCCTCATTGTGTCCTTTTGCAGCATTAAAGTGAATGTATACTCAATATGTAAACAAAACATATGTAAAATTAAAGTTTGACTTACCTCTGAGATTGTATGATGGTGGCTTAAGGCCCCCATACACCTTACAATCTTTCCATACAATTTCTGTACAATCAACTTTTGTTCTACCAAAACCATGTAATATGAGGACCTTTCTAAACCTTCCAATCACTATGTATTGTATCAGGGAGGCCACTATACTACACAGTTGTTGGTAGATCTAATGGAAATTGTATGGATTAATCTTAAGGTGTATGGGGTTACATGGTTACATGGGCTTAAATCTTGACAATCTGAAAAATCCAAATAGATGTGTCCACACCACTCATGACTGTATCATAGTATATAAACACAAACACATCAACTTTTCTTCTACCAAAACCATGTAATATGAGGAGCTTTTTAAAGCCCCCCATACACCTTACAATTTTACCATGCAATTTCTGTACAATCTACTTTTCTTCTACCAAAACCATGTAATATGAGGACCTTTCTAATCCTCCCAATCACTATGTATTCTATCAGGGAGGACCCGGCACTACATAGTTGTTGGTAGATCTAAAGGAACTTGTATGGAGTGATCTTAAGGTGTATGTGGGGCTTAATCCTTCCAATCACTATGTATTCTATCAGGGGGGCCACTATACTACATAGTTGTTGGTAGATCTCATGGAAATTGTATGGAGCGATGTAAAGGTGTATGGGGGGCTTTAGGGCTCCACAATCCTAAATATACTTACCTGCTGTTCCTTGGAATCATATGAAAGGTACCATATTTATTTGCCATGTAGTGTTGAGCTTGAATATTCGAATGTCGAATATTTTTGAGAATTTGCAAATATTTTTAATATGTCGGCGGATATTCAGAATTTTAATATTATGTATAACAGTATGGCCATGTATTGCGAAAATCATATTAGCATTGTGAAAATATCGAATTGAATATTAGTAGAATTATTCGCGAAATGTCGCAAATTCGAATATTGCCTATGCCGCTCATCACTATTACCAGGCTTCCTGGGTTTAACACAGGGTGCAATATTGTGGGTGGACACTGGGGGTATTTAAAGGTTTTCCATGGGAATTTTCTACAGTTTACTTTGAATGGAGAGCTTAGATCATAGAATGACCCAGCAATCTGGTGCCCACGGCAGGGCCAGAAAATGAGGGGGGCTGCAAGGGATCTTCTTATATGACTCAATATAGTTACGTTTTTTTTTTTTTGCTTTTTTATGCATTCCTCCCTATTATCCACACATCTAGTGCAATTAATGTAATCATCCTTTTCTGGTGGTAGGTCCACTGTTAGGGTGATTTTACCACTGACATAAACTTTACCAGCCCACTTTTCCACTGACAGATGCAAATGTACTACCATAACTTTCAGATTACCATTGCCAATGTCATGTTTCATCACAAATTGGAGTATGCTACATGTTTCATCACATTTATTGACTGTTCAACTCTCCCTCTGTGTACTATAATTTTTTAAGGAATTTAGTATTAGTAACTTGTTTAAGTCATTTATCCTGTTTAACCTCCCTAGCACACTGCTGAGGTCCAGATTTCTGTACCAAAAGTGCACCATAGACTTCAATGGTAAATTTTTCTTTATGTTGTAGGCATGTAACTTCCCAAAATATGTCCGTACACGGGTCTAATAGACATCCTGAATATAATAATGTTTGAAACAAACAATAATGCAAAATAAATTTTTTTTTTTTATAAATTTTATGAGAAAACACAAAAATCAAGGCACAAAGCTTTGCTGCTATGTACTAAATCTCGCCCAAATAAAGTCTCTGGTGCCCCACATGTGCCCATTTGCAGTTAACCCTCTCTAACCTGGTGTGATGGATGTGATAAAATCACACCAGGGAAGAGAGGGTTACTGCATATGGGCACATCTGGGGCACCAGTGACTTTTTAATTTTGCGAGATTTAGTACATAGATGCACTTTGAAATCAGTTTTCTACATAGAAAACTGATTTCATGCACTGTACTTTCAAAGCTCCCGCCGCCTCCCCGATGTGACGTCATCATGTCTCTCGGAGGGGGGGTGGGAAGAGGAGAGAAGGAGGCATGCTGGCAGCCTTATCACATCGGGGACACCGGGACAGCGCAGAACTGTGAGTATGCGCTCCCGGTGCCCCGATGTGTACTGGACGGCAGCATCTCTCCAGTACTATAGTAGCACTAGCAGCGCAGAACGAGATGCTGCCGTCCTGACCGCTAGGGCGGTTAATCATCAGATATACTTTGATGTAAGTTTTAATATCAGTCAAACATATGGCTTCTAATATTGTACAAACTGCTTCTATTTGGGTGACCATTTAATAAGGTGACAAGTGAGTTTCATTAGCTGTAAAGAGATATACTTCATTTGCATTAAAGTTATGTTATAAAATTGCTTCAGAATATTTTGTCTTTTATTCTCCTAAATGTTGAAATTCATATAGATTTGTATGCATGTTGAAGTTTATTTTTGTCTCTTGCTTTGAGCACACATTAAAGACAACACAAGAAGTTGTTTTGGTCATAATATGCAGTACAACTTTAATTGCTATTCAGTTTGTAGAATCCTGGAATTTGCTTTGATAGATAAATTACTTTCTGTTTTCCAAATACACAGCAGCTTTGTTATAGGATAGTTTAGACAGCATTGGAAGTAATGCTTTTTAAATCTGTTTGAACTGCTCACATTTCTCCACATGCCACTTTGAAAGTAATTTGTAAATGAATGCTGAACAAAAGTAGTATGTAATACAAAATTTTACCTAATCAGCATGCACAAATGCCTTCTTCATTGAAATAATTACTCCGACTTCAGGAAACATTCTCCATAAATTGTTTTTAACTTTGTTCCTGCTGAATAATCTTGTGTTAAAGAAGTTCAGCTAAAGTACAAGTTTATTATTACAATTTAGATAAATGCAATTATGTGTTATTCTCATATTTAATTTATTTATAGAAATATTTGGATATATGTTTTAAATCAGATACTCCCAAGCAGTTTAATATTACCAATTAGGCTGTACAGGTTTCTTAAATATCAAAATAACATACTAAATACAGGTTTTAGTGGCAATGTTATACCAATTTTCTTTTATTATTATCAATTCTTATTTATATAGCACATATGCAGTGATTAACACAACACATATATCACTAATTGTCTCTCGGAGCTCACAATCTAATGTCCATGCCCTAGTTATCAATATAGTACAGTAGTCTTAATATTGTAAACTAATACAGTTTCAGCTGTATGTCACAGCCTAAGTGTTACATAAATAACTAACACAGTCTAAGGTAAATGTTTTGGGTAAGCTTTCAGATAATGCCCATTCTAAGATTTGAACCTGTGACCCTAGCACTACATGGCCAGAAAGTCAACTAATAAAAACCCTCACATCATGATTCTATAAATGCACCATACATTCTTCTTTGTAGCACATAGCTTTCTAAATTCCCATATAAGAATACTGTCCCATATGTCTCCCGAATGCCTTGAAGTGTGGCTCTAATTGTTTGACTGACAGTGATGGGACTTTCATTCAGCCCCCCCCCCTCAAAAAAAAAAAAAAAACTTAGTCTTTGTTAAATTTGTTCTACTATTGGTTATGTTGAATGCTTGCAGTAGTCAAAGCAGTAGATAATATAACCATATATGAACCACTATCTGGTTGAAAGTTAAATTTTTGAGTAGGGAATAATGGAAGGTAGGATTTTGTGGAAAAATATTTTAGAAAGTTATCCCACAGTGCCACAGCACAACCTATTGAAGCAAAATCTGTTTGTGTGTTATAAATATGAATTAAAAAAGTGTATTCTTAGACAGATTACGTTTTTAATATTATCAGAGTGTTCTTGATTGCTAAGTTAAGTATTTTTGAAGAGTGTGTTTAATTCCTTCAACATTTGTGCTGTTAAGCTTCCTACCTAGTAGTGTAAAGCAGCCCATACACGGGTCAGATTTTCAATCAATCGACTTAAAACGATAAATGTTTTAGTCGATTGATTGAGAATTTAGTTTTGCCCACCTGGTTAAATCGACTTAATCCGATCAAAATTGAGTGAAAATTCAGTCGTTTTTTGATCGGACTGGATGGTAAATTTTGGTCGGTCGATTGAAAATTGGTTCGGTATTTTGAGAACCAAGTGTGGTCAACCAATTTTTGATCGATTTTTTTCTACCTATTCTACCTCACTTCTGATTGAAATTTTAATCGGACTATTTTGGATCGATTGTTTTGTGGATTGAAAAAAAAATAGATCAAAAATCTTGTATTACATATGGCCCATGATACAATCGACATACAATTTTATACCGACTTAAAAATTGATCGTTTTAAGTTGATTGATTGAAAATCTGACCCGTGTATGGGCTGCTTTAGAAGATATAGTAGTATATTATCTGTGGCGATTAAGATAAAACACTTTTTTTTATAAACTCTATTTACACAGCGGTTTAGAGAACATGATAATAAACAGCAGGTGATGCACAGTGAATGCCTAACTGAAGGCCCCAGACCCTTGAGTGTATTTGAATAGGCATGGAAAAAAAATCAGATAATCCACTTTAAATTGCAGTGGAAGAAGCTTAGTAGCAGATGTCAAATCTTAGAGCTGTGTTCCAATACAGTCAATAAAAAGAGAAAAAAAAGCGGTAAACAAGACATATTTTATATCAGTACATTGTACTGCTTTATATAGACATACTATATTCACATTAATTAAATATACATGGGACCGTATTTACTAAATACATATTTTTTTACCCAAAAGGTGACCATTTGGTCATACATGTGGAAAAGTCAGTTTCACAAAAAAAACAAACAACCAAGCAATACACTATCTACAATGGCAGTCAATGGTAGTAAATGAACAAGTTCAGTATAGTTGTGATCTCAGTACTTCATAGTATAAGTGATGGATGGGGTTTTACAATATTAACACTGCTATTAGGAAGCCCAAGAAGTAACTTTACATACTACATATACCATCCCTCACCATTCTGTCCCAATTCTATAAAAAAAACACTTCTTTGACATCCCTTTAAACGTGCTTGATGTTTTCTGTGTAATTAGTCAACTGATCAGTAGATGAGAGCTATGGTCTGCACCTCTTAGAGTACATTTACATGGTCATTTCCCTGGCTGCTGTCAGTTGCTGGCATATGTAGCATATATCAGAATTCATAAGAAACAGGAGAGTGGAGTTCATGCAAGTAGAAATAAGTGGAAATAAAATAAATAAGTGGAGAAACAAGAGTTTAGCTGTGACTTATATGGCTGGAATAATTTATGACGTAGCCACAAAGTGCTAGCACTTTTGTTTAGGTGAACCCTACTCAATAAATGCAGAGCTATTCACAGCTTAGCCCTGTTTTCAAAAGCAGATAAGTAATTGATGTAAGGCAGATCTTGCAGATAATGTAGCAAATATGAAAGAGAATTTTACCAAATGCAGAAAATACTGCACAAGTGAATTTGCATTACATTTTCAAGGCATATAACACTAACTACTTATAAATAATTATCATATGGTTCTATTTATAGTGCAGAGCAGATGCCACTATCTAATCTTAACTGATATTCCACACCATGGTCTGCATTTTATGGCCCATTCATAAACTGCAGGCTGTTGTAGAGCATGTGGTATGTAATAGAGTTCTCTCTACTTAACAGTCTGCTTTGCAAATGTGTGATTGTTTCTTTTTAAGCCTTACAAATAGACCTTATAGCGTTCAAGGGTTGTTTGCAATTGCAGTTTCAATATTTCAAACGTTTTATATACTGTAGGATTCAGACTTTAACACTAGAAAATATCTGTGCGTCTTTTTTACAATCTGGCACAACTTACCCATGAGCACCTATTGATATATGGGAGGAGAGATAAGTCTGTGTAATAAACATTTATGACTGCAATGCCAAATATTAACCTCCCTAGCGCACTGCTGAGGTCCAGATTTCTGTACCAAAAGTGCACCATAGACTTCAATGGTAAATTTTTCTTTATGTCGTAGGCCTGTAACTTCCCAAAATATGTCCGTATAAGGGTCCAATAGATATCCTGACTATAATAATGTTTGAAACAAACAATTATGTAAAAGAAATTGTTTTTTTTTTAAATAAAAATTATGAAAAAAACCCACAAAAATTAGGACACAAAACTATGCTGCTATGTACTAAATATAGCCAGAATAAAGTCCCTGATGCCCCAGATGTTCCCATTTGCACTTAACCCTCTCTAACCTGGTGTGATAAAATCACACCAGGGAAGAAAGGGTTACTGCAAATGGGCACATCTGGGGCATCAGGGACTTTATTCTGGCAATATTTAGTACATAGGGGGAGTTTGAAAGCAGTTTTCTACATAGAAAACTGCTTTCATGCTATTTACTGTACAAATCTCCCGCCCCCTCCCCGAGTGACATCATCACGTCACTTGGAGCGGGGGGGGGGGGAAACACAAGCAGCCAAAGAGGAATGTCGCATGGGGACACAGGGACAGCGTGAGTATGCGCTCTCCCAGAGCCCCGACTTGTACTGGACGGCAGCACCTCTTCCAGTGCGATAGAAGCAGTTGGAGCGCTGGACGAGGTGCTGCTGTCCCTAACCCTAGGGCGGTTAATGTAAATAGACAACTCATGGTATCAAAATAGCATCAACTCACTCAGCTATTACTGTTGTGAGCTCAATCTGTTGTTGTGAATTTATAATGTAACCTGTCCCATATGTTAATTACATTAACATTCTGCTTTGCAATAAAAACCTGCTCCTTGGTAAGTTGTTAATGCCAGATTGCAAATTGTGTCTCTCCATGAGTTGGCCAGGGGATTCAGAGAATGGGTACTGCTAGGGTATATATACATGAGTAAAGTTTCAGCTCTGCATGTTCTGCTGAAGTCATGTCTCCTGTCACTTGCCTGTTGATCTGGCTTAAGGGAGTAGAACAAAGCCTTGGCTCCTGGCACAGGCTTGAGTGAAGAATTATATAGAGTGAATACTGAATGGTCCAGCGCTGCCTAATATGATTGAACATGCAGTATATTCATTTTATATGTTGATGGCTGTGTCTCTGAGTCTCTTTTTTTCCTAATTTTCTATCCAAAACTTTGGGGTTCATCTTATATTCTGGTGTATTTAACCTCCCTAGTGCACTGCTGAGGTCCAGATTTCTGTACCAAAAGTGCACCATAGACTTCAATGGTAAAATTTTCTTTATGTTGTAGGCATGTAACTTCCCAAAATATGTCCGTACAAGGGTCTAATAGACATCCTGAATATAATTATGTTTGAAACAACCAATTATGTAAAATAAAACATTTTTTTTTAAATAAAATTAATGAAAAAACACAAAAATTAGGGAACAAAGCTATGCTGCTATGTACTAAACATTGCCCAAATAAAGTATCTGGTGCCCCAGATGTGCCCATTTGCAGTTAACCCTCTCTAACCTGGTATGATGAAAGGGTTACTGCAAATGGGCACATTTGGGGCGCCAGAGACATTATTTGGGTGATGTTTAGTACATAGGTGCACATTGAAAGCAGTTTTCTACATAGAAAACTGCTTTCATGCAATTTACTTTTCAAATGAAAAAAACACAAAAATCAGGGCACAAAGCTATGCTGGTGTGATGAAACCAGGGAAGAAAGGGTTACTGCAAATGGGCACATCTGGGGTACCAGAGACTTTATTTTGGCGATGTTTATTACAGAGATGCACATTGAAAGCAGTATTTTTCATTGAAAATTGTTTTTGTGCAATTTATTGTTCAAATTTCCCGCTGCCTCCCCGATGTGACGTCATGAAGTCACTCGGAAGGGTGGGGTGGGGGGGGGGGAGAGAAGAGATGGAGCATGGCTGGCAGCATGTCACATCGGGGACACCGGGACATCTCAAAACTGTAAGCTCCCGGAGCCCCGATGTGTGCTGGACGGCACCATCTCGTCTAGTGCTATAGTAGGAGTAGCAGCACTGGACGAGATGGTGCCCCCCGACCACTAGGGCGGTAAATAGGATAGTCATTTATTTCAGGACCATGAATAACAAGAATAAAGAGTTGCATTTTAGCTCTTGTACCATCATAGCACCGTTTATACTTTACATATTTGTGATCTGAATTTAATGCAGTCCATAATCCCCATCCCAGAAAAGCTGGACTGCAGTGTAAAAGCAGTAGTGATTTGCAAAACTTTAAGCCCTATGGGAATGATAAACTAAAAAGAGCATGTTTAGTTGTAAGGACACAAGTGCAATAAAAAAAACATCTTATAATGAAATAGGCTATTCTTAGCTAATAGTAGATAGTAGATACAAATTCAAACAAATTTAATCATTCGAGTTGCTTTTTATATTATTCTCTTAAAATTTGGTATAAAAGAAAGATGTTAAATACAGCCACATGTAAGAGCTGGCAAGTTGCAATGTATATCATTAGGTTTAAGATATTTATTAAGCCAAAACTAAAAAAAATTTACCCTTATGGGGTAACTTGTACTTAAGCAACCATTCATATGAGCCTTTTCTATGTTCATTTGCATAGAACACAGTGATTCCTTAGAAACGTTTTAGTGTTGTGTGGTGAAATGAAATGATTGAAACATGTTAACCCTTTATGCAAATGCCTATAAGGCTTTATTCCAGTATGCTTCTATTTGCAGTAGATTGAGCTGACAACACAGTGACAGCCTCAAGTTATAATTTCCTTGGTTTTATTGGCTTGTGTGTGAACTCTAACATTGTTTTAATGTAGTTTTTATAATACATGTATATGGCTTATAATTGAACTCTACCTGCTTGAAAAATAAGGCCATAATTCACTGAATTGACACCAAGAATAGCCCATAATTCACCACAGTGATGTCACACACTTGAATTATGGCATGCTATATCACAGAGGAAAGAGAAAGTGGTGATGAAAGAGGTAGTGTACTATGCACTCCGATGCATTGTGCTATAAAAAGGGAAAGAGATCACTGTAAATCAGCTGGCAGGACTGTTCTGTAAGTACCACTGCTGTACTTCTGTATATAAAACATGCTAATGTTCTTCAGTATGGGTGCTGCAATATCTCTGCTTGTGTTTAGATATTTTGCTAATGTAATACATGAGTAATTAGTGCACAGTGTGAGGAAAAGGCATAGATCAGACTATAGAGCTGAGCTGTACAAAAGCGTGTGCAGTTTTCAATCATGAAAAAGTGGTGTGCAGTAATCCATAGCATATCATTATTCACCTTTCATCGTTTTGAATGCTCTTAATGAAGGGTTCTGAGTTAAATTTAAAATCACATAGTTTGCTGTACATGATTTTTTTGCACTTAGGTTTTTTTTTTTTTTGTAAGAGGTTTGAGGCCTTAGTTACTTAGGATGCACTTTGCTTTTTTGAATAATAAGAGTAGAGTAATGTAATGATTCTTAACCTATTATTGGATGCATGTGGTAGTTTATGTAGTCTTTTTATGTCTATTAGTTTTAAGTAAGAGTTATGAATGCGGAAATATTTTCCTACACACATTTGACTTCCTACACCCATTCAAATGGCACATGATCACAGCTTTTGGTTAATCCAACATTGTGTTTTGTGTATTACTTCTGGCTTGTTTATAGGAACTGGATAGCTGGGTGAGTAAAATCTATTGATGGCACCTAAAACAATGTTTTTTTCATATCATCACATGTTCCATGTGTATATTTGTCAGTGTTATTAGAAGGGGTTGTAAACACAAGCACAAGCAGGGATTACTTTTTAGGAACAGTCATCTTTGTTCTGCATCAGTCTAGGGGGGAAGGGGGGAGCTCGCTGCAGTATTGACACATTCCTGATCTGCATGTCCTCTGGCTACGACTCGAATACAAAGAAGGGGATGGAGATTAGAAACACCAGCTCATGCAGTTCAAGCTCACTGAAAGACCAAACCCATCATATGTGAGAAATCAGTCGATTTCATAGTGATCAATTCATTTTTATGGTATAACCTTTACACCTGGTCAAGCAAATATTCGAATGATTACTTATTTTGTAACAAGTACCACTTAAAGCCAGGTATCACAGTCAATTTAGTGTACTTCTCCATGAACACCCAGATATTCAGAATACACTCAGCTGAACAGGTCATAGGAAGGACACACCCTTCTACCTTTCTAACAAATATAACTCTATATAAAAGTTAAAGTTAGTCAGTTAAAATGAAGAAAATATAAAAGAACAGTTAATACATGTGAATATTGAATCATGAAAAATACAGGTGAACGGAACTATGGTTCTGGTATAAAGAAGTGAAAACATCATTTGAATGTTGTCTCTAATGAGGATTGGTGGGTGTATTCACGTCATATGTATCATCTGTTTACAAAAATATGATCAGCTGCTTTGTGGCTATGGCAGCGGTGTAGCAGAGCATTTTTTTATTTACTGGAGTTTTGCCTTAGAAATTCATAGAAAATAAATGAGTTCTCAAGGCTTTTTTACATTATGTTACAAAAGTGAAGGATTTTACAATATAAGACTAAAACACATTACATAACTACACTTATAAAGAATATGGTGAACAAAGTAAAGAAACACCAGACTCAGCTAAGCCTCACTTGACCTGATCTCTCCTGTCCTCTCTACTAGAGATGGTCGAATTTTTTTTCAAAAATTCGACCATTTCGATGGTTTCGGCTTAATTGCAAAGCCCCTGAACATGGTATCATCACCAAACTGGCTGGAGATGTAGAGAAGGGGTGGGGGTATAACTCCCAAAAAAGAAAAAGGATGTCTCTAACATAAATGTCTTTTCACAAATTAGTTCAGCAAGGTTTTGGAGTTCAAGTGATACGTTTAGGTAACTGAAGTCATTAGAGAAGCAAGCTTTCAGGGATATAGCAGATCCTTCTTAAGGCTAATAAAAATTGGTCTTGAAACTTACTTATACACAAAAAAAATGGTCATAAATATTTTGAACAAAAGAAAACAGTTTTGCCTGACACACATATTGATGGAGGGAGAGTGACGGAGTTAGTTAATGAGGGCAGAGTTAGGAAGAAGTTATTTGGGGTAAGGAATGTAAGAGTTCAGTGTGATATTCACCTCTTCCGCAATTAAAAAGGTCCTAGACCTGGGGGAAGCAGGAAATATGGCAACCTACTAATTAGCAATTGTCTTTTAATTATCAAGATTAGCATGAATAGCTATTGACCATAGTTAGTCCAGTCCACTTGTCATGCATGACAGTTCCATCTAGGTTTAGAAGAACAGAGGGGGGGGGGGGTTATTGTGAGTTGTTCTTTGAAATCAGTTTAAATTTTTGTACATATCAAGCTTGGCACATGACATTTTGTTCGATCCCTCACTTTAACCGTATCTCTCTACGATGTTTGAATTTTTTTTTATGAATTTATCATTTCCCCATTCCAGCCTCTCTTTCTGTTTTCAACATTTAGCTAGTTTCCCTCTGACTCTTCCCTAACCACAGAATCGGAATCTCCTTCTCCTTGTCATTGCAGAGCAGCTATGTGAGTACCTGTACTCATATCAACCGTGCAGACAGAGTACCAGTACCAGGACCCCTACTATTGCGTTATATGAGTACAGGGACGTTCTCTCCTCCTTCGATCCTCCAATCGTAGTGCTTACCTCATATCGTCCCAAAAATGCCCTACATGACTCTCTGTTGTGAGACAGGTCCAATACCCTTTGCCAGCGTATGAACCTTCATCGCTACACTATCAACAACCAGAAAACCCGTTGTCCCTTATGTGTAGCCCATTTCTTGCAACTGGCCACAGCATTACAGAGATCTCAGGGTTAGTGGTCCTGATGGGGAATTTGGAAACACAGAAAGAAGCCTTGGGAATGGTGGAATGTAACTTCTACCTAAAAATTCAAACTCGGAATACGGTTTAAATAGGACACACTTCATGTGCCACTTACACAAACTTTAACTGATTTCAAGAACACTCTTCACAATTAAACACCCCCCCCCCTCTTTCTCTTCAAACCTGATGGAACTCTTCATCACTGAACTACATTTGGACTGGACCTACTTTCTGTCAATCTACTATTCTACGCCTAATCTCTGATAATTTTAAAGCTATTGCTTCATTTTTTTTTTTTTTTTGGTTGCTTCCTATTTCCTCTGCTTCCCGGTCTATGGATATTTTAATCGCTTGCTGAAGAGGTGAATATCCAGCTGAACCTCTTATCTCCTTACCCCATAAACTCTTCCTACCTCTGACCTCCATTAACTAACCCTTCACTCTTCACTCTTTCCATCATCCATTGTTTGTCCAGGCAAACTGTTTCTCTTTTGTTCACATATTTATGACCCTGTTATTTTGTGTATAAATTTTAGTTTCAAAGACCAGAATTGTATTACTTCCGAAGAAGGGATCTGCGATATCCCGACGCTCTGCCTTCCTCTAATGCAATTCAGTTAGCCAATAAACTGTATCACTTGAATCTCCACTACTGCCTGTTTTTATTCGTGTGTCTTAACCACGGTTTACAACACTCTACTATTCACTAAATTAAGTTCAAAGTCAGTAACAAATTTCGTACATCGGAATTTTCGACTTTAACTTTGAACTTAATTTATTCAAAAAATGACATGTGCCTAGAGCCTTACTTTTTTTTCTTTCTTTCAAATGTTACAACATAACCCTTCTCCTATCTCACTCTCAGCAATTTTTGGTTGATATTTCAGGGGCTTTGCAATCAGCTCACAAAGTTAGCAAGTCGAAAAATGCGACCATCTCTACTCTCTACTTGTCCTTAACCATTAGCTTACAAAGTTAGAACGTGATGTCACCTTGGGGCCTGCAGCTTTTGAAGACATCTCAGCAGTTATGGGTTTGCCTTCACAGTAAAACTGATCTAAGCTTTGCTTTACCTGCCATTATCTCTGTCAAGGCCTACACAACATAATTACATTACATTGGTTTAGTATTAATGTTGTCTCATGTAATGTGTACAGTTGTACAAAGGAATACAGTTATAGGTTATGTATACAAAATGGTTGCTGAGTTCAGGAACATTTTAGATTCTTTCATTTTTTACCCAGTTATTTGGTTGGTGAACTAAATTACTCCTGATCACTTGATTCCTGCTTGCAATCCAGGAGATTTATTTTCAAATACACACCTCTGCTTTTTGACATATAGAAAGTCATAAAAAATATCAGTAACATGGGATTTCTAAAGCCAACAGTAAAATTCAGTCTTGATATGCTTCAGAAAGCACACTTCCACAGAACCTTTGGTGTGCCCTATGCACTCTTGCTGTAGTAGATTACACAAATGCAGATTAAGGTAAACTGACTGAAATTTGTGATTTAAACACTTTCTAGTGTTTTGTAAATAGCGTTACTAATTCAAGAAAAGGTTTCACTTGTTGCTGGGAATTATTCTTAAGAATAATTTAGTATGTGTGATCTCAGCTATAAAATATTGGAATGCTTTACACGAAGATAATTAGGACTTTAAAGGTGGACCCCATGCTGTTTTGTAAGCAATAAAGCAATAATAAATGACAAAAATGAACTGAGCTAGCATTGTGCATGGAAACAAGCTTGGAGTTTGCTTTTAATCATCTTGAAATTACATTTTGAATAAATATGAACAGTAATCACAACATTTATGTATTCCTGTTATACAGGAAAAATGGCTAACATGAAAATAGGCTTTGCAGTAAAAAGTAAGAGTATATAAAGAATAAGATGGTAAGGCATTTTCTTCATACAAAATACAGTAACCCATAGCAAGCTGGTTTCAGTTCATTAGAATGACAATTTTAGCCCCCACTGCTAAAATATAATTAATCGTAAAAGGGGATGTATACTGAACTTCAGTACTGCTCCACCCCCAATGTCCATAAGCTCCCTATTGGACTCCAAACATGCTCTCCACAGCTTCTTGCGGATTCTGGAGGGGCTGTGCATGTACACTTGGATGAGGATACACATTTTATATTCTATAAAAGCCTGTTAATTGAATGTTTTATTCCAAGAGACATAGAATAAGACTCTTTTTAACGTCTGGCGTATGGATCCACTGGAACATCTAAAAATATTGATTTTCCCTTTATTTCCAGCTAACAATGCACATCCTGAATTCAGGGTGGTTACAGTCACTCCAATGTCTCTGTATAGGAAAGATATAGCCACCTATAGAGAGCAGGTTTGTGGAGATTGTATTGTTTTATGGCCTACTTGATTTAGATGGACTTTAGTGCCTTATACTACTCTATTGAAATAGGTTATACTCAGATAATCCAATTCTATAGTATTAGTCATAGAGATATTATGGCTATTTTTATAATTTAATAGAAACTGAATGTTTTTACTATCTTTAACCCACTGACAGCAAGTCTATTTAAATGGTTTATTGCTGTTGATCTATGCTTTAATATAGGTATTATCACTATTTTCACAAATATATGCATTGATTTTATTCTGGTATTACATTTAATCTATTTGCTCAATTTAAAATTGCAGGAAAGAAAATATTACCATTGTTTTCTTATGTAGAAAATATTATGTTAACGGTGTTGTGTTTCCTAATGTTAGAAATATTGTGTGAACCTTTTCTCATTTCCGCAAGAGCTAAAATGGCCCAAATGGCCATATTTCCTTTTTAATATTTAATATTCCATTTAGAGGAATGCATAAGAACCAATGCAACACTGAATAATACATATTTCATAGCAATGCTGAATTATAAGAGATGTCTGGTGGCCTTACACGACTCATTATGTATTCGTGCAGGCAGTACCCTGTAGTTTATTGGAATACATGTGTTAGTATGTGTCAAGGGGAGAGTATCAATGAAATAGTAAAGTACATAAATAAATAAACATGTTTCCTGGCATTTCATTCCCAGTGTGTGAACAACACCAATGAAATGTACGAAGCCTTGATATAAATGTAAATTCAAGCAATACACTGTTTCTTTAATACATATTCTAATAGCACAAATGCAACTCAGTGCAAACCTGATTAATGGTAATGACCTGGTTTTAATGGCTATGCTTTCCATTATTTTACTATTATCTGCTTGATGATATAAAGTAATCTGTTATAATGTGTCCAGGGTGTAAAGCATTTTCTTTTTGATTTTGCAAAAGTAGACATAAGAAGGAAACCAGAGGAATCTGGATTTTGCAAATTCAAACATTAGGCTTTTGCTGGTCATATTTTACCTTGCTTTATTATTTTATTTCTTCATACCATTTTTATGTGTAACTGAAAATGCTTTAGTCTGATTCTTAAAATATTGTTTCTGTGTTCACATTTTCAGTACTTGGTGAGACTCCTATCCTGTCTTGATATAGTCTCTTCAGGTAGTTTTTCTATTTTTGGTGGCGAGTCAGGAAGAGGAAGGGTGCACAGTCACTATAAGGGAACAGTTGATGTTTCATAGAAGCTCTAATTTAAAATCACTGTTTAATAATTTGTTGAGATGGCCTACATATACATATAAAAAAATAAGAAAAGCAAGCTACTGCACTGTTTGCGTGTGTATGCATATTTTATATTGTTTGGTAAATGTCTTAATATTCTGCAATAAGGGCATATCCAGAGATCTATCTCCTGTTTGATTGTTCTTGTTCTCATCCTCAGGCCTACTCCTAAAACATTCTCTTTCACCTTTTCTGCTAGCACTGCATAAACAACCAGCAGTAGCTGCTAGGTTGATTACAATTTTTACTAACAATATCAAAAGAATCTACTTCAAAGACCCACGAGATTCAAATTATACAACTGAGAGATACTTATAAATAGATGTTATCATAATTTTGCAGAATTATCACTAGATCCATAAAACTATTTAATGATAATACCATGCATCTATATGTATTAGCATAGGTCAATTTTATCATTTTACTATCATCTCTACTAATAAATATCTTTCTAACCATCACAGCAAGTATCACCACTTCTACCAAAGACTGCACTGCAATTTCATTATATTATAAGTCTCATTGTTACAGAGGCAAGATTCATTATATATATATATATATATATATAT
>CM070039.1:54560128-54573941 GCA_036250615.1 Ptychadena robeensis
CCCCCCCCCCCGCCCTAAGTGCAGGGGTCCCAATGGAGCCGATCCACATGCCTTCCTACCTGACCATTTGTTCTCATGGTGTTCTGTCAATTTGCCGGCCAGAGGTTGAAGTACTGCACTACGTCAACCTCTGGCCGGCGGATCGGCGCAATGCCGTGGGAACAGCCGGTCCGAGAACGGGTTGTTGCTTCACTGGTTGTTAAACATTTGCTACAATGTCGAAAGTTGTGATATCAATTTGCTGCATTCCCTAAATAAAATTTAGGGAGTGGAAATGGTATAATTCCCTAGGTGTGAAACAATTTCAGTTGTAGAAGTAGTAGGCTTGAAGCACAAATGGAGTATTTTGACACTTGGTCTTGGTTTAAAGCTTTACATTGTCAAGAAGGCTATAATATTAGTAAGATTTCGTTTTTTTTTATTTATTTAGTTAAGTTATTTAGCATGTGATTCTTAAAAAGGGCATCCTAATTATTAGAAATGGTCTAAGCCCCTAAACATTAGAATATCACCAAAACAGCTGGATAATGTAGAGAAAGGTTGTGGGAATATTTTTTAAAAGGAAGTATTGATTTAGCAAATGTAGGTTTCAAATGAATTAGGTTTAAAGCCAAGTCAACATTTTTTGAGTAGAAATTTGGAATTAATTTCTACATGTGCTAAGGCAATTCTCTCTTTTTTGTAATGTTCCCACAACTATTGTCTCAAATCTCAAGCAATTCTGGTGATAATATCATATTCAGTGGCATTACAAATTCACCTGCAAATATATGAAAAATATTCAACCATCTTCTCTACTAATGATTGAAATAATAATGAAAAGAAAAAAAAACATTCTGAGGAATCAGGTTGGAGTTTGAATATATATATATATTTTTTTTTATATTTTATTATTTATAGCTATTAACAATATCGCTGCTATTTTATTAACTGAGAGGTAGATTATACGAATTATAGAGGTCTATACTTTTCCTGCCAATGCACAGTACAATATGATATATTTATATTTTCCTTTTTGTTCCAGATAAGAGGAAAAAATGGCCCTAAAGTTTAATTTCATATCACAAAATCCCACGCTGAGTGCTCTGTAGGTGCAGAATTTTCTCCAGCACACAGCGTATAATGGTACATTTACATAATAAGGAAAAATGCATGATTTTGCCAATTCAAAGAAGTGAAGTTGTTAAAGTTTGTAAAAAAATCCCTGAGGTTTAAAGTAGCAGGAATGCAAGATAATGTCTGACTGCTAATGTCTTTTAAATGATTTCTGGTTTTAATTTCTTGAGCATTCACTGAACCTGAGATACTTATGTTGGAAATGCTGCTGTATTATACTGTACATGATGGTTGAAACATCATCACCCCTCAATTAACAATGAAACCGCAGAGTTTCACAGGACTATCTAGTTTTGTGCTGATAGCATAAAAATACAATTGACCCAGAAATACGTTTTATATTTAGCCGGTGACAATAAGTGACGAGCAGCATAGGCAATATTCACATCCACAAAATATCACAAATATTTCACAATCAATTTGTAAATAAGAGAATTTGTGATCTCCAGTCATTATTACCTTAATTGCGCAAATTGACATTTGTACATGTACATATTGTAAATGCAATGTATGGTAGTTCCAGATACCAATGTAAAAAATGTAATAATCACGATTATGAAGATTTCTTGATGCCAATATTCCCAATAAAAATTTGCAATTCGAATATTCGCCTAGAAACTGAAAGAATGCTTTTTACAATGTTGGTGTAAAAACAATGCTGAAGACACATACACATCTACATATATACATATATCACTCAATTAACTGATTTGCAATTACTGAAATGAAATATTAACTGGATCCTGCAATGTTTTCATACCTACATGTTTGTCAGGAAAGAATGATAAAGACACCTTTGTAGGGGCCAGGATAACTATTCTTGCAAATGAACAGTCCTTAGACCCTTTTTCTCTTCCTCTTTCAATAATGAATAATTTCGATAATTAATCAAATGGGATCCTTATACCAGAGCACTTGTCCAGAAGCTGGAAAACTATACTGACCCTAACATAAATTACTGCTGAAAGTGAATGTATCAACCAAAGGATAATTCCTCAATGTGTTAGCTAAATCTCCTAGTTGGACCCCAGAGAAAACTTTTTTCTAATGCTAAACCCTAAAACTCCCTCAATGGTTAACTAATGTCAGAATATGTACATAGCCACCTCAGCTAAAATACTGAAAATGATTTGCTATCAGTTGTCTACAAACATCAACCATACATATCAAAATATTATGGATCACTGGAATTTGCAACACCTCTTTCCCTTTTTAGGGCAGTATTGTGCTTTGTTCAACAGCAGCACTTACTGCATGTGTTCAGGCTGGAGCAGATGGAAGGCAATAGAACAATACAAGACAAGGCACAATAGAACATTCATAGGACAATAGTAGAGCCCAAACATCAGAAGACCACATTTGTATGTTTGTAAAATGACTCTCTGTCATGGATCATAAAACCTCTCAAGCCAACAGTAAAGCTTCCTTCTGGCAATCAATGCACTCATCCCTGCCCACAATGTCTACATGCCACCTTTGAACTATTTTGTATAGAATGCTGTTACAATAAAGGATGATTTAGGCTTCATTAAAGAAAAAAATATTTATACCCTTAATCAACCCTTTAACTTCCATTCAATTTACTAAATACAAAGCACCATGTCTATGCAAAAAAAGTTACTGTTTAGGGTTTCCATAATGCCTATATTGTCTTAAATATGTGGAATTTAGAAATTACTGTTTTATTTTTTATGGGCAGGGTCCTTTATTTTTTATGGGCAGGGTCCTCTACTTCTCATGTGTCATACCTGTGTAATATATTGGTGCTTTATTAATAAAAGATAATAATAATAATGAAAATGTAGAAGAGGTTTCAGTGGCTGGGCTAAAAATTCATATTTTGGGAAACATATGCCTTCTAATGAAGATTGCATTGTGTCACTAGGTGTTTGCAGGTTTTTAAAATGTCAGGCTTATCACAGGACATACATAATAATGAATATTAACCAGGAACACAATGGCCTTGTCTACTAAAAATAGTTTTAAGTGCATATGCTATACATAGAACTATTTATCATATAAGATGCCAACTGTACAATATGTAATAAATAACTGATGTGCCTTCAATGCATTGATAAATGGCAATCAACTCTAAGAGGCCCCCATACACGTGTCGGATTCCCACCGGATTCCGGCACGATCGATTCCGGGCGCGTGCACGCGAAACGATCGTGCCGGAATCGCGTGCAGCCCACCTTGTCCGATCATTCGCGTCCGATTAATCGGGGGCTCAGAATCGGATCCGACAGAGAACCAACATGTTGGTCTTTCTGATCCGATTCTGCACACATCAGGGGGAGTTGCCATTTGGGAAGTAAGTGATCGGACACGGAATCGTCCAGGAATCCGTGGGACAAGGTGGTATGCAGCGATCGGATACTCTTAATTGGCTGATTGATCGGAGCTCCGATTCCCGCTGAGATCGCCGGAATCGATCGGGTGAGTGATCAATTGGCCATGGAATCCGACACGTGTATGGCTAGCTTAACAGATTTTCATAATTGCTCATTTATTCACATATTTTTTCCTGCATCAGCTGTATTGCTCCTTTCAGAGTCCTTTTCACATATTTGTCTATTATTCCATGTCCTGTTCACTTTGTTCAGAATGCTAACAGTAGTTTATACACATAAAGCAAGTTCCTTGTAATGAACCTGACAAAGTGTCGGTGATTGAAATTGGGTCTACAGTCCCTTGTTCTGTGAAGGATTTGGCACAGCAACAGATGGAAAATCACATGCATACTCTTGACATTGATCCCAGCTCTTGGATCAATAGCTGTGCCAAGTCCTTGACTAATAACAAGTTTGATTCCTTTTTCAGTTCTTTGTTGTTCTTTTTCTGATGGATTTAAGCAAAACAGAGCTGTCTCTTTTTCTCAGCAAACAAAATACGCATTCCTCTTGAATTTTATCGCAGCAGTAGTAAATTTTTAAGGTGGGTCTGCCAAAAAGTGAATGAACCAACAGAATTCTGCACACTCTAGACAGTGTGTGTGGCATAGATCACAGATGTATTTTGCTAATACTGCATGTGCATTTACTGGGACTGGCATAAAAAGGGAAAACCTTCTTGAAAAATGTATGGCCAATGTCTCTGTAGGTTTGGGGAAAAATTTTTGACTCTTGCATCATCTGAAATTAAATAAAACATATATTTTTTTCCAAACAAAAAACTTGATCACACCCCTGACAGCAATTCCTACACAAAATGGCCCATCCTATTTGTATATATATATATATATATATTGAATAATGTATCATAACCCTGAAAGCTTGTGAATGTAAGTCAGATAGAAGCAAACTGCCATGAGAAATAGCGGGGTACTAAATTATGTTAGTTTATTTTAGTACAATAAGTAGTGTCTATAGCATATCAGATCAAAGCCAACATCCCAGAAATTATATAATTGATACAACGCTTGAGATGGGGTTAATCCCCAGTCTAATTTGTGGCACCCTTCACCAGAGAAGGTATTAGTTCCTGGACACAAAATATGGGACTTTAACAGCATATAAATATAATAAAACAAAGTTTATTTACATACAGTAAATTAAATGATATACTTCAAAAAGTGGGTAATACATTACAGTTTTGGGGGCTCTGCCCTGTATAGGAGTCTCTAATCTCGAAGAATTTCACGGTTATATTACGCTTCCTCAGGAGACATAGATAAATAATCTTATCTGTAGGTATAGAAAGAAAAGAAATGACCATCCACATAATTGTATTCATTATATATTCTTGTTAATACTTTTAACATCCATACATATGGCTAAGTCTTTATGATGAGTAAATGGATAGCTGATAGTATTCTCATGTAAATGTCATATAAAGTTTGTCTTTAAATGATTTTAGTTACATGTATGTCACGTGTAACTGGTTTACTCCCATGGCGTAGAGGGTTATTGGGGGCGGGAAAGGGGGAGGGTCAAAAATCTTTCTACGGGGAACGGGGAGCTTGACCCCACAATGGCCCTCTCTGCCAGCCAATCTGCTTCAAGTGATATCCCTCTACTGTGTATACAAAGATAGGTATATAGAGGAGGGAAAATCTTCTCAATTATAGATATCCTAAGAAATTATGTTTATTTCATGTTTTCAATAGTGTCTGACATTGACCACGGGCATTCGTGGATTGTTGACTTACTTTTCACGGTGAACCGTATTGACCTTAATGTCCTCAATGAAAATTCTAAAACTAAGGGAATATTTGTAGCCACAATACCAATAAAAAAATCCAAAAGGGTACAAACACCTTGCAGTGTCAATTAAGTGGGGTCACCCCTTCCAGAACATACCACACCCCTTCATGGCATAGGATCTGTTATGCATGGATGAGGGGGGCATAAACTACATGAGGTACCTCCTTCCAGAGCATACCAGAACCCTTTTTTGCTTGCATGGAAGTACAGGAAAGTAGACCGCTCATTAAGATAAGGGGGTCTTTTCCCCACAACCTTGCCCTGGTTTTGTGGTACCATGTAGTATCTGAGGTTCACTTTAACATGAGGTCCACCCTATTGAATGAGAACATCACACAGTGTATACTCTAGTGTTGTAAATCCATCTCTACCCATAAAAGGTCAAGTGGCCCATGAAGGGGGGGGGGGGCATTTTGTGAGCTCCAGGGGCAGTATTGTTACAGTTCAGATACCTTGCACAAACATTTTGGCCAGGCTTGAGGGTCTTCTTCACAAAGAAAAAGTTATAAAATTTTAAGAAAGGGGCATGAAGTAAAGCAGTCATGGGCAAACTACGACTTCTAGGCCATTTAGCTTCTTAATCTGGCCCCTGCTGTGCTCCCCTCTGCTTATTCATTGCTATCGCATCAATAGGGATTAATGCAGCAGCATGATGATGTGATATAATCATGATGCCACTGAGTTGTCCACCATGTCAAGATGCGGACACCATTGCTATGAACGAGCAGAGCGGAGCATTGTATGGGCTGGATTAAAAAGCTGTACAAGCAGGGAACTAGCAGAGGGTTTCAGGAGACCACATGAGCTGGGCAATTGCAGAATGGCAGCTCTGACCAAAAAACAGCATGTAAGAGGAACAGGTAAGTCTGACGGACCTCTTCAATACCAATGCATATCTTAACATACTTACCCTTTTTTATATTCAATTTTAACTCATGTAAAAAGACAGCTTTTACAATGCCATTTGACCAAAAGCGATATATTTGGCATTAACATGTCAACATGTATTACTTACTAATATGCAGTTTAATTGCAGTTTAGCGTGTATTATACCTTATGTAATATTGACATTTTGAAAGAGACCATTTGTATAAAATAATTTTACCTCTGTATATAATAGACATAGGCACATTAACAAGTAAAGCCTTCTAAAAAAAAACTTTAAAATATAGTCACAAGATATCTGCATTGGCCTCTTTATTTTCAGGAATCAGTTGACTAAAAAGTGCTCAGGGTTCCCAGTATACTATTCATTTTCTTTTGTCTCCTGTAAAGTCAAGTGGCTAGACAGAGTTCGAATAATAAAACACAGACATTTCCCATGGTCCAGATCATTTATCAGTAATAGAATACTGAACAGTTATGCCTCAAGAAATTGAAAGGTTAGTATGTATTTATTTAATCATAGAATTACAGGAATGTTATAGGGTATTTCTTATTTTATGATTTTTTTGATTTAATTAAACTTACACTAATCCTAAACAATAAATTGTAGACATATATAAGTTTTTATCTTTGGACAAATGCTGTCATATATATAAAGTTCAAGTATTAAAGCCATTAATATATTGCAAGAATGTATGGAGTGCCTGTAATACAATAACGTTTTTCATACGTTACAGTTACAGTCTTCCTCTTATGTTGTATTGTTGAGTGGGGACCACCTCTGGAAGTGACTGGCACCATGTTTCTTTGATAAAGTTGTATGTGTGTGTACTAAGTATTGCCTTAGTTGTGTCCTCTTCCTCAAAACATGGGTTTAGAATGTATTTTTTGACCATTATCTCCTATCTTTAGTATCTACATATCTAAAATGGATACCCTATCTAGGATGTCTAGATACAGACATAGGACTGGAATAGTTATGTCTACTTGACAATCAGTCAATCAGTTTTTGCCTCAAGACTGCCTCCTAACTGCTTATTTACTTGTTATGTACAACTGCATGGATTGAAGGGTAGATAATATGTATGCACAGGTAGTAGAAGATGGTAAAGTTATGTATAAGCAAGGAAGCACAAAATGTTGCCCAACCTGTTGTTAGATTGTATACTGATTAACTATAAATATTTGATCCTCCTATGCATTCATAGCCAACCAGTGTTCTTTAATTTAGGGCAGTGTTGTCTAACTGTCTTGTCCTGCTATAACGTCTTAGCCCCCTTGAACCCTCACCCATTGGCATATTTTGAGAGTAGAAGAAACACACCTGAAATGGTAGTGGGCTGTGATGAAAAATAAGCATAACATAAAAAGTGGACCAATATCATTGTGTCATAACTGATAAATGATCCAACCAAATGCTAAAACATGTGGCCACTGGTAACCAAACAAATTTCTAAGACTCTTATTCTTATAAAAGTAAACACACATTGGTGGTGGAACTCTAGAACAGGTCTGGGAAATACATAATGAAGGCTTTATTCATGTATATTCAAGGATATAAAAAAAATAGTTATAATAATATTGTTTTGATATAATGATAAGTGAAGCATCCAAATGCTTTTTATAGCCTTGTTAAACTGTCTGTTATCATGACAAACATTGGTTCCAATTGTAGTTACTTAAAAGTCAGGTGCCTCTTTGCATTTGTTGCAATCTTGCATGTAGTGTATAAGCATGCATTGTGGTGCCCTGCAAGACATGGCTTCATTTAAGGGATGCCATTCAAAATTAATGACACTGCAAAACACCAGCGCATGCTGCACCACACAGTGCAGTACGAAGTGTTCAATTAAGAACGTCAATGCTGTAATGCTGATAACTACAGTAGAAGATTGGATAATATACCTAAAAAGATTTAAGGATGCAAGGCAGTTATCGTGAACCTTTTTACCTTGCTCTATTTACTTAAAATAACTGACATTGCAACATGGATAAAAGTTGATATAAGTGGTGGCTTCCCATGTTTTGCAGGATACCAATATCTACTATTCTACTTTTACTTGAACTTTTATGGTTACATATTATACCTAGTAAGATGATTTTGAATTATCCCTGCACCATTTTTCATTACTTTATCACTTCAATTATCACATAAAATGTTCACTTTGGGTTATTTATCTACTATTTTTGTCACCCTTTTAGCTCTGTTTTCCTGCTTCGTTATATCTGTTTTTTTATCACTTAATTTGAATTTTAATTTGAATGGCACACTTTGCCAAGGGTTATTAATATGGGGTACCTCCGACCCCTTAACATGGCACAATTTTGGAACCTCAATGCTTGGCTGATGTCCTTCACTATATATGCACTCCTCACTAATTTTCTTACCTAATCAATCAAGATAAATTGGAAATTTAGATATATCGTTATCAATATACCCCCTTTTAGATAAACCTGGGTGCTATCTGGACGCAGGGTGGCTGTCATTTCCCGTTTCCTGGCTGGGGCATTAATTTTACTCCCATTACCTGACTATGGTGGTCACATTATGGTGGTTCTTCCGAAAAACTTCCTGTGTGAGTATATATTTCATAGGCCATACCTAGTACCATCAATACCAATATCTAAATGAGTTTGGTTGAACTGATAGTCCACTGCTCTGTTGTCATTTCAATAGATGGCTCCGCTGAAATTGTTTCTCTCTGTAAAACCCCTGAAAAAGTTGTTACGAAACGTGCAATGGGTTGCGAGTTATATCGTTTTTCAATCTACGGACCACCCCCATTTTTTTTGTTTTATTGAATTTCTGTATTATCATTAATGTCATCATCTAAGACTGGCGGCCTATGGTCTTACTATCTTTTTAATGATTGTAAGAAACCAACCTATGTTTTATATCATGTCATTTGTTAATTAGCATCTGCTATTGGAACCCTGAAAGTCCCTGTGCCCCTGATTAATTCAGGGGGAAACTTTGATCTGGATTTGTGAACCCAGTGATACAATTTGAGTATTTCAATTTGGGATGCTGGCTCCTTACCGAATGAATAGTTTTGTTTATGATGCAAGGCAGTTAGGGATATCTTATATTGTCCATTCCTAAAATTTTTATGTGTTTTTTTTTTTTGGGGGGGGGGTCACACAAGACACTTAAGGTTTTGTATTTCTGTAACTGGCTTAATATATTTTACAGCAACATACCAATAACTTCAGCAGCATGTAAAGAGATTCCTGTACTAACATCACAAACCATCTAAGTAATTTTTATATTCCTAAGGCATATGATATAGATTTTTGAAACCCAAATGATTAATTATATTGTTAGAAAATGAATCCATATGTTGTTGGTCTAATCCATAGTCTGACCAGCCAGTACTGGGAAAATGAAACATACAAGGTTTCTTAATATATTTACTCACTGTAACAATTCTTAATAAATTGCTATTTGTTTTTGCATATAGAGTATAAAATACTTGATATAATATCTATCTGTGACCCGTTTCCTATATTTTTAAACCAACATCCTTCATATGAACCATTGTAATTCTCTTTTATTTAGCCACAGGGGTTACAGGGGAAAATGTCTCTAAAGGTTTTCCTTATACACCAGGAAAGACCTGGTGCTGATTTACCTGTACTGGACTTTTCTTAGATCAAATATAAGGTCCAGGGTGAATATCTGAAACTGGCTTTTTAATTTGTTTTTATTAAAGGTAAATGCATATAATGCATAAATAATTTCCGGTGATCGTATCCAAACAGAATTGCACAAATACTTCTTTCTTATGTAGATTATGGGAAACTTTAATTCACTTCTGAGTTCTTTATTGATAATAGACACTTGGGAATGTTTAAGCTAAAACATGTGATTGGACTTTCTGAAGTGCTAATTGATCCACCTTGCTATGCGTCCTTGTGCAGTTGTGGTTGATGAAAAGATCTTGTTCCTCCATTTGCTTCATTTTGATTATATCCATAATAAGAGACCAACATCAGACTCTTTAAAACTCCTTAAACCTGTACATAAAAAGAGGTTCTGTTTAACACTACATATAAAGTCTTCATTAATATTAATGTTTGTGGCATAGGAAGGAAGCTATAGAAAAACACCCTTCTTTAAATTATCACAAAGTTAGCTTTCCAGATATTGTCTAAAACATCTTCACTAATGTTTGTGCACGGCATTGGCAGATATTTCTACCAATGGGAATATGTACAAATGAGATACTAGAGACAAACAACATTATACAGAATATATAGAGAATTATACAGAAGGCAATCAAGACTGAGTGCATGGACCTTTCCATTTGTGTGGCGCAAATAGAAATAGTTGTACAGTGTGTCTTTCTAATGCCTGTTATTTATTTATGTAAAACGTTAAGCTGTTTAGCTACTGCATAAAAATTCCCCATATACCTCATGATTATGTTAGCATTTAAACTAAGTTTGAGAATATATGTTTGTAAAAGGCATTTTTGGACACCCAGGAAAAAAAAAGGTAAATATCTAGATTTTTAATTTCTATTGTTTTTCAATTAACTACTCCATCATATTTCTTCTTAAGAGTAAAGGGAAATGTGAAAACTGTGCTCAGTAATGCTGATTGGTAGCCTGGAGTCATGCTATACTGATTATACTGTATATATATATATATATATATATATATATATATATATATATATTTATTTATATACTGTGTATCAATAAACTATATATATAAAGATGGACTTCATAAATGCACTTTGTTTTCTGATTTTCTGATCAGAAGGGGCAGCGTGGCAGCCCCTAGAGCTGGGCTTGTACATCTTGAAAACAATGCTGCAATAAGCTGTACCCTGTTTTTCTCCTAAAGAAGTGTCATGAAATGTGTCGATACTGCATACAGGGTATGTTGAAATTATTAGGTGTATGGGGGGCCTTTAGCAATTAAAATATCCATAGACAAACAAATGTAGGCTGGTTACTTATTTAGTCCATCAGTGGCTCTGTTTACAAGGGTACTGTGTTGTAATAATTGTATTATTTTTTTTAACGAAATATGGATGGGCTTCAATACAGTAGTAGTGAGTAGTAGAAAAAAAGTGACATTTCAATTTTGGGGACAGTTACTGTTAAGACGGTTATAGGAAATAAATCATTAGTATACTGCAGTAGACTCTGAACCTCTCAGTGTTTCAATTACTGTTTGTTCCTTGTGTCCAAAAGAAATCCACTCCCTAAATGTATTGTATTGGTGTCAGGAGGCAGGAAGGGAAGCAAATCTCTCCCCTGGGGTCACAGAAACAGAATCTTGTCATTTTAACTCTATCTAGCTAGCGAAAACCTTAAAAAAATTTAACATTAGGAAATGAAGCATTACGATTTACTGAAATTAACATTTTATACCTTTTTAGAGGCATTTTCCCAATACACTACTCCTACAGGATTAGCTGTTTTAGTGCACACAGGTTAATTTGACTTTACTTCATTTATCACAATTAGTCATTGAGAGGCCCTTCTTCCCCTTTGAGAATGAGAATTAATTGTGTTATTTGTTATAACTGAGTCCTGTTATTTCTACCTATGAAAGGTAGCTAAGTGAAACGTCCATGTCCATTTAATGGGAAATTCCCAAGGATTTGTGATATCAACTACAATATAAAAAAATAAAAAATAAAACCACAAACGTATGTGGGTCTTATCAAGCTTTGTTACTTACATGTACAAAATCATATGCACTACATAAACACATGTATAAACATAGTCAGTGAAGTCCAGCAAACCATTTGACACTTGCATGGGTACTTGATTTTTCAGACACTTTTTCCCCATTAAAATCAATGGGAAAATGTCTGTGGGTCTTAGGGTTTCTTTCATTTAGTCTCAAACATCCTAGGAGCCATAGCTCCGCATCCCATTTGGCTGGAATTAGTTCCATTCCCTTCTGCCAACCCTTCTGATTTTAACTGTACTAGCACTAGCAGTAGCCATTCTTTGAACACACTGACCAAGCAGATGGGTAAAATGAAGCTTTTTAGATAGCATGTTGGTATGAATTTAAACTAACATATAGAATCATGCTTAAGTTTTAGCTCTCCCCACTTTAACATTAATATGTTACTAATCTGTATCCACTACGAATGGCAACGTCTTGCTTTTTTAAAGATTTAAATAATACCTGGCATTTTTGCTGTCTTGTGAAGATGTCACTTCTTCTGACATTCTATGACACTGTGTGATAATTAATGTCTCAGTGCCAGTCACAGGGCTCCCCTGCAAGGCTCATCTATGCAGAAATCATCACTTTAGATGTGTAAAAGAGTGCAGAGAATCTGCCAGTGATTAATAGTACAGCTTGACTGGGACAGGAATTCCTAGCTTCTCTGTCAGATATGTTGCATATTAAGTATGAATGTTACTGAAAACACGTTAATCAACTGAACATAACTGTGTTAACCACATCTGTCCTTGTACAGAATGTTAGATTGTTTATTTTTTTGGCAAACAAGAAAAAAGTATAACGTCAGTTGTGTTTAGTGTTACAGGATAATAAATCTTTGTCTCTATTAAATCACTTTGCAAAAATACATGATAGTAGTTGTATGCAGGTAGCTATTTGGTTGAGAATTGAAATTGTAAATCTTCTTAAGGCTAGGGATACACTGTGCGCTTGGATGCGTTGATGTCAGCGCATCCAATGAGCGCAATCAACCCCCTTAGCTCCATTTAGGACAACATAATCGTCCGTACTACATAGCACAGCCGATAACACGACCCCTTAATATTAGTAGGCTGGCATATAATTAATGCGCCCAGGCACTTTAGTAAGTACATCAATCTGACCCATCCATTGACAGTCAATAGATGTGTTATACATCAAGCCTCCATTGCATTTGTACTGATGCACTGCTCCACGTCAACATAAATGGGATGAAGGCTTGAACTGATAGATCAGGGGCTGTGACGGGCTGTGGTGTGCCGTGGAGTCAGTCGTGTCATAGCCCATGCCTTCAGTGCCGGGCTTGCGCACAGCAATAAAAATCTTAGCACAGTGTAGCCATAGCCTAAAGTAAAACCTTTTATTTATTTCATTTTATTTATTTACTTTTTAAAGAGTGGGGACAGAATAAGACCGTCTGTTGATTTTTATTCATGACAGGATAAGGCATAACATTTTTGTTTTGCTAAACTGTTCCAAAAAAGTCTAGAATTTGATACCTGAATCCAAATAGCACAGATATCTATGGCTGTGAAGAAGCTAATTTTAAAGCCATTAAATATATCATTTTGACCAACAGTGCTAGGTAGCCAGGGGGCCTTTGTGGGCAGTACCTAAAAATATTATCAATGACAATCTCCCACTGCCAATAGTAAATGCAGCAATGACGTAACAGGTGCACTTGATCTATGATCATCCCACAAGCCAGGTCCTTGGACTTGAAGAAAATGGGTATTAGTAATATAATAATGGATTATTCTACATAAGGCTTCTCAACAGGTGGAAAGGAAGTGGTGGGTTTATTGATACCTTAAACTTATAAATTAATAGCCCACACACAGAGTTAATGACCTAAAGAGGTTCACATCTGCATCAACAAACATCTATCCCCCTATAGTGATGGCCCTAA
>CM070039.1:54574041-54611332 GCA_036250615.1 Ptychadena robeensis
AAACAACTTTCCCAACACTATTGTGGCCAGAAAGGGGTCCCTTTTTTTTTTTAAATTCGCTTCCCATTGAAGTCAAGGGCGGGTTCGCGTGTTCGCCGGGTTCGCAAACTTTTGAGGAGGTGCACGTTCACCGTTCGCGAACGGCAAAATCCGGGTTCGCGCCATCACTATCCCCCTACACACATACAATTTTAGTGACCAAGGTGAGTTTTGGAGCTTTGCAAATAACAGTTTTTATTAAAGCTTTTTTGTACTTACTGGGAGGAGTGACAGTGTCTGGACTGAATTTGTGAATGGCCTGAATTCAAACTGCAATACTAATAAACAGATTAAATGTAAACTAACTAATATTAAAATCTGACAAAGATGTGCTTTTCTTGCTTCTTTTGCACTCTTTGTCAGCTTTGGAGATTTTTCCTATTACTTCCTGTTCACCTAGACAAGAATGGAAGGTCTCTGCAATAGGTACCAAGATGTACAAGAGTATCAAATGCAGTGATGACAGCAACAAAATGCATTGTTACATTTAAGCACCAATGTGAAGAGTTACAATTTGGGGGGTGGGGTAGATAAGTTATGACAAGTATCACCAGTATATTTTGTTAAATATACTGTATATACTCGAGTATAAGCCAACCTGAATAAAAAGGTACCTAATTTTATCTACAAAAACTGTGAAACCCTGAGTATAGGCCAAGGGTGGGAAATCCAAAGTCAAATAGTGGAGTTTTCTTAGGCCCCCCATACACCTTAAGATTGATCCATACAATCTCAATTAGATCTACCAACAACTGTGTAGTATAGGGGCCTCCCTGATAGAATACATAGTGATTGGAAGGATTAGAAAGGTCCTCCTATTACATGGTTTTGGTAGAGCAAAATTTGATTGTACAGAAATTGTATGGAAAGATTGTAAGGTGTATGGGGGCCACACCCTCAATAACAAAGAGAACACAGGTTTATTGTCATTACAGGATTCTTATGATTCAAACATAATAACAAGTTTCCATTTGGAAAGTCTTTTTTATTATTATTATTGGAACCACTACATGGAATGGAAATGCAAACTTATTTTCATGTTTGAATCATAAGCAGTGGAGTTTTTTTTAATAGAAATTCCACCTTCACCAATAATGTTTACAAATAGGCCACTAGATGGCACTGCTGTCCAAATTTGCTCACATTTCACCAGTCGATCTGAAAAAAGCATTTACAAAGACTGCTGACGCCAGATAGGAAAGTGGGACTCTGACTCTGACTGGAGTATAGGCCGAGGGGGGCTTTTTTAGACCATTTTTAGACTGAAAAACTTGGATTATACTCAATTATATATGGTAACCATTATGTCAATAGCTTTGATGGAAATACAACAGAAACACATTAAAAGCATTGGAAGAATGAGCAGAAGCCAATTTCTTTCACACTCTATGTCTTCAAATGATGCTTTGCATGAAATAGTCTGCACATACAGACAGAAAGCAGATGAGTCACTGTTGTGATTTGTTGACTTGTATGTATTTATTGTAGCTTTATGTTAAAAAGATCTGTAAACATCAGGCTGTTTTCAGCAAAGAACATATAGATAATAAAAACCACACAACATCGATTCTGAAGCTCAAAAAAAAATAAAAAGAACCCAGTATACTGTATCTATATGCAATTTTTTAACTAAAATAGATATGTATTACAATTACTAATAAAAAATAAAGCATACATATTTAGCCTCATTCTAATTACCTTGAAATCCTGCTGTGCTAAAGCATAGGTCATATTTACTTTCTTCCTTTTTGTTCTCGCAACAGTACATGTTTGATTCACTGAGTAAATTTGTTGTGTGATGTGTAATAGCCAGGCTTGGATTTTTTTTTTTCAATCACAAGTTCAATTTATACCTCTGTGAGGTTACAATACACAATAAATATACATATATACTGTTGGAAAAGGTTTTAGTCCGACAGATCCTCTGTATGTTTTCCAGTTAATGCTGGCATGAATATTAACAGAATAGCAATAGAAATTTTTTGATTGTAACAACCCAGTGGTTGTTTCATTTCCCCGCAGTATGACCTTTCTGAATTGCACATAAATAAAATATATGCATTAGAACATTACCAGGTGGCCATGCATAATCCCTTGCTTACCTCCCACTCATCAGGGATGCCTCTCATTTCTCTCAGTCATTTTCTGTGTAAAACACCTACTTATTATCTTACTAAAGTGTGATAAATTCCGCTATCGCACAATGCTGAAAGGTAAACCAGGATTGGCTGCATACCATCGTGAACCTTTTGTTCCATTGTAATTATCCGTAGTAATCTGTATAATCTAGACTGAAGTAGGGTAACAAATATATTGCAGTGTGCTGGGAAGTCATGCTAATTAAAGTGATTTTATGGGGATAACCCATTCATGTAATTAACTTTTTCATCTTTCTTGAAGGACCCAACTTGACACACAAGGGGGCACGTACAGTATGTGTATAGTTCCATATGCTATTCTGATACTAGCCTATATGAGGTCCATGATTTGTTAGAAATTCAATACATGGGAATGATCTTCTTTCTAATTTGTTATGAACTGCATAAAAACGTAATATTCCTAAATCTAATTTAATTTAATTAGGAGGTACCAAACTGAACTTAATTATTTTGCCCTTTAACCCCTCTGGCATTGCTGCCGAGACCAGGCCGTCCAGTGCTGACCTGTCAGTATAGCACTGGATGGCCTGGGGCCATCTGTCAGAGATCGAAGCCAGCAGCACAAACTTACCGATCTGTGCTGTTCCACTGGCTCTGATCTTCTAAACTGGCTTTTGTGCACACAAGCCAAACCCCCCATGGAGTGATATGATGAAATATATGCAAATATAAAAGTAAATCGCACGAGAACAGTTTTCTATGGAGAAATTCTATTTCAGTGTGATTTCCAGATGTGCCCCTTTAAAGTTAACCCTCTATCCCCTGGTGTGATGTCACCAGATCCATCAAACCAGGGGAGAGAGGGTGCCAAAGGGAATTGTACTGGATACAGTGATGACTGTATCCAATACTATTCAAAGTAAAAAAAAAAGAACACAAAACACATTTCCAATTGAATTAGTATTTTAGAGATTTTGTCATTAAAATTATACCAAAAATGTAATTTTTTTTACATAATTGTGTGTTTTGAACATTATTATATTCAGATTTTGTCATTAAAATGATACCTTTTATAAAAAAATGTATGCAATTTTTTTACATAATTGTGTGTTTCGAACATTATTATACATTATTATATTCAGGATGTCTACTTGACCCTTGTATGGACATATTTTGGTAAATTACAGACCTACAACATAAAAAAAATTCCCAGGTGTGCTTTTAGTACAAAAAATTTGGACCTCACAAGAGTATTAGGAAGGTTAAGGGTTACCCCACCCAAAAGGAGTTACAGCAGTACAAATGAATTTTCTTTTTTTACTCCAGCCACTTGCTCCTTCTCTGGCCACTTTACCAATAGAAAGCAGTGATGTCATTACTCTGCACATCCCTTTTCATATAATTTACCTTTTTAAACCAATATGTATTATGTATATAAGCCTATGAAATTAGGGTTATATACATATACATACGGTATATACTCCAGTATAAGCCACATTTTCAGTACCCAAAATGTGTTGAAAATTTACATTCTGCTTGACTCAAGTCTAGAGGTGAAAATCGCAAAATGTAATTGCAAAGCTTCTGACCATGGTATCATCACCAAATAGTTTTACGGAAGGGATTAGGAACATTTAAAAGCATATGTAATTTTAAAAAGTATGTAATTTAAAAGTATGTAATTTCTAAGTTAAGATTTCGACTTGACTTTGAGTATAATTTCTGCAAAGCATAATGTGCTAGAGCAATATTTTTTTTTTAACATTCCCAAAAAACCTCAATCTCAATATTTCCAACAATTTTGATTATGATACAATGTTCAGGGGCTTTACAAATAACTCTCAGATCAGCTAGACGCAACATAACCATTAAACATCTATATCATGCTCATACCATCTTTGTAGTGCCATAAACCCAGTTTTTAGGCTTACATCATACTGCAGTGCAGATAGGAACAGTGCACTGCTTTTAATATATCAGAAGTTTAGTTGCTGCCCGGGACCATCACCAATGGCCTCTTAGTGTGAATTTATCTCTGAGGAAGGACAAGTCATTTTGTTAATAAGTTTTGTGGAAACAAATACAGGGAGGTTGCTTATACAACTGTACAAAAACATTGTGATGTTGCTACCTCAATCATGCTGTGGGTGGTACAATCAATCAATGTTAGACTGGCACACGATTGTGCAAAAGTCGATTGTACTAGCTTTAAGCAGGGTACAGACGGCTCCATATTAAAGCCATCCAATGGTCCCTGTCAGATATCAGCAGAGCCGGGGAGACAGCTCTGCTCTCTTCCCGGCTCAGCCGATGCTTTGCCTGGAGACCCGCAGTCTCTAGGCAATGCAAGGGACATCGCCGTATTTAGGGTTCTGTCCGATATGGCTGTTTTCAGCAATGAAAGTAGCGATGGCCGCACATTATATGGACCAGATAGATGGCCATGAGCGCGCACGGCGCTCAAAGTGGCCATCGATCTGGCCCATATCTGCAGGCCTGTACGCTGCTTTACTGTCCAAATCCCCAAATCTAAATTTTAGACAATGCTTTAGATAAACAGATAAGACAAAAGGCCCAACAGCATTAGAGTAGACTGCCATTATTATAACTGTACAAAGCCTGATTTGCATTAAATGTTAACGCCCTAACTCCCAGATTGAGGGTACTGGGTGACCAACTAAGTAAGGTTTAGAGGCACGTAGGAAAGTCATAAGATAAATGGTTTAAAATAAAAATATTAAAAATATTTAAAATAGGTCTTTAATATAAATAGGGACCTGAATCTATTTTTCATGTCAATGTTAAAATTCAATAATGTACATAAAATCATACAGTTATAAAGTAACAACACCAGTCATGTATACAGCGATTTACACATACAGAATTATTCGTGGTCGAACAGCTATTGTGATCCCACTTAATACTCCGACGCGTTTCGTCCCACTAACGGGGGCTCCTCAGGGATAGCGGGTCACTGAGAACTGAACAAAACATCAATTATTTACATTGTAAAGCATTACTGAGTAAATCTTCCCCATCACAGTATTATCAAAATATAATAACGCACAATGAAGATCAAGAAAAAAGTATACTAGATAACATAGTTCGACTATCCCTGGATTAATACTTTATGCTAGTCCACCTAAATGGTCTACGCTTATTAAATACATTCTGTGTGTACTTGTACTTCATCATGCTAAGAGTACTACCCCCTGGTGAGTATATTGGTCCTAGCTTTTTCTGTCAAGTCAAAACAGTGGTGAGGTGAGAAAAGTTGGTTATTTGGGTGAATTTACAACAGTGGTGTTTGGCTAAATCACTTTAACTGCATTTAACTTCCCAAGTTATTTATTTGTATTTAAACACTGGCCAATGATGGTTACTCACATGTTCCCACACTGTATTTGTATAGACTAGTGACAAGGGACGTCCAGCGGCATCGACAGTCCAAAGGCAGCCTGTGGTGGCCCCAACCACCCGGTACAACGGGGAGTCCCCCCCACTGTGCACCCCAAATACCTAATAAGGGTGGGGGCAGATCTTGTTCTCACAATGTCCTGGGGAAGAAAGAGAAATAGCCCGGGCTGGGGGAGGCAGAGAGGGAAGGGGTCAGGATCACCTCAAAACAAACAGACATCACTGCACCCTGGTTCACCCACACTAGGTCAGTCAACCCTCCGTGTGGTAGAATTTACATTAATATATTTAATCGTTTGCGATTACTCCACATTTGGAGAATGGGGCCTTTCTGTTTCACAAAATCCTTTGGCCAACTTAAATTAAAGTGAATTTAAAGTGAATTTAAAGTGAAGTAAAGAGTTCAATCGTATTTGCAAGGGCATTCCTAATTTCAATATGATGCTTAATTCTCATTTTAATGATGTGCCTTTTTTGTGAAGACAGCTGGGAAAGTGCAGTAAATAAAAATGAGGCTATTTTGTCAAGTGGAAGACCAAAGGATGCCGGTGGGACTTCTGCTTTCGGGCTATTGGAGATCAGGTGCACTGCAGAAGTGAATTATCTCAAGGGAAGAGTAGAGAATGTTCTTTTTGTAAAAGGCTTCATGGTTCAGAAACATCTAATTAATACATTAGCAGCTGTCAACCAAATAGACACCTTGGTTAATTTCTTTATCTTCATATTTTAATCAGAAGTGAATAAAATTTTGATATGCTTTTAAAACACAAGCATGGTAATTCAAAGACACTCACTTTCATTTAGGTAAGTTGATTATTCTTGCTTTGTGCTTAAGATTCACTATGACACACACAATTCTGCTCAGTAATGAAAGTGATTTGATGACATGTTAGCTGTACTAGATGAACTAATTTAGACACATTTTATAGAATTCTGCACATTCCTTGACAATTGACAGATGAGTGCAGGCTCTATTTAGAAAATGTCCATCATCAATGTAACAATGCTGTGGCATGTTAAACTGTGACTGAAGGCCTTGTGAAAATGTCCAATTAATTTTCATTGGCCTTTTTGTAGCGGAATCCATGCAGTTATATGCTGCATTAGCCCGATTTGCAATGCTATTTTATCAAATTAATACTGCACTTTATACATGATGTTGGTTTGCTGCTAAACAACATAATATTTTGTGGTAAACCTGGCATGAATGCAAAAATTGGTATTTTCCCTTAAAATGGTTTGCTCTTGTAAATGCTTTTCAAAAGAGAAGTATTAAAATAAAGACATAATTCCCATACAAATTGCACTTTAAACAAATACTTTTATAATCTAATTTAATAATGTGAACAAGATTTTAGTGATACAGCTTTTAGTGCCAGAAACGCTGCAGCAAAAAAAAATGAATTGGCGGATCTTCATTTCATTCAAATGACAAAGTGAACCATGAATTCGTTTCTAAGCAATAGGTTTAATAAATTGCAAGCCTCTCAACTGCTTCTTACCATCTCTTCATTTCTTGAGATATCTGCTCTTTTGGGGGCAGATGTGTTCTTTTTGGGTATTGGGAAGTATGAGACTAAAACCTTACAACATTATATTACTGCTGCTTAGTGAATGGCTGTTCAGAAGACCAACACTGTCTGATGGGGTCCTTACACTCTCAATTTTTTCATTTTTTATTTGACCAGTTTCAATCTGTGAGTTAATTGCAAAGCCCCTAAACATGGCATCATCACCAATTTTGCTAGAGATGTAGTGAAGGGTTGATGGTATACTACAGTGATGCTTAAACACATATAGTTTTTGCATTCATGTTATTCATATTCAAGACAAAATATATACTTTGAGCATGCTTTTCAATCAACTTACAAAGTCAGCTAGTCGAAAATCTTTAACCATATCTACTCATGACCTCTTTTAGAACAAACCAAAAATATACAAAATGTTAATTCTTCTAACTGCAGTGTCACTTTTTATTTGTACATAGGCTGATAATAGCAAACAATTTTCTTGAATTTTAGAATTACAATTTCTGACTTGTTAAAGGTTCATAATAGTGACCTCATGGTAAGAAGAAATTAAAAAGCAGAACTAAACCCTTCTATTGTTTACAGTCATCATGAGTACCATCTGAAGATACATACACACAACATATTTTTCTTGATTAATCTTAGATTTAATCAGCTTGTGTGATTGAAATATTGACTGTCTAACATAGATTGATTGAACTCTTACACAGTGTGGATACTTAAATCCATTGAAATTTACCAACATGTCCAATCATTGCTCAATTAATGTTTAATGTTTCATTTTAATTTCTTTTAATTCATTAATTCTGGTAAAAAGGAATTAAATTTCAAAGGCGAACACAACAAGACAACGGTGCCATGGTGCTGCACATCTAATAAGCTTTGATACCAACTATTTAAGGTCTTGGAAATGTATTTTGAAAATATAAGTACACTGGGAAAGTGGACATGCATTATATTTAACAGTATTGCCAAACAGTTCAATCAGAAGGCAGAGATCCACTTAATTTTTTACAGCAAAATCTCCAAATAACCTAATTCTTATCTACAAGTATATTAAGAAAATATATGAAATTAAAAAATTTTCATACTCAAGCATAGTAACTTTATTTATAACGTAAACATTAAGTAATGGTATTTATATTGTGAAGAAGATTGTAAGATTGTTGTGTCTTATAGGTAGTGTTGGCTGAACATCAGCCATAGCTGCTCACTAGCAGGCGGATTGGTGTTAGTCTGATCTCCACATGTTCCCGGCGAACAGTCAGCTCCAGTGGCATGTCTGTGTCCCTCTGTGTCTAGCCACGAAATAATCTTGACAGACCCCAGCGGTGTGGGTTTATTCCCGCCAGCCAGATCCCTGCACGTCTGATCCAGCTGGCGGAACAATACCCACACCACCAGTGTCAGCCAAGATAATTTTTTTGATCCCTGCACAGCTCCCCACTATTTGCGTTGCGCAGACATTACAGCCATCTCTAGTTATAGGCTAGAGCATTTAGTTATAGGCTGCTGGTGTGTTTGATTAACAATATAAAAAGCAAATACATCTTAAAATACATAGTATATGCATTAAAATGGTCATGAATGAAACATGTTTTCTTGAAGTTTCACTGGGGGTCATATTCTACAGTTAGTTAAGAAGAAATAACCATATTAAATGTAAAAAAACACATGCATACCAAAAAGCAGAGGTTTTATGCATGATTGGATGATTGAAGTCAACACAACTTCATCTCATTTAATACATTAAAGGAAAATATAGCATCAGCTTTGCATTCCCCATAGACTGGTGTCAATTATAACTGGCATGTAATTTCACTACTATTAAAGTCTGAGTCTCCTGAACTGTGTTTCACATGGAATCATTTATTCAATGCATCATAAATGCATAATTTATTCAATGCATCTAGTCACTTTAACACTTGATATACAAAAGGAAAATTGTTTGTTGTTAGGTAGTTTTTATTCTTTTTCTAGACAAGCATACAAACATATAGTGTTAGTTGAAGGCTACTGTCAAGCTAGTTATGAGCTAGCAGTAAATGTGGGAGCAATGTCTAAATAGGCACATATGAAGGAACTGCTTTATAATAATGCACACCTGTCAAGCTCGCTGTTTTTCTCTGGATATTGTGAAATTGAGTTAACTTAGGATGGGGTGTTGCACTCCGCTTGTGTGGGGTGGGAATAAGGAGGGAGAGTAATGCCCCCCTTCCTCAAGTTATCCAGCTTATAGGAGGAAGGGGAGGTAAATCTCCCGATACCAGAAGTGACGTCCGTGACATAATTTCCTGTATTTGAAACATAGAGGTGGCTCTCCACTCCCACTTCCTGTATTTTTTCCTTAGTTATTATGGGAAATGTTGACAGATGTCTAATAATGTATGAGTGTGTGTCCAATAAGTATTCAGAAATGTACTGTGTGTCTTTTTTACCTTTAGATGTAAGACAAATATGCATGGATATTTTCATTAACTTTTTATATTGGGTGTAATTGCCAACATCTATACATTTACATTCACAAATAATTGCTCAGCATAAATAACTAACCCTAAAATATGGAAATGTAGTTGTGTTCTAGAATGAAAGCTAGAAAGCTAATAAGCTTGGAGTTACTTTATAGATCTTTCACACACAATTATTCTGTAGACAGGAATACCAAATCCAGGAGCTCCCTTTTATACTTATCACTTACACTTCAGTGCTTCCTCACACCTCCTTGACATGGTGATGACCCCTTATATGGCCTGCTATTTGATTTGTGCTCCTTTCCTCATTACAGCTGTGTTTTTAGAAGTATATGTCAGCTAGATATCTTTGCCTTATGATCTAGGGATACAGAGTTCTGTAGCTGAAACAAGAAACTGGCACAACAAAAGCAAGATACTGGCATAAGCACAACTTGGTAAATGGTAAACAGAAAGTATGGTTAAATAGGAAGTTTAGGGGAGGGGCAAGGAACTCTGAATTCTACAAAAAGATAGATACCCAAAATCAAGCAAGGTGCAAAATCAGAGCTTTAGGTGGCTTAGTGAAAAGAGCCCTGTGAAGCATCTGAACCAAGGATCCCTGGTAGCTTTCTGCAAAAGAAGGCTTGCGGTACTTACCTGTCCGACTAACCATAAATTCAACATATTATTGTTATGGATGCTGTGGCAAGCCACCCCTGAATTGTTATAGTAAGATGCTGAATCTCCCTGACTGAATGAATAAATCTAATTAATAAAAGCAGTGGACCAAGGACAGTAATATTGTAGCACAATGGCCTTTCAGCCAGGAAATGTTTGGCTCTCATTTCTTTTCTAAAATTCAACCATTTTGATGATTTCGAGTTCATTGCAAAGCCCCTGAGCATGGTATCATCACCAAACTTGCTGGAGATATAGAGAAGGTTTAGGGGTATACTACAAAAAAGGTATTGCTCTAAAACAAATGATGATATAATTTTTAGAGGATCTGCAATCAGTTAATTCACAAAATCAGCTAAATTTCGACCATCTCTACTTCTGATGAAGTAGGGTGTATATATAGATCATAAATTACTTAACAGGGTATTTTTGGCATTAATGACTTTCCTTCCTCTATCCACAATATATATTATCTATAAAGATTTTGTTTTTCATTTCTGCCTGTTGTAACTTTTCTTCCCTGTTCGTGGGTGAAAGAATATTATATAGCCTCTGCTTTACATCCATAACATTATGAGGCTAACATGGATAAAATTGTAGAAATAGGCATTTTCCATAATGGTCTAGGTGTGGATTGCGGATTACACTGTACAGCAACTATCCCAGTGGAAGATGGCCAGGGGGACAGTTGGGATGGTGTAAGAGAACGGTTGGTGTATCAGTGATAGCATTAATTCATTGGGAATATTATATAACATTGTAGTATGATGAAATCATCTAATAGAGTGGGTTGGATTGACAAGAGGTATAGTCACGTTTTCCTTTACTTTTGGCTACTGGAAGTCTTTGGGATTAGTAGTTGATATTGCAAGTGCCAAAGGATGTAGATAATGTATTTTATTAGCAAATAGAAATTTGAACATGTCGGTTGCCAGCTTGGTGGCTGAAATTAGTCATGGGCGGAAATGATTAAGAATTGTAATATTGGGTTTAATCTTGTTTATGTAGTAATTTTATATAGAAAAGGTATATGTTATATTATTTAGTTGTATTCTTTCAGTGTTAGGAAATAAAAACTGCAAAAGCCAGAGCAAGATTATTACAAATGTCTTTTAAATTTTCTTTAAGTAGACAGGGGTTGTTTTTACTTTTTTTCTTTGCTGTGACAGCAATGTTTAAATTTGCACTTAGTAATATTAGATATTTTTTTTGCAAAGGACAGTCGGCCTAGAGAGAATATGTTCCTCTCTTTTGGTCAGTGAATGTGTAAGAAGACGGTTTGGTAGTGGTAAAAACTTTGTTTTGATCCACTGATGTACAGATTTACCATCATCTTTTTACAATGTCATAGTTTTACAGTGCCCAACAGTATTTCGCAGATAAGGATGCACTCACACTCATTGTGTGTTTGTAGATACACACTTAGGGCTTGTGTGCCATGATCGCGGGTGGTCGCGCCCATTAATTTGCATGGGCTTGTCCCCACATAAAAAATAAGATCTGAATCGCGACTCACTACATTTTTTATTGGGACTGCGGCTATTTTGCCCCGGATCGTGCCAACAGACATAAATTGACACGATCAACAATTGCGCATGGCCGCGATTTTTTAATTGTGCCAATTCATTCTCTATAGGCGCAATCAGGGGCGATCTAGCTTGTTTTTGTTTTTTTATTGCATTGCGCACGATCACGGGCTTAAAATCTTAAAATAGCTATTGAATGTTAAATCTATAACTTGTCTGTTGTAATGTGTAGGCTCATAAAGTAGGCAGATTGTAGAGAAATATGCATTGGTTTAATGGAACAACCAAACATTTCACTATCTATATATCATTAGTGATGAGCGGCATAGGCAACATTCGTATTCGCGGCATGCCGGAAATTTTTGGGAAAACATTCGGAAAATATTCGCATTCGGCAATATTCTTCTTATTGCGAAAATCGGCAGTTGCGAATTTTGGATGCCATCTTTTCAAAAGTGCCGATTTTCGCAATATTCCAAATATTCGCATCACCCAAATATTGGATTAAAAAACTCTTGTTACAGCCTTCCCATTCATCCACTTGCATTGAGAGGCATGTGTAGTGGAAACAAAATACAGAATATCCGGAATTGCGAATATTCGGCAATATATTCACCATCTTCGCGAATTTCCGAATTGCCAATTTTCGCGATTAATATTCGGAATCCGAATATTCGCGATCATCACTATATATCATATCTCACTCAGCAAGATATTTAATGGCACAGCATATGACATAACAGCAAGGGTATTTTAAATAATACAGCGCATACAACATTTAGTGCATCAAATTGCAATGCATGCTGTAATATTGATTTTGCCATGACTTCTGCATATTGGTGAAGATATAATGTATGTTAGCAAGGACTTAGGACTGATAATTAGACTGATATTTTAGCTAACTTTCTCAATAGTTTAACTCTATCTGTACATACTGGCCTTCATAAAAAGAGGCATTTTGGTTCTGTTTCTTTAGCAAGTGCAACATTCAGGTAGTCCTAGTCAAAAGGAAATAAATAGAGGATTCCTTTAGTAATCAGTTATCATTAATTATTAAGTTAAGCCTATAGATAAATGATGCAATATCTGGACATTACTTATAATTACAAATACAACCTTGTGGCAATGGTCAAAGGAAGACTCTTTTTCTGTTCTCGCATGACTGTGCCCTGCACATAAAGTCAATAAAGACGTGCTTGGAGTTTGTTTGGGAGGAACTGCCTGCATAGAGCCCTGAACTGAACCTTATTGAACAGCTTTCAAATGATTTAGAATGCTGATGCCTAGCCAGGACTTCTCATCTCATATCTGCACCTGACCTCTCAAATTCTGAAATGCTTCAATGGGCACACATATACATCCCACTCCTCCTGGGAACAGGTGCACTCCTACCATTTCTTTTGCAAGATTCCATAAAGTAGAAAATAAGGAAACATCTCCATTGAATCAAAGACCAACATCATAAAGGATAAATTATATTTACTCTTCCCTATCCAATCTAAAAAAAACATCATTTTTGGGCATGTGGTCAAAAACGCATTTAGCCAGAGAGCGGCCAGAGAACGGCCAGAGAACGGCCAGGTCACTCGAGAATCGTGCAGGGATCGCTGCGTATATGGGTAGCTTAAGGCATTGCTTATTTACCTAATTACTGGAACTGTCATGGAAATTATTTATTATATATAGAAAAAATATTTAGTTGGGCCAGTCTATTATGCATAGGCAAGCGAGTTTGGTTTATCAAGTGCTAGGAAATACATACCAATAATCCTGTATCTTTTAGTACATCTTACTATATCCTGGGTTGTTTCTCCCACGATGCGAAGTTTGTGGGCGCATAGGGCCCTGAAACCCCCGAGGGGCCCCTGCCCCCTGTGCGCATAATCATGGGCACTGTTCGTTGAAAGGGTGGCTACAATCGATCCGAGCACAATCAATCACCACCAATTCACAGGGCGATTGATTGTGCTTTAATCAATAAAAAAATCGACCAGTGTATGGCCACCTCAAAGCAAACACAGTTCTCATCTTTAGTTTGCCCATTGTTTACTTTAAATATTGCATCCCAAAACTTATAATAAATGGTTTTTGGCCTTTAACGCAGAATAATCTAGTGTGGCATCTTCCCATTAGTCAAGTAGTCCTAGGATTGATACCTGCTCTTTTATAGAAAGTAACTATTTATTGTGCCATAACAAACTCTCATTTTGGTTGCAACTACTTTGTTTTTCTATAACCTTCACAAATTCTCAATGTGTATACCATAATATGTATCATAAAGTATAAAATCATTTCAACTAAATATTGTCTTTCACCTGTATATTCCTTCAATAGTCATCTCAACTAAAGCTGAGAGACTATTCAAAAGGCACAAAGCCAACAGGTATTTCTGCCCTGACCCGCTGTGTGTATTTAACTTCCATTCACAATACAGGTGAAAGGACATTCTCATTCAACAAACCAACAGATGTTAACCTGCAAGATACTCATATTAATTAAGCCTAAGTGTAGTACTCTGGAATGAAATTTACATATGTATTATGTGTGATACGCTTAATACGTAATAATATGTTAATTGGAGATGTAGGTGGGGTAAAACATTTACATAAATTAGTTTGTTGGTTGTTTTTGCAGTGGTATTAATATCCAGATTTTTCTGTTAAAGCAAGGCCTCAGACAAATCAAACTAGGAAATACCTATAATGGTGTAGCTATGATTAGGCATATCATGAATATATACCAAATCCAACAATTGTTGTTACACTAAAAACCACTATATACTTTATTTATGCTATGACAGAGGTCATATTAATTTTACTGCTACTTAATAAACTGCATTTTATTATACACTAACCATACCCTCTATGGATACAAAGCCTATAGAATAATAAACCTTACTGAGGATGAGGAACAAATGCACTGGCTCTGTTTTTATGGCAGGTCTGTGCTATCATTGTTCTTTATGAAATTAAATCAATTTCTACACTCCAGTGATATTTTTAATTAGGCATGTCAGAGTAGAAGCAGTAAGATGGTTTTGTCATTTAGATACAATGGAAAGCAAAACTTAGCAGAAATGGTTTTAAAATCTAGAGATTATTGTACATTATGTTTTCTGCAGCCCCTATAATTTCAATAAACTGGTTAAGTTTCATGGATTTTTTCATAGATTTGTAATTGGCTTCATCTAGCATTAAAAGGTGACCTGAATAACAATACATACAAGAAAAAACACAAAAAAAAATTGTAGCTAATTTTCATTAACAATGTTTAAAATTCTGTTGCAAAAATACTTAAATTACTTGATCATTTTAGCATTGAGCTTATGAGTTTATACTCTAAATGGATGAGGACAATAATATTTGCTATCATATAGTATATTAGTGTATTATGACCATTTTAAGTCCCTTCTGACTTTTTTTTCTTTTTGTTTTTTTCCATCTACATTTTATATACCTTTATAATAATATCTATTTATTTTAAAAACAAGTGGGAAGATGTTGTAAATATATGTGTAGATGTGAATATAAAGGGCATAGCATGCATTTTTTTATTTTTTTGTAGTTTTGGAGATGTTGCAATTGGACAAGTAAGAATAGAATAATTTTTTTGTTTGTTTTAAGGGAAAAGGGTGAATGATCATTATAGAGAACAATTACAAACATCCTAAATAGTATAATTTAGTTTGAAATGTTCTTTCAAGAAAAGTCTTATCTACTTATCTACTGCATTTTCACAATATGTCCATTGCCATGTTTGTCCATTGGGCCTACTGACATCTTGCTGTCAACTTAATAAAATTAAATCAAACCCCAATCCGGGGATCTACATTAACATAGTGAGGTGGGAGTAGCAAAAGCCGTTTAGGGGTCTGCAGATAAAATATGGGAGCAGACAGTGGTGATAACAATACCCAGCGCAAATTAGATTACAATTAGTCTAAACATCCATTTTCTGATCCCAACATATTTAACGTAACTAAACGGTACAGAAATGTGTCTTCGGCCTACTGAATATTATGATGCTTTTTAGTTGAATAGCAAGCAAGCATGCATGTTTAAGCCTGTGATGTTCTTCTCTATATCTACTCTATATAGTGATTAATTTGCTCATCCTTCAAATATGGTTCTATTGGCCCTTATCATCAACATGGTGGCAGGTCTGAATAAAATTAGTGTTCTATGTCGTATGTGTATTAGGCTGTGTATTGATTCTGAAAAACAATGAGAGGTAATGTTACATCTCTCTTTAATGCAGTATTTTGCTGCCTCAGGGGATATCTATCAATAGTTCCTAGTTGAGTCTTGGCCCAATATCACACATGCTTCCTTGCTTTACTGCTAACAGGTATATTATATTTTACTGTTTGTATACATATTTTAGAAAGTAAAGAAAGTAATTACATCTGATCATCATTTTGTTAAAGGTTGATTATTAACCTTTCAATGGTCTTGACAACCACTTTACAAAATATTTAGGGGAATTTAAATAACTTAAATGGATGAATAACATTTTGACTAAATAGATTTTTAAGACATGGAACAATGTCATAATAATCTCATTGTGTTTGCCTGGGGCATATACAGCATTTTTCCCCTCAGGGCTATGAACACAACAGATGTGTAAAAGGCCATAAATCCAATCAATATAGTAGTAGTGACTGCAACCATGGTGCATTTACTGAATGGGTCCACACTTTTAAATTTTTCCTTAGCACAATATAAAATTGGCAAATAGAAATAGACTATAAGGTTTTAGAGAGTTGTGAGGATTGTAGAACATGAACCACTGTTCTACCTTCATTTCTTTTGTTTGCATTCTTATAGTTGCAAAGTTAATGGGCAACCATATAGTACAGTTTTTGTGTTAATGGAAATATTTGATAGCACCTTTTTTGACCGAGAGACAAAATAGAGTTAAAATATAAAATGTCTAGATTATAGGCACATTTTAGTACTAAACACTGATCATTGACTTAAAAGTAACCAAAAAATATGTGTAACGATTTACATTAATATTAACATTACTAGATGTAAGGTGTTCTATTCGAACACAGCAAATCGATTGTTTGAAAATATTTGAAAGAGAATTGTTCACTATAGTTGTTGGAAAACAAGGTTTATAGTCTATGATGTCAAGCCAACCGCAATGCAAATTTAGTGTATGATGCTTGAATATACAATTTAGCCTAGTAATATTTTTGTATAATAAATTACATTATAGATATTCAAGGGAAAAGCATTTTTTTCAAATACAGCAAATATTGATTGTAAACAATGAATCATAATGAAACACTATATTTTAATATTTTCACTTTCTCTTTTTTAAAATCTATCAATTTGGGGTAATAACAATTACTGCGCAACACACACCTACCTTGCTGGAGAATTGTTTAACTAGTGACAGATACTTCTATCTTAGTTAAGAAAGATAATGGGTAGTTGCGCACAACCTTTAGCAGTGATTACACAGCTATAGTGATAGCAGTGGCCAGATAGGCCCTCAGTTGGTGTATGGGGCCTGAGCAAGGATCACAGAGCAAAATGGAGTCAGTATGAGGGATGGATGTTTAAGTTGTGTGTAGGTGTGCAGCTCTCAAAATGGAGGAGTGTGGGCCCCAATAACAGACAAATAAGAACAAGGACAGAGGCGCACAACCTAGTACAACAGATGGTTAAAAAATGTGGAAAAGGATACTCACATTGAGAGAGGTTTACAAGGCTGGCTCTCTCAGGGCCATGTGCTATCCAGGAGGACCTCACTTCCTGGTGGGGGAGAAGAGATCACTTCCTGCTTAGAGATACTGGGGGACTCAATAGGAACAATGGGACGCGTTTCGAGAAGAACTCTTTTTCAACCAATGGTCAAGAACGACACTATACAAGATTGTTACAATACTTGGACTCTCATTAAAACGGACTTGTTTTTACCACTTTTTTTTGTTGTTGGATACATTATACACCTTTGTTGACCAATGTGTTTTAGATGCCTTAAAAATCCCCTTTTGCCTACCCATGCCTTGTGATATGAGTAGGGACATTGGAAGAAGTGTTTCTCTTCTTACCCCTTTTTTGGATAAGAAAATAATATTGACAACTGTCTGCCTGACATGTAAATACTCCTTTTTCTTTGTTTCTTTTCACTGACATACATATTTATGGGCATGTATTTATAAAATTTCCAAGCCAATCATGTCCTAATGCAATGCAAACTGAGTCAAATTTACAGTGTCTAGATAACCCAATGCTGCAAGTTTTTTTTAGCAACTGTGTAAAGTAGGATAAAGGGAACCTGTGTTCAATATCAATTCAATATCCAGTCCACTGCAGGGACACACGCTGATTCTGCTCAATATGCTGTTTAAAGGAAACAATTTCAGTCAATTAGATTTTAAGTGAATTCACCATAAACCCAACTATTAGCATTAGTAAATATTACCAGCGAATTATCATGTTAACTAGCAGCAATTGTTACTTATTATATTTTAATATTCTTTTACAGTAGCCTTTCACACACCATAATTATGGCATATAACCTAAGGCCAAAAGTAATGTAAAAATTGCAAAGTAAGCTAAAACCCCAATTTATTTTACTTTAGAATTGATGAGAGAACACTAATGTTTTGGCGAGAGATGACCTTTAACATGCACTTAACCAATCTGACATATCTGACAGAGAATGATAAGAAAAAAGAGATTCCGTATTCCAAACAAATCTCTCTTTTTTATTGCATCTAAATGATAATGTTCAGTATCATATTGGAGAAGAACATTGTATTATAGTTAAGTGATAATATATTATAGTTTGTATTCATATTTTTTATTTATTTTCTATGTGTTTGACTGAGTTTATAAAATCTTTAGTGAAATCACCAAAGAGGACTCCAAGGTTTGATTTAATGTCTGCCTCAGGATGACTTAGGACCACTTTCAATGATGTGTGCACAAACATGTAACAAATGGAACGATATTGATTTCTATTCACATTAGTGAGACTCTAGTTTAAAATGGTTATAATAGACGTGATTCAGAAGGCATATCATTGCCATAGCTTATGTATATATAATGGAGAAAAGGTAACCTGGAAAAAAAAACTAAATTCATGTTTTGGGATTGCACATTTTCCATGTGTTGTGGCAAACAGCTTAGTAACATACTTTCAAAAATATTTTTGGCCTTCTAACTTTGATGTCCTTACATACAATATATATAAGGCAATATTTACTTTAAGGGCTTGTCCTTACTTAGGCAATTTCCCGTGATCTCCCACGATTGGTGCAGCCTGCAATCTAAAATGCACTGATCGCTAGAGATGGTCGAATTTTTTTTCAAAAATTCAACCATTTCGCCGATTTCGAGTTAATTGCAAAGCCCCTGAACATGGTATCATCACCAAACTTGCTGGAGATGTAGAGAAGGGTTGGGGGTATACTCCAAAAAAGAAAATATGTCTCTAACACAAATAGTTTTTGCACGAATTAAGTTCAAAGTCAAGTAAAAATTTCGAAAATCGGAATTTCGACTTTAACTTTGAACTTAATTTATGCAAAAAGTACATGTGCTAAAGCAACACTTCTTTTTTTCAAATGTTCCCACAACCCTTCTCTACATCTCCAGCAATACCATGTTCAGGGGGCTTTGCAATCAGCTCACAAAGTTAGCAAGTCGAAAAATTCGACCATCTCTACTGATCGCCCCTGATAGCGGTCATAGACATGAATGGACATGTTTAAAAATCATGACTCAATTCATTGATTTTCAAACGTGCCCATTCATTCTCTATGGGCGCAATCAGGGGCAATCAAGGATCAGCAAGATTTCCTGTCACCCCCCACACTTCCTGCCTGCTTTCCAGGTAATGAGGATCGCCTGCGATCTCTGCACCATGATTATAATAGTTAAGGCCATGGGTAATGTAACTAGGTCTTTTAGTGTTTTAGAATTCTGGAATGGTGCTAAACCCAGCACTGATATGATTAACCTTCTGGACATAATGCATGTGGCAAGTGTTTTTTTTGTGGCAAGTGTTTTTTACATTCTTAAGTCCTTGCCCTCCCTTCTCTCACATCCCTGGTGTCATCTTTAATGTTACGGATGTGCTGGAAAGAAGAAACGCTGCCTCCATTACATGGAGATTAATAGTGCCACCCCCCGCCACTCCAGCATTATCAATGATGTCAAAGAGGTGTGTCTACCAATACAGAGAAATAGTGCAGGCTCCCACTGGACACGTGAGTAGTGTTGAGCAGCATATGGTTTATTCGAATTCGCATAATTTTGTGAATATACAAAGGAACATTCAAAATTCTTAGAATTCGATTAAACTGTATTCTATTGCCTTCCATCTTGCTTGTTCGCAATTATTCGCAATGATTCTTGATGCAGCTCTTCTTCATTCTGTGATCTTATATTGTATTGCGCGTATCCATTCACAATGCGCAACAATATAAACAATGTTGAAGCATAAATTGACGATTATCCGCCATTACCAATGTCTGAACGCACATTCGCAAAATATTGCAAATTCTCGAATGACAGATATTCGTCGAATATATTCGAATATTCTCGCTCAACACTACATGTAATGTTTATTCAAGCTAACTGCCCAGGAGGTTTAATAAATACTTTATAGTGGATGGTATGTTAATAGTAAAACATGGTAAACCATATTTTTTTCATGCAGGCCGCACTGCAACCACACCATGTCTGTGGAAACATTGCAAATAATGAAAAGATGCGCCTGAACCGATCCTAAACCGCACTAGTGGAGCTTTGGCTTAAGTTCATTTTTTTGTCACTAGCCTCTTCATGTCCACTCTCTACCTCCAAAATATTTAAAATAATTACTACCACTTTTTGTACATTTCAGCCCCAAGTTCCCCCTTTCCTGCTTGGATCTGAGCAGAAAATCTTCAAACATTTGTTTTGAGCTGGAAAGAATTTAGATTTAAAATTCTCCAAAATCCATGGAGACCTGGTGCCTGTTAAGTGTCAATCATATATTTTTTTTCTCTAATTTTTAAAAACTGATCTGGCACTGATATATAACCCCGCTTTACTAAATGAGCAACCAAATTAATTGAGTAGCTGACTTTAGAATGTTGCAGTAGCAGCACTATCTTATAATTGTAGCATGGTGTGCACACTTATAATACAATGTGTGTGTGTCCATAATATATATATACATATCTAACAAATATTCTATATGTCATATTATATATGACACAGGAAAACACTGTTATGACAATGACCCTACTTTTCACATTTCTCCATACACTTTCTCTATTTCAATTATTCTTTCACACATATTGTTCACAGAACCTATAAATATTCATGATGCAAACATTCATTTATAGTCATTCTTGTTCGGAATCCAATGGAAATAGTTTCTTAACAAAAACACCTCTTGCATATTGGAATTACCAAGAAACAGCATGTTCAATATTCATTGTTGTATGTACGTCCCCATATGTATGATACATAAACATATATATCTCTACATAACTATATACATAACTATATACTATATACACATAGAAAAAGACACAGAGATGACATTTCCCATGTTTATGTTGTCATTGGGGCTGACGTGCTGAAGACACATCCATTGAAGATCAATGGACGCATCAGTGGGAACCAGAAAAGGCTGGACAGCATCTGTCTTATGCAAATTAATAGGACATCAGTGGCAATGCACCGTGAACCATGGACCTGCAAGTTGCAGGCAATCCTCAAATTGCCTGGTCTAAATCTAAAAATGTGGACAACGTCCTTTTTGTCTATAGAGCTGCTCATTATAACCCTTTATGGAAAAGGCTTTGTAACATGAGATGTCATGATTTGCCCTCTCTCTTCCCAAACTGAGATTCACTGGGGAAATAGTGAGGAGAAAGATTGGAAAACCTTGGTCAATCATTGAGACCTTTATAAGCCTGAGTTGTTGGTGCTTATATTTGGTCCCTCAACCTACCCCCAACAAATATAAAAAGCATACAGCAAAGATGCACAGGGAGAAAGAATCATGAATACAGGTTTGCACATATAGTGTAAAAATAATGAAGGAAGCATTATCATGATTGTTGGGTTACCGCCTTTTGGTCCATTGAAAACATATCCATATCTCAACAGCACTAGAATGACCAAATTCTAAGAACCTGTTCAGATTCCATCCACAGATAAATACACCATTATAATCCTTATAGATTAAATCTACATCATTGTTTATAGCGCAGTTAGCCTTAAATCCAGACATCTACACCACTATAGGAAGGGCTTTAATATCAAGGTAATCAGTGCCTGAAACTGTATGTTTCCCCATTGCTTTTATGGAGTTCACAGGGTGATTTTTTTCTAGTAGGTCAAATGACTTCTGATTACATTTAACATCTGAAGATACGGATATCATTATACAGAAAGCATGAAGTACAAATTAATGTTTTACCTCAGAATATAATTCATCTTGATAAAAAAAACTCTATTAGAACAGAAAAATGCATTGGAAAAATAAAAATCATAGGTAAAATCATGTTGTGTATTTTCATAGTTCTTTTAATTAAAATAAGAAAAAATACACCAATATTTCCTGATAATTGTAAATGACATCTTTCTAGAAAGAAGGCCTAATTTGTAAAAAATAAAAAAATTAGACCCATTCTATACTATACCCGGTATATCCTATACTCTGCATATTTAACACATTGTTCTTAATTTACATGTCCATTGCCTCCATCCCTAACACCAGTGACCTTTCTTGATGGGTTCTTATGTAAATGACCTGGCTTCTTGAGTCAAAATTTATAACAAAGGCACTTATATGAAAGCCCATTTTTTATTATGCCTACCATTTACTGCATCCTGCATATTTGAAGGAAGTACCTTTAATGTTTGTCTTTTTTTTGTATTGCTTAATCAGTGTCTATGTTTACCTTGTCCTTTGAAAAGGCTAAAAAAGCATATGTACTTTGTTCTTTTTTGGTGTGATCATCTTCTCAGCAGTGCGCTATAGGTTCTGGCAATGATAGACAGAGGCGTGCCTTGCTGTGATTGATAGAGTGAGCTGCAGCAAGCTCAAAAGAGTCCCATCTGGATTAGGTTTTAGGAGCAGTCAGATGTGGAGTGGGAGGTCAGTAAGGCTTGGATGTAGCTCCCCCTCCTTCAGCACCTCTGCTGTCTCCACTTATACACACATTACACAGAATATGCATGCCTTCTTTCAAAATTGATGCTCGCTTTTTGAGCAGATGCTACAGGGCCTGGGATTCAAACAGCTGCTAAGTTTATGGAGAAGACAGGGAGCATGATGGTGCAGCAGGTATATTTACTTTATTAATCGATTAAAATGCTAATTTCACCTTGTGCAAGTTTGTGCTTCTAATTGCTGACCTGATCTAGTGGTAGCAAGGCTGCCACATTATTCTGCTCATAACATTTTGGTAGATAGAAAATGCAGCAGTGTGTTTCTCTGCTTGATACATCTAGCTGAGTTTCTTTTCTAACCAGCAGGTTTACAGAGTAATTTTGCATTTTTCTTCTTTGTTTCCATGCCCCGAGGAAAAAGACACTGCTTGGCTCATTTAACTACTGTAGGAGAGGCGTTCTGTGCATATGCAATGCTGTTGGCAGAAGCAATAGAACACAGAAAAACAAATCTCATACAAAGGCAATTTGTCAGCTAGAGGTAATATGGGTACAGACACATAAAGGAATGCAGTGTGATATAATGCAGCAAAGGAAAATAGATGTATGATGTCAAAACTATGTGCTTTTCGGTGTGATCTCAGTGTAATTAGGAGACCCAGAATAGCTCTCTGAAGTGGTGGGCTGTATTAATGCTGTCTTCATTTTTTCTTTATTACAAACTTTTGTGCTGGTTGGAAAGAGTCATCAGTGGAGTGAAATATGTTTTGTTTCATTTCATAGTCTGGCTCCCAAATTACCATTCTGAGCACTAAAGAACTCACTGTAAAGCATATCGTTTTCCTTATTTCTGGTTTGTTCAGATTCAGAGAAGAAAGGCAATAAACTATATTTAATACTCTGCCACGTAATGCATATTTTGGACTTGAAATGTGGTTTTCATTAAATTTCTGTCCAAAACATTTAGTAAATGCTGACTGTCTGCCATCCTATGTCTCTCTCCTCTTCTTGCCAGCAAGTTACTTTATTAGGGCTTACATCCTTCACAGCAGTTAGAAACCTGATGACCTAAGTATTCCAATCCAAACACCACTGGGAAAGGCCTTCACTTGTTACATACACACTAACAATATTGCAACTTAATACCAAGAAATCAGACAAAAACCTCAGTGCTCTTAATTAAATATTAGTTGTAATTAGCACTAAGTGAGAACTCTTTGAATATTAATTTGGGTCTCCTGAAACTGCTGGCAGTGTTAATGAGAAACTGCAGGGGGCCTGGTAACATCTGTTTACAACCGAAAGAAGCCTAAAAAGCTTTATATGAAATGCACCTGCAAAGTTATGCAAAACTATTTGAGGCATTCAATCATTGCTTTACACCTGTATAGTTTATTAAAATGTGCATTTTGTGTGTTACATAAAACATCAAAAAGTTTTTATTCATTTTCTTTTGCATTTTACCTGCAATACTAACTACTGATGTGTAAATAATTAGCATCATAATAGTGTTCCTCAAAAGCAAGGAAGACTGGATGTTTCTTTGTCATATTTTATCCTTAGTTTATTGTGCTGTCTATTTGTCTAGTGTGTGTTGTTTGTGTATATTCCTGGATTTTAGTGCACATTTTACAAACATAGAGAAATGTTAAAAAAGCAGTACAATATCTTAGTAAAAAGTAGTAAAATTTTAAGTTATGTATTAAAAAATTGTAGTGTAGTAAAATGCTGCATGTTAAAAGCTTAAGGACCCTTTCACACGATTTCTAACTGCACTGCAAAAGGCAATGCTGTGTGGTTCAAGGTGCACAGCATTTTGCATATATCTTAGCTGCACTTGTGTTTGCATTTCAGTTTAAAGTTGGAACTTTACATACTACATACTCTACATACTGCAATATATACATGTAGTTTTTAAAACACATCAAGCTATGTGTGAATGCTACACTTATGTTGTTTGCAAACCACATGCATTGCTAAAACGCATTGAAAAAATGGCCAAGCACACACTGCAATAAAAAGCCCCAAGCATAAATGTAAGTGCTAGGTTCCCCTAATAATTCTCTCTTGGCTATACTAAAGTAGTATTCTTCCCCACATTTACATAACAAAGGTCTAGTATAGAGACATATGTGATTGCTCTAAGCTCAAACAATCAAACAAACACAGAGATTTACTAGAGATATCAAGATCTTTTCTTGTGGTTTTCACTCATTTCCAAACATTTCCAGGACCAGGTTTTTTGTTTTAAAACATAGTGCATGACCTTATTTAGTCTGTCCCGTGTGCACTTGATGGTCCATTTAATAAAGAGGGTACCCTGACATGACTCCAATTTGAATATTAATTTAAAGTGGCAAAAGCCAAATTTTTATGAGGTGTTTATTATTATGTAATATTCTTTTATATGAACGTAAGAACTCTGCAGTCACTCACCACAATCATTCACATATGCATTTCTCACTAAGGTCAAATGGTGTAAGAAAAATAATTAAATAGTAGAGCCTTGCTGGAGTGAAAGTCACAGTTATAGTTATAAAAAAAACAGCTTAGTTGAGTTTTATTCATGGTAGACATCTCAATTCATGGTAGACTTCTCATGGTAGACATCTACATCTAGTAGACATCTGTGCATGTACATTAGTGCACATGCACAGGTTGTGGGGGCTTTCTCCTAATGGCAAAGGCTGTCAATGCTGTTTGAGTATACAATTGAAGATGGAATTCACCAACTGGGCAATATTGGAAATGGGCAGCACTTGGCAGATTTGACTAAAGATTTGAGTAATAAATGCACATGTATGAGATTCAGTGGCACCCCTGAAAATTTAAGGGACAGGAGAGTAGAGCACAAAAAATGCCCTTATTACCATGTTTATTTAATATATATATATATATATATATATATATAGAGGACATTCTCCATACAAGTTTTTTTATTTGTTATTGAGGATGTAATTGTCCATTGCTAATAACACTGCCCTGTCTGGGCCAAGGTGATTTCCAACAAACATTTTTAGAACATGTGTGCTTATATTTAATAAAAAACTATTGTTTAAAATGATGAATTTGATAATTTTTCCTAGAACTGGTTATTACCCCCACCACAAAGGCTGTTCATAAGAGGTCACTACTGTTGTTTTTTTTATCATTGACCACGTGTGATGACGTCATCATGTGTGGTCGATCAACCTCAAAACCTGATTCAAAGCTAAACGTGTAGGAGGGGCTTAAGTTAGTATGGCAAGAAGCAAAGGTTGGTATCCAATGGAAAGAGCTCTCCAAACTCACTGTCCTTTTCTCTTATTCTCTTTTGCCTCCCCTGATAGAATAGAAAAGATACTTACCTGCCCCAACAACCAGCACACTTTTCTGAGGACCTGCCCTAGAACTTGTTATATTATCTCAAAATTTTAAGCTGGGCATAGAGATTTCGTTCTCTGCCTGATTCTGCTGCAAATCAACGGTGCACGATGACGTCATCACGCACTGCCGGTCATGCAGAGAATCATCTAGGCACTCTTTGTGTGTCGGCACTTACTTTTAATGGGGACACTGGTCCCCATACAAAGTAATGCTATTGGTCTAAAATTTCACCACAGATCGACCGCTGTGGGCGTTCACGGCAATTGATCTGCCGCGAAATTGGTTGCAAATTGAATGCTCAAATTTTAAATGTACCCATAAATTGGCCCCCAAACCGATCTTATATATTACAGACCATCCAAAGTAAATGCCGGCACAAAAATTTGTGCATGATGACATCTGCTGCAAAATCGAATGAATATATGGGGGGCTTAAGAAATAGTTTTACTAGTGCCAGTGACCTCCTAGGCAATGCTGCAGAATATGTTGTATCTGGCTCATGGGGTTGTTATTTTGCTTTCTACACATACACATTTCAATATACATGGCTTTTCTTGCCTAGCTCAGGAATCTGACACTTTAGTTCCAACTTTTTTTACTGATTCTGTAAGCTCGTCTAATAAAATCTCTCCTAAGCACTGACAGATTAATGTGTCAGCAACCCTGTTGACTGAGCTCAGTTGACAAGAAGCTCACACAACTTAAAGAGAGGTCTGGGCACAATCACAACTAAGATATCCACTTTCCACATCTGTTTTTCTATGTTGCTTTCCTAGCATACTGAGGGGTTATTTAGATTATGTAAAGTAATGTATGTCGAAACAGATGAAATACTCAAACTGGTCATAAGTCAGCTGGTCATAAGTCAGTTTTCCTCGATAAAGAGACAATAATATATTTGTATATTGTTATATTATTCATATATCTGAAAATAGCATTCTTTTATATATAATTGTTAAACAATAACCAGACCATCACCCCTTTATATAATCATTCTTAACTCTCCACAATTAGACATACCACTGGCATTTTCTTCCTATAATTTACTTTTTCTTGCTATTTCCCTTCTTGCTGCTTTTCTGCAATATTAATTTTCCACTTATAAGTGATAAAGCTTCATATGTTGATCCCAGATCTCTGGGCAAAAAAAAAAATTGACCTAGATTTCTAAGTTTCAAAGGCAGTATTTTCAAATCGTTGCTAGTGCTTTTGCTCTTTCATAATTTACGTTCTCTGGCCTTCATCAAAGATCAGACTTACTTGATAAAACAGAGTATCCCTAGGGTATTATGAGAACTGTATTATATTTGTGAGTTCAATTGTTTGCAATTAAGTGGATGCTGTTAAGGGAAAGTGCATTTTGAATTAAAATCCGAAGTGAATAAAACAATCTCCTGTCAACCTAGAGTGGTTTCTGTAAGCATTTCTAAAGTAGAAAGTTTTCCTTCCAGGGAGAAAAAAAATGACTTGTCTAGCTCAGTGTATTTATTGAAGTATGTAAACAATTCCATCTTATCTTACCAGAATCCTATCACAGTTCACTGGTGCACTTGTACTAAAATACTGATATTTGAATTAGGATAGCAAAAATTTTAATATGGAAGAGCAAAACTAATTGTATTGTTTTATTATTGATCATACACCCCTTCCCTGCATCTCAGTTGATGGCGATAACATGTTTAGGGGCTTTATAATTAACTCCTAAATAAAAAAAAAAATAATGTTACCATCTAGTGGATATTTTTAAATGATGCATGTGATAATTCAACTCAATAGAGCAAGTTAAATACAAATAAGGACATTCTTTTTACTGCTGTACATCAGTACCATATAGCAATTTGGAAGCTAAGATAAGGTGATATTAGCCAAAACAGTGGACTGGCCATTTAATGTGTTTGTATTGATTTGTACATAATATATAGCTTCATATATTTTTTCTAAAATGAGGTGTACATATTGATGCACCGATGTAAATGTAATTCCATTTCAGGAATAAGCTGAGTCAGACAGTGCTGGCTTTGCCATAATTGTTAAGTTGGGTATGAATTCTAAAATGTTTTAAAATGTGGAAATAATGATACTGTAAGTATGTTAATGACCACTAGTACTATGACTATTTAGACTTGATTCATACAGTTTTATTTAAGTTGTATTTTCCTAATATGAATTAGCTTAAAGGGTACTCTTGATACCATAATAGGAAATGGAGATTATCTGCAAAGCAAGAAAACCAAGCAAAAAGCTAAGCCAGCTTGAAGGTACCCCAGGTACACATATACAGTTAAAACAGTTTGATTAATGTCTCTACAACTGTATGGCACAATTAGTATAACTACAGGTCACATACAAAATTTTTAAATGAAATACATAAAGGTAAAAAAATAAACCCAGATATGCTATGTTAGGTGGGTGGTGAGTGAATCCTCTAGGGATTTTATACTGGTATTTTAACAATATGATCATTCACCCACTTGGGCTGTCATGTCAAAGCATTTTGACATCTGGCTTTATCATAACCCTACAACCTATTTTTTACCTAATTAAAACATTGAATCAAAAAAGAAAACAAAATAGCTGAGCAGTCCTGGAAGAAAGATATACTCTAAACTCCCAAGGCCACAGGGGAGACACATGGCCTTTACCACATATAGTCCGTTTTTTGGTCATTAGGGACTTACATTCATTTCAAAATATGGTTTATCTTTAAACATGTGTTATTTTTCTATGGCATGGCAGTCCATCTCATGCCTGTCTTCAACTGGGATGGGGTTTTATGTTGTTGATATTGATTATATTGAATTGCTATTTATTCTTCCCTCACCAAAAAAAAATGTTGTCAGCAGAGTCATCAGGAAACTGTCACTGGTCCATACTCCATGGCTTTTATCCCTAGCAAAATGTTGCACACATGATATTTGTATGCATGTTTCCACGTCAATGGTTAATACCATGTACACACATAAAGTATTTATCCCTGGGAACAATCTTTTCTGATAAGGAACAGGCACTGTAGATGAGACATAGGACACTAGAAAGATCTAGACTGTTCCAATTATAGTGCATGTATGTACCTTAAAGCAGGCCTATACTAACCTAATTAACTCAACATCCCTTGCAGTCAAACTCCCCATTATACGAACAAAAATAGATAAATTACCTTACATATAGCCATATATAGCAAAACAATATTGGATTTAATTTTAAGTAGAAGAGTAGGGATTTCACTAAAAATAACTTTCCAGTAACAGATGTAACCAGTATTATTGTCCCTATTGAAAGATTTACCATCACTTGTATTTTAAACAGCTGTAAAGGAAACCTTGCAAATTTTTCTTCTGGTCTGCTATCAGTGGTACCAAAGACACACAGAGCAGGAACATCTCCCCTGAGGGGACAATAAAACCCCTCATCAACCCCTCATCAGTTCTAACCCCCTCATCAGTATACACATATTTTAAGGTTTGATACTTCCAGCACAGTATATAAATTCCTGTGTTGACAATTAAGTGTTTAACATGTTTCTTTATTCCATCTATGACCTTGCGATCATCACTAGCCGTAGAGTTTCATGTGTGCTTATAGACCTCAGTCTTTGTCTGTAATATCAAAGGATCAAAGTGACATTTCTGCACAGAGGGGTGAGAAGTGTGATTGCAGCTGAATCAGTTTTCATTAGGATTTTATGCCAATGACACACTTGACATGTTTGATATATGGAAAGTTAATCATTTTTATTGTCTGATTTTAATTTGTTATATTTTTTCCTTGTTATCTTTGAAAGCAAAGGGTTTTAAGCTTGGAATAGCATTAGCAGCAGATTTGAATCAACAGGTGTACATTTTGTGAAAATGCAAATATGATCTTTAATTTGCAACAAACTATGGTTGTTTTCATTCACCTTCATTGTATATGCAACTAAAAGCCTTGGATCCACCACCTTTTTTCACTAAAGAGAAAAAAGCCTGGAGCAGCAAAACATAATACACACATACATTGTGTGTGCTACGTTATGCGTTTCCACACAACAGTGTACTGTGTACTCTGTTTTCACAGCCCAGATGCCGGAAAAGTGCTAAAGCAGCTAAGTATGCTTAACATGGGGACATTTTCAAACTTTGTGTGCATGCTCCCAAACACAGGGGTAGGGACAGGCACTTTCCAGGCTGCTGCTGACTGTGCACACGTGAAGGCTGCCTAAAAGAGCCCCAATACAGACTTTTTGCATTAACATTGCTCCCTGACACACACATAGACTGTTTATTTTCTTCTATGGGGGTTGCTGCATTGTCAAGGCTTCCCCTCTTCTGTTTTAACCTAGTATCCCAAGTATCTTGGGGAGGGGGATGTGTGGCTGGGTCCCCCTTTGTACTACTACATGAACCTCTGCCCCTTTATGAACCTACACTCATACCATCAGTGCTGCTGTCTAGCTTTCTAGCATCCTGGGATATCCAATGGCTGGTATATGGTCTCTCTGGTCCCTCACTCCTGGCTACTCCACTTCCATCACCATATTAGCTACTGGCACAGTCCTTCCTGGCATGTGTATGCCAGGGAGCCACAACAAGGAGGCTAAGAGCCTCATGCGACTCTAGAGCCATAAATTGCAGACCACTGATCTAGACAGAGACTGGAATTATCAAACAGGCAGGTGTAGGTTTAGTTCAATACAGGCCAGAATAAACAACAAGCAAGCAGGTTAGGATAGAAGATGGGAGTTCATGGCTGAAGCTACAAGCTGAGGTCAGCAAAAGATGATCAGGAATCCATTAGGAAACAGAATCAAGATGCAGGCTGAGGTCAATAATGGGTTGTAAGAAAGAAGGCAGTAGAATTGCAACCAGAGGGGGGCAAGGTCAGAATTATGAAGGGAAACTCTTCATAAGGAAAGTCACAATGCAATCCACCTTGGTACTGGGAAGGGTAGAATGACAGGCCGGGTTTATAGGTCACAGATAGGTAGCCAAAGACCACAAAACAATTCCCAGTCACAGAAATGAACCATAACCCTATAAGGTATTTGGATACTGAGATCAGCTGTGTTTATATCCCTAATTACAGAGACAAATACCAAAGGACATATATGTCAATATATTCCCAATATTTCTACACATTTTTCATCAGGACCACCCTGTAAGGCAGACTGCCAGTTGCTATGCACATTTATTATCACCCTATCAAGACTGATTCCTATTGTTCTGTGGATCTTTGTTCAGTAGATTTCCCAGTGTAAGGTTGGAAGCCCCTTTGTTTGATTCATCTGCCATAGTGACTGGCTAGTTCTGTACATTGTTATGTTTCCCACATTTACACTTACATATAAGAATTTATTGGCTAAATTTTTAAAGGTACCAAATTATGTTTACTTATACAGAATATGTATATACAATGTATAAATAAATAATTTTTTAAACTAAACATTCTGTTATAAATGCTCCTATATAGGATTCAAACATGTTGTGCAAAAATCCATTTAGAAATGTATTGTATTTTTCAGCATATAAGACCACTTTTAAATCAAATCTTCTCAAAAGTCGGGGGTCATCTTATACGGCGGGTGCTGAAATTTCCAAGCCGGATTGGTACAATCTGGGGTATGGTGGGGGGAGCTACAAAAAGGCCGCTGCTAGAGGAGTTTTCCTGTCACATCACAGCTCACCCCCTCTCCTCTGTGTGAGAGGAATGTGTGAGCCAATATGCTCACTAGAGGCTGTGGCCCCAGTGGCTGAAACTGGTATTACAGCTCAAACACATTAAATAGCCTACATGGTATCATGTATAAAAATATAAGTTTTAAGATTGCCAAAATTCTTTTAGTTTTTAATGTTAAAAATACAAATTATGTTACTTGGATAACCACAGGGAAACATTAATGAATGGTTGTAGTTAGGGGTGTGAAATTAGGGAGGTAATTTACTTTAAAAAAATTTACATTTAAGGTTGTTGAAGATCTGGGGGTTGAAATTCAGAGTAGGCATATGTGTCCACTGCTGTTTCCCTGAGCTGCCCAAAAAAGGACACTTGCCAACACAATCGCCGGTGATTTCCAGTGACTTACAGGCAATTCGCCCATGGCTTAGGGAGCGCTCCCACCGCATCTGGATATTTATTTTGCATACCAGTTGAAATATGACTATGAAAGGTTAAAATTTTGACTGCAGGTAGTCTTTAGGGTAAGTTACAAACCAAGAACATTTCAACTGCTGAGCACCTGCATTCCATAAGCATTTGAATTAAAATTAGCATATTGAAATCAAATCTGATGTTTTTTTCCCAAACTCTATATTTTAAGAGTTGGGGGTCGTTCTATACACCCAGTCGTCTTATACAACAGAAAATATGGTACATATAATAATAATGTTCAGAAACAGATGAATTCCTTTAAATTACACTCCAGGAATGAGAATATAATTTGCTGATAGCAAAAACAAATAAGTAGCATTTTTTTTTCTTGCAGGCTATTTTATAGGTAATGCAAAATGTGAAAGTGCACTGTTGAGAGTGCAGAGGTCTTAAGATAATGCTCATCCAAAAACCGTTTCATGTGACAGACTTATCAATATGCGCTTTGGCACATTGGTTTCAGAGCTCTGGCTGAAGGCTGACCTTGCTGTCAATGGAAATCCAGGTCACATGACAAAATTATATCATTACCAAAGAGAGCTTGAAACAGATGAAGAGGTAAATCTGTCAGTGCATAATAGTTCAATATGGCACAGTTGCTCCCATGGGGCAATGAAGGCTGATAGAGATTTGTTGTGTTATACTATCTAACTTAAAAGGAAAGCTAGGGTAATTTGGTCAATAATCAATACCAGTGGAAATTAAATTCATTATCTCTGTTCTAAAGGAGATTGATGCTAATATAATTTAATAACTTATAATTGATTCCGCATTTATAGGTTGTATTTGATTTTTTGTTTCACATGGTGCAAGTAATTGTTGGGTGTATGTGGAACAGCAGGGTTTATTTGCTTCTCTTAATTTCGCCACATCATTCATTAGGGAACCAAATACATATTAAATGTATATGCACAGGTGCTTTTCAAAGTGATAACTATAAGTGAATTAGGATAATGGTAAATGTCTGAGAACTGATCAAAACATGGAAAGACCTCAATTTGCTCAATTCACACCTATCCTTATTTGTGTGTATTATACTATCAGTATATAAAGGGAAAATTATTTACCTTTATTTTGCTTAGCTCTTTCCAATAAAACAAAGGGAAGTATTAAACCATCCCCTTTAGTTCACTAATATCCTTACATTTTTCTATGTTTTTGAAACTGTCCATAAACACAGGCAATCTGTAGGCATTAGACTGTAATTCAAAAGCTAAGAAATCCCACTTTCCCTAGGCTCCACCATACCGGTATTCTACTGACATATGACACCAGTGCCTGTTTCTCAGAGGGGAACAGACCATAGTTGGAACAGAAAATGCTGACATACTCATCTTTGTTCTGATAGGGCTTCCTGGGGCTATCTTTCTGAGACATACTGCTGAGACACTTGCTAATAAATTATTGAAAAATCCGAAGCCGCATGATGTAGGATGTAATAAATATATATATTTGTATTTTTTTTCAGACACCATCAGATATCAAACAGATGGACTTAAAAGATAACATAGTATATTACCTTCAATATATTAAATTAGCAGTTGAAAGGTTGAGCAGAATAGTCAGTGACTTTTCTATGATATTGGAGTTTAAATATTTCATGAAGGCTAATATGTGGAATTGGGTGATGTTTTGGAATTTTTCTCCAGAATTAAATGTTTCATGCTCTCACAGTGTAGAATGGTCTTAGTCCTTGCACAGTATTTTTTTAGTTCTGTCACAGGTTGCGCTGGTGTTGGTCTTGGTAAAAAATACATTTCAATTTTGAAAAAAAAAGAAAATACTTTTCAATTATCCATGCACAGAGAAGATTGCTTGTTCCTTGTATAAAGTCAGATAGGTTGGTTCAGTTGGTTCGTAAAGAATTGGTATGAAAGATACAACAAATTAGTGCAACATATTTTCAGATTTCCTGTCTTGTTATCAAAGCCATGGTCTCATCAAAATGCATAGTTATCTTTATCTTTAGGAGCTTTATAACCCATACTGATTGGTACAGTTCAATTGACACTCTAGAGTCTTCTACATTTTTTTCATGTTTTAACCTCATTACTTTTAGGGAACTATGTTATCACTTGAGAACATGAACTCACTTTAATTATAATAACGTACAATTTTTATTGTGCACATATTAAGTCAATCAGAGATGGTTCACTGTTCAAAGTGAATATTCAGGTACCTTAGTTTAACCACCCTAGCGGTCAGGACGATAGCATCTCGCCAGCGCTGCTACTCTCACTATTTCACTGGATGAGATGCTGCCATCCAGTACACATCGGGGCTCCGGCAGCGCATACTTATGGTTTTGCGCTGTCCCGGTGTCCCCGATGTCACACGCAGGCTGGATCTTTGTCTCTGCCCCCCCCCCTCCGAGTGACGGGATGACGTCACTCGTGGAGGCGGCGGGAAATTTGAAAGCAATTTTCTATGAAGAATACTGCTTTCAATGTGCATCTCTGTAATAAACATCTGTGTAATAAACATCTTCCTTAGAGAGGGTTAACTGCAAATGGGCACATGTGGGGCACCAGAGACTTTTTATTTGGGCGAGATTTAGTATATAGCAGCATAGCTTTGTGTCCTGATTTTTGTGTTTTCTCATAAATTTTATTTAAAAAAAAAATTATTTTATATAATTGTTTTTTTCAAACATAATTATATTCAGGATGTCTATTAGACCCTTGTATGGACAGATTTTGGGAAGTTACAGGCCCACAACATAAAGAAAAATTTACCATTGGAGTCTATGGTGCGCTTTTGGTACAGAAATCTGGACCTCAGCAGTGCGCTAGGGAGGTTAACAAACCAGGTGAAAAAGAGACATTATATAAGAATATCCAGTTATGGAAAGATTAACATAAAACCTTGATTTCTGCTAAGATGGATGAAGTGACATCTGATTTACTGATATTTAGTCATTATTTTATACCAAGATTATTATTATGTTTATCTTGGTCAAAGCAACTTTTTTTGAAGATGTGTCTCCAGTCATCCAATTACATCCAACTATCTTTCTAAAGGATTTCTTTAGAAAGTGAGTTGGATGACTAGGGAATAAAGAAAAAAACAGCATAGCCCATTACCTTTGACTTATAACTGCAGATATACTTTTGTAAAATAATGCTCTAGACCCCAGGTGCCCAACTCGTGGAATGCATGCGACCCATTGGTCCTCCACTTGCAGACCCCAAAACCTAACTGTTAATACATAGGAACTCACAATTCCCCCGCTCAGCGAGTCCCTCGTCTCCTCTTCTAAGAAGATCCCAGACGAGGACGTGTTGGGAAACAACTGACAATGACTATCACTAAACATTCTAATCTAGGTTTATAACACTGGGCTGCATAACAAAACACATGCTTATATACACATGACACAAAATGTGCATTACTAACTACAGTGTTTCCTAATGCTTGAAGTATCATTTAAAACATGTTTTGTTATTTAAAGATAAAAAATTATGACTGCTGTAAAGACAGCTTTTTCTGCATTTGTTGGCTGGCTGTAAGCAAAGTTTCAAAGTTTTGCTTAATTTTTATTTACAGTAGGTGTCAATAAAGGCAAAGCAGGCATAATAGTTTTTTTTTATATTATAATAATAATATCTCTTGAAACTAAATTATAAGATATGTACTCTCAAACACCATGTAAAATTATGTTTTTGGAGACAAAACATCATAAAGCATCACTGAAGCTTCATAACTCAATAGCTGAACATATATTCATTATGTTACTACTCTGAATGTAACGATATGCTGTTATTTATTTAGAAAGTCTGTATGGAGACAAAAATTACATAAAAAAAAACGTATTACGTAGAAATTCTTATATAAATGAGCTGCCTTAGTAGCTTTGTATTTCAATGTTTGCCCTTTCATTATTCCACTCACACAGGTGCAAATGTGGTTTCCATGTAAAGTCACATTTACAAGACTATCTACTCAGAAAATTTATTTCCTGTACTTAGTGTCTAGTTCACATGGTAATTTTATATGTTATGTATTTTTGGCACAAAGCATCCAGCTCTTTATACATCTACTATATTGAGCTTAGCAAAATTCTAGAAGCTGAATAAGGTCAAAGTTAATGTGTATGCAGATTTTTAATTTGGAAAACATAAAGGACATATGTTTGATTGCCAATTTCTTAACACTACAGGAAAGTAGAATTGTATTTTTTTTCTCCTGCAACACGAACAGCAGTGAATATCCTGTGCCATAATGAGCACTGAAAATGTCAGCAATCCTGTGCACCTGAAAAATGGTATTAATACAGATACTTAGGAAAATTGCATTATAGAACTTATCACTGCAGATACTGTACATCAAATGATTGTATATTTGAATAAATTAAATAAAACATTTCATATTGTACTCTAGAAAATGAGAGTTGTATTATATTATCTCAAAACAGTCAATTTAATCCAAAAAAGTGATGAAGGTTCTTCATGTAAAATTTTAGTTTATACAATCTGACAACCATAAACCTTTGTTTAATACGATTATTAGCTTGACTTCAGAAACTCATGAAAAATGTGGACTGTAACAACACTGCAAACATTCAGTTTAGACTTGTTTGTTAACATATACATCGTCTAATATTGGTTTATTGTTATCAAATGTTCTTACAAAACATAAATTTCAAGGCTACACACAGTAAACACAAAGTTTTACAATAATGAGGGGTTGCTCAATTCCAGGCCTTTTTTGCTGTCTGCAATATTAAAATGAAAAGAAGTCAAGATCTGTGAACTGCAGAGTCAGTATGTGAGATAAAGATGTTGCCCCCCTGATAAGTATGGGCCTCACACCTTATTTTTATCTGATCACATTATAGAAAGATCCTTATTTTCCCTCAAAGTACTCTTTTAACCACCCTAGCGGTCAGGACAGCAGCATCTCGTCCAGCGCTGCTAGTGCTACTAT
>CM070039.1:54611432-54623278 GCA_036250615.1 Ptychadena robeensis
CAGAGAAAGAATGTGTATTTCTTTGGATGAAATCGGATTTTAACAGGTTGTAACATCTTTTGACATAATAAATATTCTCATATAAATAAAAAAAAATCATTGCATCAAGACAAGCTAACTATAGAGGATTATTAACTGTAATTGCTTTTCACTTAGTACATTATTTTTTACCTAAAAAAAAAAAGAAGAAAAGCTGTGTTTATTACAATGAACCCATAGATTTTTCTATTAAATGCAGAATACTCAAAATAAGACAAATGATTGGGAATTTAGACTCAGGACATGTTCTCATCATTAACTCACAAATGTTCAAAGACATTTCATAGGAGCTCACTGTTAATACAATTGTAGTGCATATCTGATAAGGACAACTTTAAATTTTCCTCAGTATAGATGAAAAGGACTTGGTTCTGTAATCCAAATGCATATACTGTAGCTTTATATTGATGGGCAGCCCAATATATGTACTGCACTGTGGTATATACATAATTCATTATAGCCAGCACAACGATTGTCAGAATGTCACAAACTGAGACATTTATTCAGTTAAGAGAAGTATGATAATGGATATTTTCCTGATAAGACCAAATTAAAGCTCTCGCAGTTGAGAAATATACAGTGTATAATATCAAATATTATACCATTGCAAGCCAATTCAATTGAATTGCTGGCTAAGCTATTATGAAATTGTCTTTTTTTATTTTACTTGGCAGTTTTTCTGATATATTTAATAGTATGGCGACTCTTGCTTTAACATTCCTATACACCAAGAGCATAAAATTGGAGAATTGGCTGCAATAATATATGGATAACAGGCATTATGTTCAGAATAATGCAATTCAAAATAGCAGAGGCCTTCTTAACTTGAAGCCTGAAGTTAGTCTAGGAGTTCAGTAGGTAGAGAGGGATGATGTGAGTATAGATGATTTTTTTTTTACCCCCAGACATTAATGAGGATGAAAGATCAATTAACTGATTTCAACAAGGCATTGCATACAGTTATACATAATGAACTCTTGGAAAAGTTGCTGAAACCATTGGGTAGTTACATTATTAAGCAGTTGGCTAATGGAGATACAGTGAGTGCACAGGCTGCAAATGTAAATCTTCCATCTTTCTATTTACCCTTGCAGTGGGGTAAGGGGCACTTTGTAAACACTTTTTCTTATAACTAGAGTTCTGCTTTGCCATTTTTAATAGATGATCATGCTAGTAACATGATTGTGATCCTTGAGAGAAAATGTTGGTTTAGCTGATCTATGGAACACTGTTGTCACCCTAAGGAAAGACTATAGAATACTTTCCATCTGATGTTCTGAAATAAATACTGGGTGTTTGGTAGTTTTCCAGGATAGCTAGAAATAGCAGAGGCTAAGAATCCAGGAGGCTCACAAGATTTCTGACATATCAGCATGTTTTTGCACTAATTAAAGATTTAGTTCACTTGTGAGCTCCCCTGATAGTCAGTTACTGATATGACTATAAATATATTATATAAAATGCTGCGTAATATATAGGCGCTATATAAATACAGGTGATAATAATAGTTTATGACAAGGAGGTAAGTACATGTGTAGTATTGCAGAAAAAGGACAAGTGGACAAGTATTCATAAAGAGGTTAAATCATATGGAAGTTTATGAACAAAATAAACAAGACCACAATGTGCTTGTTTTACCGAACCTGTTTTAAAAATGGATAACATATCTAGTTTATGTATACGTGTAATGGGTGCACATCTCACCAGCTGTTTCTGATTTACTAATTTGTGTTTAATTGCATGAAATTCTAGGCAGTAAAATGTTAAATACTGGCAGAGCACATGTCAGTGAGATACAATCCTGTTGTCTTTGAAATATCTTTATAATCATTTAAATGTCATGCTTCAGGTTATTCACTCACAGACAAAACAACTTGTTTACCAAAGAAATAATCTATGAGTTTAGAACATAATTCTCTTCTTCAGTCATAAAGACCACATGCTATTGCAGCAATAGACTGCTTTGTAGTCATGTGACTTTAGGGCTAGCACCTGGCATGTACACCACCTACCATATTTACCTACAATGTAGTCAACAAATTCAAATGTTCTGTGGAAGAAGACTGGCCATTAACAGGCAAACTCTTAGATGAAATTCATATTTTAAGAACTTTGTTGCAAAAACTTTTTTATAAATGGCTACATTTTACTGAGTTTACCTTAAATTGGTTTTGATAATTTAGTTGTCAATCTCAATTATTTCGCTATGGTGTTGTCGATGCCCAAAATATAACATCTACAATGAATGGAGCAGGTAATAAGTTAATTAGATATATAAATATTGTAAAATTTTATTGATGAATAATTAACAATGTGTGTTTGTGTGCATGTATATATATAAATATATGTATGTATATTTTTATACTCTCATGCTTATGACTTATAATTCCTCTTTTTTAGGGTAATCAGGAAGCTACAGCACCTCCCGACACAATGGCTCAACCTTATGCCTCTGCTCAGTTTGCCCAAGCCCAAAATGGTATTCCTGCAGAATATACAACTCCACATCCCCACCCAGCTCCAGACTATACAGGACAGTCCACAGTTCCAGAGCACACGTTAAGTATGTACCCTCCGGTGCAGACACACTCAGAACAGAGTGTCACGGATACAAATGCACAAACTGTCTCTGGCACAGCTACAGTAAGTCATTACAACATTTTAGATTTGTTCTTATAAAACATGTGTACTAATAGTATTATTATGTTTTGTGTGTTTTCTAGTTAATGTTAATATCCTGTAGGACAGTTCCCTTATTTTACGTCTGTCCATTTGGGTCAGTGTTTTTCATCATCAGTTGAGAAACAACTAAACATGTTTACAATATAAAGATATTGTCTGTACAAAGGTCATCCTACCTATTTTTAAGGTTTACAGGAGTTTTCTGCAGGTCAAATGGAATACTCATATTCATTGCTAAATGAGTACCCTTGTCTTTGAACATTTTCACGTAGCCACTAAATCCTTCTTCTTCCAGCTTTCAGGTAGCATCCCATTCTAAGCGCACCAACAAACTGACAAATAATGCATACAAAAAAACTATTTAACAAGATAGCTGTTTCTCCAGTTACAAAACTCAGAAATCCTCAGGGAAACTTTGCCTCATCCTAAAACACTTCCATTAACCTTATTCACACTGATAATTCACAAGTATAATAGCAGCTTGGAAAGCAGTACCAGGCAGCATGATTTGAATGTGTGTGACATCACTCACTGAAGATTAAAGTCTGATCAAAATAAGTGGACATGACAGGCACTAGACCCGCACCATACTTAAATAGTTGAGGCATGCAGTAGATTCTGTAAAATTCTGCTCACTAAAGATAATAACAGCATGAGAAAAAAGAAAATTCTACCATAGCTGAATTAATTAAATGTTGGATAAAAGTAAAAACTGAAATGTGGTACATCTTAAAGTATGCATACATTACAGTACACACCAGTGGATAGTTGTGTTCGTTTTTTAGATCTTGGAAAAAAGGTGCCTATCAATGGTCTTTGTTTCTAATTATGATTCCTTATCCTTATAAGTAAAGTTTATAAACTAATATAATACTTACAGTGTATCTTATTAAATACATACATTTATGTACAACAATCATATAATTGTCAGCTGAAAATTCAGTTATTGAATTACATTTCTAAGGTATAAAAAACATATGCTCTTGTTTTTATTTTTTTATTTTAACTACCATGAAAAACTATAAATATATATACAGTACTTTACAAGAAATCATGCCCTTGTGGGTATAATTCGGGGTCCCCCTTTTCCAGAGCATACCAGACCTTATGCCAACAGGGAGTCTGGTATGCACTGGGAGGCACCCCATGCTTTTAACCCTTTTATTGGTCTGAAAAAGCAATAACAAAGCCCATTGTAACCATTGACTTCCCTTTGGCATTATACTTTCCACATGGTTGCACCCTTTTGACACTTTTTTATAGGTATTGGGGCTGCATGTATGACCTGAAAGTGTAAGAATTTCTTCCTTCATTGCAGTCAATGGCGTTTGATTGCATGTTCATGGCGGGGTTCTGAGGTTTGCAAATGGCCGTTGGACAATATTTGTGCATCACAAGTGGTCAATTTACATTTGCTTGGAGATCAATGTGTTTGGTTGAACTGTGTTATGATCATGCTTTGTTTATCTTCATTAATAGACTGATCTGTACATGTAGGGTTTACTTGAAATTCATATTTTAGAGTTTCTTTTGCCATTCATAGTGATAATTATATATATTTTCTTGCCCTAGCAAAATATGTTTTAAATTACTGTTGTCAAGGTAATACTAATTTCCAACCAATGAGCACATTATGGACAGCATGACAAGTGTTCATTATCCACTGCTTCTTATATCTTCTTAATATACCTCCTCTCTTTGTTTTGCTTAGCCACTTGTGCGAAGAGAAGCTGCTGACTTCACAGTGTTTTTGCCTTTGGAGAAAATTTGTGAATAAAATAAACTGAAAACTACATGTCAAAAAGTCAGGCAATCCACAGAAGTGGGCTACTACAGTAATAACGAAAGCACTACACTAATATCTTAGTGTCTGTCCATGTTTTTTTAATCATTGCTTGAGTTCCTTGTGATTTTCATATATATATTAGCAGAGCTGTTGTTAAGTTGCCACAGAATTTTAATAGGGTAGTCGTCTGGACTTGGACACTCTCATATATGTACACAGTGCTTTGAATCATTCTCCTGTTGTATGACCAATTTTCAGCTAAGCTTAAGCACCGATAGGTTCATAGGGAAACTGGATTACTGTAATGTGTCTACATCATGTTGCTGCAAAATAAGCCCTTTTTTTTGTTTTAAAGTTTTTTACTGGTCTGTAGTAATAGATTTTTAGGAAATTGTGCATTATTGCCAAGCATTTCCACATAGATTCTGTTTTGCCAAAGGACAATGTTCCAGAAGTTTTGTGTTTTGTTTAGATGCAACTTTGTAAACCTAAAGCTAGCCAATTCTATTAGTGTTGAGCTTGAATATTCGAATATTGCGACTTTATTTGACGAATATTGGCTATTTGAGAATTTGGAAATTTCGTGAATATGGCGGCGGATATCTGAAATGTTGAATTTTCTAAATATTATGCACTGAAACGCTTATGGCCATGCATATTTTTGCAAAGCATGGCCATTATTTTTTTAATTCATTATTAGTAAAATTATTCGCAAAATTTTGTGAATTCTAATATTGCCTATACCGCTCATCACTATATTCCAGAAGGATCTTCAAACGACCATTGATTTGTGCGTGATCGCATCCTGTAATGCCTTTGCTTGGCAAGGATGGTGCAGGGCATATAAAGCACGATAATATATATATATATATATATATATATATATATATATATATATCTATACATAAATTTTTCAAGTCTTTTGGAATGATTACATGTTAAAATAAATATACCTTCATCCCCACCGCCCACCCTATGAATTGTGAGGTCTTCGGGACTTCTATAGGGCAATCCAACACAGTAATAACATGACCCCCCCCCCCCCCCCCACACATATAAAAAATAAATATGTACTTTTATCCCCGACCCCCACCTATGAATTGTGTATAGAGGTTCAATACCTCTATACACAATCAAATACAGTAGAAATATGTCCCAAAATAAATACATATAAAATACCCCCCAAATGTAATCTGTAATCATGAAATAAAACATTACAGATAATAACTTGAAAAGACTATTGGGTCATATTAACCCCTTAATAATTCAAAATTCATTAACCCCAGGGTGGCAATAGGTGCATTGAAAACAAACACTGTATGGTTTATTTCCTTGAATAAACCATACAATTCACAATACCCCACAATTTAAAGCATCTTTAATAACACCTGTTTCCCTTCTAGATACTGCACAATTCACTAAACCTGACAAATACACAACCCAAAACAACACATATTTCCCATCTAAATAGCGCACAATTCACTAAACCTGACAACAGCAAAACAAACAATAATGGATTTTTACAAAAAACAAACCATACAAATCACAAAATTCTCCAAAATCCTAACAATGGATAACCCAAACTATACCAATGAAACTACCTTGTAAAAAAAATAAAAATAAACCCCCCTCCCCCCACCCAAAAATTTTTTTTTAATTAACCCAACCTCCATCAGGAAAAAAAGGACATTAGAAAAAAAAATTCCATCCAATAAAAAAATGAAAAGTAAAAAACCACCCGATAAAAAAAGGTCTTCACCCCTCTTCTGGAGTTCAGCTGGAGAGGTCCATCCTCCAAGACGTCCTGCGATGAATGAGGTAAGATTGCTGAGTAATGCTAAGTAAGTATGGAAAAAAAATCCCACACTCACTGTCCATGATTCACTGGGAGGCTTTGCTGAGCAACAATTGTCAATGTTGGTAATCAAAGTCTCCCTGTGACATCACAGACCTGTGTAGTACGAGTGGGAAACTTTGTCCCATACTTATTGCACATGACCCAACAATCTTATCATATTCATCACGGGCATCGTGTGGAGGAGGAGGATGGACTTCTCCAACTGAGATTCGGGAAGAGGAGTGAAGACCTTTTTTTTGCTTGTAATGGCTTTTATTTATTTTTTTGCGGGGGAGGGGTTTGGATGGAAGAGGGTTATTATTTTTTTTTTTTTTCGGATGGAAGTTAGATAAATTGTTTTTTTGGGGGGATTTTTTTTTTTTGGAACAAGTATTGGTTTAATGGATTTTAATTGTGATTTGGTTAGATATATTAACTGTAAGTAATTTTACATTTATTTACTGTGTTTTTAGTTTTTTTTGTTGTAAATTTCTTATATGTGTTGCATTTGTATTAGTAACTTACCAAGATTTATGCAACACATGTATGACATGTGCATGTTTATTTGAAGTAGTGGCTTTGGTGCTAAGGGGTTAATGTTTGTGATTTGACTTTTTGTTGTTATGTTGTTGTTGGTATGTTATATGTCATAATCCTCATTGGAAATTAATGTCGATTTGGTAGGGTTCATCCTTTAATAGATTGTTGGCGGTCTTATGTTATGTTTGTAGTGCATTGCTTTGATGTTAATGTACAATTGTCTGGTTTGCAGTTTTATATTAACATTTTTTTAATTAATGAATATAATACTCTCTATCTGGTTTTGGGGAATTGAGTGTGTGTAGGTGATTTTTTAATGTCAAGTTTTGCTGTTGTATGTGATTTATAATGGAATTAATACAGATAGTAATGTTTTACTGTATTTGTCAACTCTGTGTTTCTGGTTGTAGCACTTATTGCTGGGGTTAATAGTTTTGGAAGGAGTAAGGGGTTAATACAATCCATTACTCCTTCCATTGTTATCTATTATCTGTAATCATTTATTGTTATGATAACAGGTAAATATATATTCTGTATAGGAGATGGTTGGTCTATTCTTTTGATCTGTCAAGGTGGGGGCCTTCTTTTCCCCAAAGATCAATCCACGCAAACTTGCACGTCTGTCGATCTTTTACGGGAATCGAAGGCAAAATATATACATGGATGGGGGAGGGGGGGGGGGGCTTAAGCCATGGCCTCATGTCTTTTTGTGGGCTTAATGTCCAACATTTAACATTTACGATGCAAGTTCAAAAATACAAACTACTGTCTCCATTAAGCAAAAAATGATATTTTCGATAATGACAATCTGCCAGAATTGTGTTTGTCATTATTGTGAAGTCTACTTGCTTGTGTGCTGTTGTTTGATCACACAACTCTTAGGGTAAAACCAGAGTTTATTTTTATCATTGTTTCTACTTTTATCACAAAACAAAGTGTGTTTGCTGGCCCTAAAACTACTGAGCATCCAGTGTATTCTAAGCTTTGATGTTAGGTCAGAAAATAACAAGAGAGTGTAGAAAAAGGTCATTTTAAAATCTGTTCATAAGATGTCTATAGATTTTCATAGTGTGACAAATTCATATCTTAATATGTTCTAGAAAGAATAAAATGTCCAAACAGCTGCAGACCACCATCAATGAAAACAAATGGTGTGCTCAGTTACTACCATTTCATTCTAAATATATAAAAATCGCTCAAAGTGACCAATTGAGATCTGCTCGCAGTGCAGGAATGATGTGAAAAATATTAATCCAAGATAATCCAAAGATGGGTGCAATGACAAAGAATATTCTTTAGATGAAATTGGTTAACTAATTTAAGCAACAGTAAATACACACCCATATCCCATTTATTCTGACCAAAATTTCTCTCACGTGCATGAATGAGTAGGCATTTTTTTTCAAGGATAAAAAAAAAGTTTGGACTATGGACAGGCCTGTATGTAGTCTAGGTGAAACCATTTATTGCACATCCAGTAAAATTACCTCCTAATATACCCCATTTTTATGTAAAGATGATGAAATTACTTCTCTTAGCTATCCATTGTAATTTAAATCATACTCAATATCAAAAAGTGTATGATTTTACCCATTTTATGAACCATAATGTAAAAATAAAAGATGGTCCCATTACAAACAGGATCACTAGTATGGCTCCCCTGTCCTCCTAACCTCTGCCTTCCATGTTTTCTTCTTAGCCTTTTCTATGGATAAATGTGTTGCTAGGTTACCAGCCCACAGTTTCCACAGCTAACGAATGCAGTCAAGGTACATTTACAGTACCACCAATATGTTAATTATATACATATGTACACCATTAAATATATAAATATATTAGACTTATGACATATCGAAGAGAGAGCTCAATACATTAAAAGCTATTTAATTGCCCATTTATAATAAGATGGATTAAGTGTTGCCTTTACTATATTAATATCATGAGATTAAAGTTTGGGGCATTGGGAGGTCATTAAAGAGATATGTTGCTCTTCAGATGTAATATTTTGAAAATGCAATGCCTAGATTACAAACATTCAATTGATATAAACGTAAGGATGGGTGGGTCAACATAAATCGTTTGTATATAAGAGTGCTCAAAAACTGGTATGGTATTCATGGTGTATCCTTCCAGTACTGATGAAATACCATATATATATATATATATATATAAGTATGTAAACAGGAATTTCCTTTACACATGATTGGATAATTGTGTATTGAACAACAAACAGTGTATCATGAGGACACAGAATCTTAGGAGCTGCCAGCTTTTGACACTTAAAATTTTCACAAACACAGTTCTTTTGATAAAATGCATTGTTCATCACACCAGACTTTTCTTACTGTGCTTACTCAGTAATCACAGTTCATGTGGTTGTGGTACTAGAGTGTTTGCCACAAAAGCTACAAACAACTGTAAAGCACAATTATATATACATACATATACCATATATTCTGGCATATAAGACAACTGGGTGTATAAGACAACCCCCAACTTTTCAGTTAAAATATAGAGTTTGGGATATACTCACTGTATAAGACTACCCCTCTTCCAACGCTCACCAAATAAAAAAACAAAAAACATCACATTTTATTTCAATATGGTCATTTTTATTCAAATGCTTATGACATGGACAAACTGCCTGCAAGTCATGGGAAATCCACTGGCAAATGTGCCAGTGTGGCACTGGAAACAACAGTGGACACATGGCCTTAAATATGCCTACTCTGACTTTCAACCCCAAGATCTCCAACAACCTTTAAAGTTTCTAGTAATTCACATTCCCAAGTTCATACCCCTAACTGCAAAATTTCATTATTAATGGTTCCCTCTGGTTATCCAAGTTACATAAATTGTATACATTTAACAAACAGCCTCTAGTGAGCATGTCGGCTTCCTCTCTAAGCATCAAGGAGGAAGAGAGGGAGGGGGGATGAGGGGGAGCTGCGGCTTTGGGACAGACAGACTTCTCCAGCTTGGAAGTCTCAGTACCCGCCATAAAAGACGACCCGCGAAGATTTTCCAGGGTTTAAAAGTCATCTTATATGGTGGAAAATAAATATAAATATATGTATATATAATTATATACACAGAGCTTTCTTTACTCGCAAGTATTTCAGGCCCAATACTAAAGTCTACTTTCCACAAAGTGCAAATTGTATCTACACTGAGCAATACATCTTCACATAGAGTTGATCAGGTTGATGATGGTGGCCTGTGGAATCTTGGTCCACTCCTCTTCAATAGCTGTGCGAAGTTGCTGAATATTGGCAGGAACTTAAACACGCTGTTGTATATTACAATCCAGAGCATCCCAAACATTCTCAATGTCCAGTGAGTATGCTGGCCCGCAAGAACTGGGATGTTTTGAGATGCCAGAAATTGTGTACAGATCTTTGCAATATGCTGCCGTGCATTATCATGCTGGTGATGATTTTGGATGAATGGCACAACAAATGGGCTTCAGGATCTCGTCATGGTAATTGCAAAATGCACCTTTGTTAGTTGAACATAAGGTATGTCTGCCCAAACCCCAGCCCCACCACCACCATGGACCACTCAATCCACAACAATGATGTCAGAAAACCGTTCACCCACATAACGCCACACATGTATGCCATCTGCCCTGAGCAGTTTAAACTGTGAATCATCCGTGAACACAAGGCCTCTCCAGCTGCAGTCAGGTTCAGACCCTGATTAGAATGACTAGCATGTAGATTAACTTCCCTGAGACGGTTTCTGACAGTTTGTGCAGAAATTCTTTGGTTATGCAAATCGATTGTTGCTGCAGTGTTCAGGGTGGCTGGACGATCATGGAGGTGAACATGCTGGATGTGGAGGTCCTGTGGGCTTGTGTGGTTACATATGGTCTGTGCTTGTGAGGCCCGTTGGATGTACTGCCAAATTCTCTGAAACGCCTTTAGAGACGGCTTATGGTAGAGAAATAAACATTTTTTTCACGGGCAACAGCTCAGGTAGACATTTGCACGCTCCCTCAAAGGTTGCAACATCTGTGGCATTGTGCTGTGTGATCAAACTGCACATTTCAGAGTGGTCTTTTATTGTGGGCAGTCTAAGGCACCCCTGTGCAATATTCATGCTGTCTAATCAGCACCTTGATATTCCACACCTGTGAGTAGTGATGAGCAGCATAGGCAATATTAGCATTCACAACATTTCTTGAATTATACTCCAAATAGTCTAATTAAATTCGCGAAATTCCTCCTTTTCATATTGTTTGGGAGCAATGGCAGTTGTAAAGCAATTTATTGCAATGTGTGTTGTCACAGCGACATCTAGTGGCAGAATTTGATATTGCAGATGCAGTGGATCACATAAGATCACATTCAGAAGTAATTCTTTGCGAATATTGGCCCTTATACATGTAAATATTGTGTGCACAATGCATGGTATTTCCCCAGAATTGTGAATGTTCATGATTACTAAGATATAGCACTATATTGGAGATCTTCATGAATGTATTGATATTTTCAGATCAACAAGACAAATATGCCTGTAAAAGCCTTCACTGTTCAGTCAATAAGACACTCCCAATAACAGTCCTTGGTGTAATGAGAAGCACCTAGCTATGTAATATGAAGGTCTCCAAGAGGTATCTAGTGAAAGTGACCTGACAAACAACAAACAATAAAACCATGTAGAAAGTAGCAACACTTGAAAACAGTAAAAGTAGCAGTAAGGAACTGCTATAATTTTCAACATGTTGGAAGGCAGCATAAATAGAATATAACAAACTTCAATAAAAACTGAAACAAAGAAACTAAATAGATCTGGCAAGGTTTCCTTAGCTGAACAAGATGCTCTTTATCGAGACATCAGAGAGAGCCTACACCAATAATTCAATTTATTAATTATGTGAAAGGTTTTTGGGTAGTAAGTTCCAAATGTCAGCAACATGAGGACCCAATTTCCCCAATATGGAGACTAGGGGCTCCAGGC
>CM070039.1:54625464-54653672 GCA_036250615.1 Ptychadena robeensis
CAAGGCCTGGCGGGCCGGATTTGGCCCGCGGGCCTTGTGTTTGACATGTCTGTATTAGAGCATTAACAACACATTTACTAAATACTCATACAGTAAGAAGGCTTTTAATTTTTAATCAGAATAACCTATGAGGTCTTTTCTATTTCAATATGGTTTGTAATTTTATTGAAAAAACTGAAGAATAGAAAGATTACAGTTTTTACAGTTATAAATTACACCCACTAAAAGACACATTACAGAATAGGTTTGTTATTGTTGACAGCCCTGTAATTTGTCTACTTAACCCAACAGTTTTTCGTTGCTGGCTGTACAACATTGTCATTTTTCTAGTCATTTTGCACAGAAGGAACAATAACTACTGAAACTGTAGATTGCTTGCAATGTGATTATGTTAACAGTATTTTAATGACAGGCGTTAATGAATCTAGGAAAAGCCTGGGCAAGAGTAAAGGTGGAAAAATAATGGAAGGAGTGAAAGGTAACAGTAAAAGCATATATGTAATGCGCAAAAAGGGAAGGTAGTTCTAAAAGAAAGTTACTCCACGTCAAGACATGTATTGGTACATATCTCCTAATTACATTCAGATATTTTAGTAAAACCCAATGCCGCAAGTGTATTAAGTCTGGTACCAAGAAGTTCAATCTTTATTGACAAACATTTGTGAAAAAATGGATTGGTGTAAAGAGTTTTTTTAATTAAAGCATGGTACAATATCTTAGGATGTCACATTTTGAAAAAAAACATAAATTTTTTCCTGCTTAAAATATTGCCATGACTTGTGGAACTATTGCAATGTGGAAATGTTTAGGAGCAACTGAATCTCCCACCACTGTAAATGTCACCAACACTGTTGAATAGCTGAATATTTTTAAACTCTTGGCCAAACATAAGTATGTAAGCTTAACATCGCTAACTGAAGCCCCACCTGGACTAGAATAAGGGGAAATGTATTTTGGGTTTGAATGACACCAAAAGAAATGTTATCTACCTAAATGTATGGTGAAAAAATAATGATGGTATCAGTTGTTGTTCCTTTGTTATGTAACTAGTTATGTGTAGATAAGGGAATACTAATTCTATATTGATGACTTTAGATTTAAAATGGTAGAGTATAAAATTATGTATTTACCAGATATACAAGTCCATATAATGTACCGTATGTTTTGGACAATTAGACACTCTGTTGTAAAGAACACACCCAAAAAATACTTTGGGTTTTTATCACTCTGCTGGCCGGAGCTCCACCAGACCGACCAGAAGAGCAGGTGTTAAGGACGCTGGGAAGTTGCCTCTGAAAGATTGCCTGCCTCCAGCCCCAACTGGAAGAACTTCAGCATGTGAGCTGAATAAGCTTCCCAGCTCACATACTGCAATGTAAGAGTTCAGCTCTCACATACTCATTAGCAAAGCCAGATAGGAGAGCCACTCTTAGGTGGACCTTCCATCTGGAAGCTCCTCCACCTACCTGGCTAAGCTTAGGTGGTTGTGCCTTCACTCCATAAGATGCAGACATTCCCCCCACCCATGATTTTTTTTTGGGGGGGGTGGTGAGAAAAATACAGAATGTATGTTTTCTTAGAGCTTCATCTAGCTAATGAAGATCATTATATGATCCTCTTATAAGACCTTATATTGAAAGTATAAAAAGTTCCTGTCAGGTTTACATTGCTGTGGTCCTGCTTAGGAGGTGGACAATATTCCCAGTGGAAATCTCTATCACAAAAGCTGACAGAAAGTCTATTTTGCTTATCAACAGAGGAATAACCTGTTTTTTTCTGGAAATAAAGGTGGACAGGAGTACTAAACATTCCCGGGGAATTCATAATTTCATAACTTCATCATTAGAAAGGTACATATACAGGGAGTGCAGAATTATAGGGCAAAGAGATTTGACCCACCTACATACAGCCTCTTTATGTCTGTGTGTCTTACTCAACAGCTGTTATTATAAGGCTCGGAGGAAACTGCCTACTACCAATTGAACGCAATATTAGGTGATGTGACATTCGGTAAATGTAGATGAGCAAGGGCGTGTGGTCTTAGAATTGACATCCAACACCCATATATTAGGTGTGCTAAGTATAATTTTAGGCAACTTCCTTCCTTTGGCCAAAAACTGCTGGTCCCCCCGCCGCTCAAAAGCCAAGGCCACTCTTGACCGGCTTAGGCCCCCGTCCCCCCTCGTAGCAAAAGCTCTAAAAAATAGTGAGAATTCGGGCTAGCAGCCCTCTGGAAAGGGCAAAAGCACTAGGGGTTAAAATTGCATCCGCTTCTGAAGGGGATCAGTCGATACAAGTCAAGCGGGGCTTTAAGGTTCAAAGCAATGACGTCAAAACAGGGGAGAATCAAAGATCTAAGAAGACGTGTGGTTGGCCAAAAGACAACAAAGGACGCGTACAAATAATAAACGTGCAACCCCATTAGGGAAACTGACGAAAGGGACGAAAAAGTTACAAGCAGGTTGCAGCTGCACAAGAGTGACACACTTGCCTACCGTGTGTGCAACATATTTCAGAGCTTCTGACAACGATCACAGGTGCGAGTGAAAACCAACAAAGCCAGCTAACAAACACGTGGTGAACCAGAGAAGAGTAACGCAGAAATGGAAAGAAAGAGCTGATGAAGGATACAGAAGAACAAAACATGAAAACAAGAAAAACACCATCAAGCTGGAATGATTGAAAAGGGATAAAGAATGCGGGGCCAAGAAATATCTCAAGACTATGACTGAAGGTTTTATGGACTGCATGAAATGAGGGAGTATGAGCTTCTTGATGGGGCCAGAAATGGGATGGGCCACGTTGGCTGGATTTCATAAAGGAAAGGCCAGAGGAGAGCTCCAGTCCGACTCAGACCGCAGAAAGCAGTGTGGAAAGTGGAGTTACTGGTTTGGGCTTGTGGTATCATCACACCAGCTGAGCTGTTGGGGCCTTGTCTTCGGGTGAGGATGGAGTCAAGCTCAAATCTCCAGTACCTACTGCCAGTTCCTGGAAGAGCACAACCTTCTTCAACAGGGCAGTGGTTTTTTACAAGGAAGAACGTCTGTCATCCTTGCAAGAGGAAAAAAAAACCATGAATTTTTTCACTGACAGGCACAATGCCTCCATCACAGAGCCGAGTCCAAGTACTCCAAACAGCGTGGGCATTGGAAAGACAAGAAAGGGTATAAAAGAAGAAAAAAACTTATGAAATGGCACCTTATTCACATGATCTGAATCCATTGAGGAAACCTGTGGTCCATCATCAAATGTGTGGATTTAAAAGGAGGGGAAAAACAGTACACTCTCTGAACGTCGTCTGGGAGCTGTGGGTGCTGCTGCCACGCACTGTTGATGGGGGAACAGATCAAAACAATGACAGAATCCATGGATGGCAGCTTTGAGTGTCCTTGCAAAGAAAGGTTGGCTTAATATTGGTCAATGATTTGTTTTTGTTTTGTTTTTTGAATGTCAGAAATGTATATTTGTGATGTGAGAGGTTATAGTGGTTTCCACGGGTAAAAAATAAATATTTGATGGGGATAAATTTGTTTTTTGTTAAGTTGCCTAATAATATCCACAGTAATAGTCAACTGCACACACAGTATCCCCCTAAAATAGCTTCAAACTAAAAACAAACTAAAAAAGACTTCCATAAAAATTCAGCCTTGGGATATTAATGGTTTTTTGGGTTCATTGAGACCATGGTTATAATAAAATTATTCCTCTAAAATACCACTTGCCTAATAATTCTGCACTCCCTGTACAGTGCTTTAACATTTAGGATACATTTATATAGAGGGATGAGTGCATTTAAATATTCTTGAGACAAACATTAATCTTTATTAGGACAAGGCAGACTTGATAGACCACTTGGTATTTTCCACGTTTTCATAGTGTTGTTAATGTTATCCAATTTTAATTGTCAACATATGATGTAATGTTTATCTTTATATTATGAATTAGGCTTTAACTCCACTTGCGCTTAAACCATGCATTTGATGTGATGAGTTGATGTGATCCATTAAGTTGCATAGAGTATGCATTAAGTGCATTAAAACACAATGGTATACGTAATGATCAACCCCCCCCCTAGCGGTCTACTGTTTTTAATGGTGCGGTACGGGTGATCACAGCAGGATTACAATGTATTCTGCTCAACATTCCCTTAACATGAATGTCCATGGCAACCCGGAAATGCTGCAGCGATATAGAGAATAGCCGCAGCTTTCCGGGATGTGGGGCAATATTTTATTTATCAAATTCCTGATGAACTGGGTTCGTCATGACTGCTAGGGAGGGTAATTTGTGCATGGTAAAAAAAATCACAGAAAGGGATGTGTCACAAATGCATCCCTTAATGTATTCCTTAATGCATGGGTTGCGTTTAATTGGATAATGCAGACATCCTTAACGTATAGTGGAGTCAAAGCCTAACTCAGTAATAATGTTAACTTTTCAAATGATCAATTAGAGATGTTTACCTTTTTTAAGGTTATACAAATATATACCATAATACAGAACATAAAAAAACAAAAAACAAACAAAGTCATAGATTTTCACCAGATTTTTCGGCCGATTGTCTGACATTGTCGGTCGATCGGCTGCAAAATCTGGTGGTAATCTAAAACTTAAAGGGCCAAAATCGGCAGCCAAATCGATCTAAGCCATTACAGACCATGTCCGGAATTCTTAGATCGATTACTGGATAGGGACCAGCGTCCAATATATTCTGTATTTGTTTGTTGCTAGCAGCGCTAACTCCCTCTCCCTTCATGCAGACTGTGAGAGTTATCAGAGGCTGCCAGCTGATCAGCCAGGGCCCCTCGATGCTATCCGCCGGGCCCCCCTAGCTGCTTAGTCCCAGAATGGGAGTGCCCTCAGTCCCCTTCTGATGGTGGCCCTGAGACAGGTAATGTGGATCGGCTCCATCGGGTCCCTGCCAAAGGAATGCGCTTAGGGCTGAGGGGCCAACGGAGCCGAGAACACAGTGGAGACATACCCTGTGTGCAGGCACACACCTTCTCTTCCTACTTATAAGTACAACTGGCTGTGAAATTTCCTTTGCGTGGTACGATTCAGTGAGATATAGATGGTACCATTTTTTTTATGTTTTGTGTAGATAACATCTTGTATTTATTGAAATTATGGGAAATTTGTTGTACCCTTAAATCCCATAAGTTGTTTGTGGGACCTATTTTTATTTTTGGATTTGAACCTATGTTAGCCAAACGAATATATAAACTCAGACATCAGCCCCATTCATAACCCTGTTAGTTTTACAAAAAGGGTTTCTTTATTTAAAAAAAAATACTAAATGATTTGAATATAAAGGTTTAGCTTTTGTCCCTTTTCAAACAGATTTAAGAAACTGCCAAATTTCCCATGTAGTAGTTAAAAAAAGTTTGGTAAATAGCTGTAGACAGAATCAGTTTTAGAGTTCTGTTATCAAAGAAAGACATAATAGTTTGATGCTAGATATGATGCGTAGTTCTTTACACATCCTGTGTCTCAGTGCAGTTTTTCTGTTGTATTTACTCGGTTATTGAGGTCTCTCTTCTAAGGTAAATACAAAAATGTTTTTTTGCTATAATGGAATATCCAATGCATACTCTAGCTTGTTGTTTAATAAGATAATTGAATATTAATGTCTGTAATAAACTAATCGAGAAAAAAAATTATTCATTATATAATGGTTAGGTAAGAGTAATGTAATGAAAGTCTTTGGTCTGTAATTCCATACTTATTCTTTGTAGACATACTCTGTTTCCTTCATGCCCCATCAGTACAGTGAAGATTCAAACAAATTGATTTTGGAGCTTTGAAATAGTCTCTGTGGATGACAGTTGATCCTTGTTGCCTTGCCAACATGGATGCCATTTTCTTCTGACTCTCCTCAGATCCAGTGGAATTTGTGTACTTTTATCTGTTTGCAAATAAGATTTACAGCAAATCTCTTCCAAATCCCCTGCAGAGTTTTTGCCAGCACACAGAAATCTAAATTTCTCTTCTCGCTTGTTTTTACCTTGGGACAATCACTCTTATAGAAATATATGCATTTATTTCAGAGGTAATTTAATTATCTTTATTTATAACATTAGTTTTAAACAAACTTTATTCAAGCATGGTACACACAAGCAAATATCTATAAGTTATTTAAATAAAAAAAAATTCTTGTTTTACCTAAATGTTGAGGTAAAGACTTGACTGGGCTCTACACTTGGCTATGATGCTAGGCCACTATGGCTGCATTTACATGTTCACCGCCCAAGAATAGCAGCCGCACAGAGAAAGTAACATGAGGTTTCCCCAGGAGGTTTTCATGCACTAGTCTCTTAGGTATTAACATGGGGTGGCCAGTTGCTTTTCTGGGCTGCTACAAACTGTTAGCAATCAGGAAAGCACCCACATATAACTGCCCTAATTCAACTGAGTACATAAAAAAGTGTTGCGCACATAGAGTCCATCTGCCCACTCATACGCAAGAAGTGATTACAGTCCTGATAAGTTTTACCAGTTTACATTAGACAAGTATAGCAAAAGGAAGCTTAGTCCATTAGTTATAGTTGATGGTGTGCAGCTCCAGGATGGATGAAGTGAAGAACTACTGAAAACATATAAAAACTAAAAAAGGAGCACACAACCTAGTGCATCAACAGGTTTATTAAAATGAATAAAAAGTGAGGTAATAAACTCACAAGGCTGAAGTGAAGAAAATGCATGTAACAAACATTTTGGTGCAGCTGGATCCCTGCAGCTAGCTGATCCTCCCTGGCCAGAGATAGAGGACAGGTGCAGTGTCCCACTTGGTGGTTTCAACAAGGTAGGGATGGAATACAACTCATTGTGGTGGTATCTGTAGTGTAGATGTAACTTCCTATGAGCCTCCAGTTGCTAAGGACACTGACACAAGGGACTGGAGCCAGTGAAATCAAGAGGGCTGTCACAGAGGATGGAACTGGTTTCAGGTAGAAATTCCCCTTCACCAATGTCTCTGATTGGGCAAAAGGGAGCTCAAAGATGCTGTTTGTCCATCAGCCAGGAAATGGGGTGGGTTGGGTCTGATTACTAATTTTAGTTAAGGAGAGGAACTAGTACAAATGGGTATACATAAAACAAAGGCAGGAGTTCAACTCAAAATGAAACATGGGATACATACTTTTTTTGTTGTTGTGTTTTTATATTTTACTGTCTTTTATGCCTGAAATACGATTACATGGTTCTACATATATTGTTTGATAAAAGCAAGGCATATCATAAACCCTTACTTTATGGAATATGAAATATGGAAATAGGTCTGTCAACTTAATATTCTGTTGTGTTTTTTTATTAAGGTAACATAGGTATATTTACCATATTCCTATGAGAATAGACTTAAAAGAAACTATCTCTGTAAATTTATGGAGTTAAATGTTGTGGCATATGCTCTTCTACATTGTGCAATTTAAAAAGGCTTTTTTTTTCTAACCAAACAAAACAGATTAGCTTTTGTCTAGACAGCCTGACAAGCTTCATGTTTGCCCTGTATTTTAGGCAATCTGAAGTTAAATGCTCATACTATCTCCAATGAAAAAATCTGCATATATCCTGCTGAGAATGCATTTTTATGTCTAGGGTCATTAATTTCCCATTAAAAATGCATTTTGAATATAGCTCTGGAAAAGTCTCTTCCTATGGTAGATTGTTATGTAATCAATTTTATCTTAGCATTAAAGCCATGGTGCTTTTAATAAGTAGTTGATGTGGGCGAGAATTATAACTATCTCTTTTTAAAAAACGAAAGATGATATATACACTATAATAAAAGGACAATATCAGCTTGGGGTTTCTTGCTGTATATTTTGAGGAAGGAAAGACTTAGCTAAAAAGCAATACATACAATCATTAATGCACCAAACAACAGAAAACAGATGAATAATTTTTTCTAATTAGTTAAATTTTTAGCAAAAAACCTTACTAATTATGTTAGTAATTTGCATTAAGGCAGGCACATCAAAATTAAATCAATTGCTGGGGTCCCATTATTCCTACTGTGAGCCAGGATTACTTAAATCCAGAAAAAGTATAGTAGAAAGGAGCTTCTATTTAAATTCAGATTGAAGGGTTTCAAATGACCACAAACACTACTATCTAACATGTCTTCTATAAGTGACTAACTTGTATTTGGTCTGAAATACTTCTTCTATATGCTCATGATACTCAAATTTACTTATGTTCCTTGGCCTTTACTCCCTCTGTCCTGGATAACACCTCTCAGTGACTATCAGTCACCTCTTCATGGATGGCTGACAGATTCCTTAAACTTAACCTAACTAATCATCTTTCCCCCATCACCTTTTTAAGACTCCCCCCAAACATCTTGATCGATCCTGACACTTCCATCTCAGCAACATCTCCAAAACACATTGCTACGTGTCCCCAGAGACCATCAAAGTCCTGGTACACACTCTCATAATTTCTCAACTGGACTACTACAACATCATCCTCTCTGGTCTTCCTCTAACTAGACTGTCACCTCTTCAGTCCATCATGAATGGTGCTGCTAGCCTCAAACTGCTCCTTATCTGCTGCTCCTCTCTACAAATCTCTTCACTGACTTCCAATTGTTCAGAGAATTAGAGAATTGGCACTTTTAAAAAAGCCCTGAAAACCTACCTCTTCAGACTGGCCTGCCCATCTCATTCCTAACATCACCACCATGCAAGTCCTATCCCCCCACTTATTGTATACTCTGGTCCTCTACTTCTCCTGTGTCATAACCTGTGTGTTATCTTGTGTTTCATCTCAACTCTAAATTTTTATACAGTGCTGCATAATATGTTAGTGCTATATAAATAAATAAATAATAATAATAATAATAATAATAAAAAGCTCCATCTATAGAAGTCTAGCATGTTTAGATGAGCTGGCACTACCAGTGATCAGTGATTCCGGCCTGGTCTCTTGCAGGTCTTATATAGGAGCTATATTTATGTACATTATAAACCAAAACAATACCAAAACTCCAACTTGTACGTATGTGCGAATTGCCTATTCAAATAAGCAGCACAATGGACCAAAATTTGTAGAAGCAATATTAGTTTTAGCCCTGCAATGCATAATCTCTGTGAAAAAGTTTTCTGGGCCATTTCTGAGATTCCCAGTGTGATTATGCAGGTGTCTATATACACAAACATTTTGCACTATTAAGCATTTTACTATTTACAATAAAAAACAACACAAAATAAACATTATTGTCAATGTTTCCAGTGTTTCTTTTGTCTTATCGTATCCTGATCCCATCTAATTCTTCCATTTCCAGTTATGCACTGGCAAAAACAGGTATATTAAGTTCATACCTAATGAATATTTCCAAATATTGTCATATTGCTCCCCACATACAGAACAATGCTAGATCCTGCCACTTGCAACTGAGCAATATCTCCAAGATATGTCCATTCCTATCCTATAAGTTCTGGTATATGATCTGATTATTTCTACTGCAACTGCGTACGGGTATAAATGTAATCCTATGGGGTCTTCACTTTAACCATACAGTCACCTCTTCAGTCTTTCATGAATGCTTTTATGACTGTCCCCTCATACTTTCTCCCATTTTAACACTTTCAAAAAAGCCCTAAAAATGCTTAATCGTGTTTAATGGCCATTAATTTGTAAATCACTGAATTGTCCTACCTACAGTAGAATGCTATGTCCCACATCTATTATACCAATTTGCTAGAATTTTTATTTTAAATGTTCATAATAATTGAATCAAGTCAATTTATATTTTATGTTTGTTGGTGATTAAAGCAAAACTTTGAAATATCTTCTCATCACAAAGGTAGAAATTACTCCCACTCAGGAAGGATTAAATCAGCCATTGTCTACTATTTCACTAATCAATTGTGTCTTCCTCCTTGTGATTCACTTTTCCACTCCTCCCCAGAGAGAGAAATGAATCTCACTCCTTTCTTTCAAGATTAAGCTTTAGTGACAAAAAGCAAGCTAAAATACAGAAATTGGAAGCAAATAAACTCTGATAGCACAAACCTTGTCAAAGAATGTACTGTACACATGTCCATTTGAACATACAGTACACACAAGCTCATGCTACATGTAATAAATACAATTTTATTTAAAAGATAGGCAGATTTTATACTTTAACATCATAACTACACTGATGATTGTAAGTTCACTAATCAACCTAACGAATTGTTTTAATATTACTATATTAGTATTATATATAAGTATTGTAAGTGACCACTTCACGGCTGTGTTAAACCTAGCAAACAGGAAACAATAGACCTCTAGCCAGTTCCAGTAAAATGGATGGCAGTTCTCTACCTTTTCCCTTTTTTTTGAAAAATACACAGCAGCCAAGCAGAAATTAAAATTCTCACTTGGATTGCTGGTAGCTCGGAGCTCTCTTTACTGGCTCCCTGGAACTACAACACCTGATTTACCAGCAGCACAAAGATAAATAGGAAAACTGTTCCATTCTGTAGAGGTTTTTACCACTAAAACCTGGATATGGAACAGGTGGCCAAGGAATCCACCCAACACTTTCCTTGGCCATGCTACTGAGATTTATTTTTCTTTGATCAATTCACTGCCTGTGCTTTGATCTTTCTCTCCTCCATGCATCTCCTGTGCTTCTTCTCGACACTATAGTGGCAGGTGCTAGTCTTCACTGATACTTTCCCTTCATCTGTCAAACATGCAGTTGTTCACCCCATGCTGTAGAAACCATCACTTGACCCCTCTCTATTTTCTACCTACCCTGCAATTTTTCTTCGACCAAATGCATCTAAAATGCTTCAGTGCCTCTTTTGCAAAATATACATTGGACCTGTACTCTACTCTAATGACCTACTCCCTTGGTGAATCTCCTCCTTTGGAATTCAAACCCATTTAATGCTAAATGTACAAGATCAATGACTGATAGGAGCTTTTACTTACCTTAGGTTACATCGACCTAGCAGAAAATATCAAAGTAATTTACCTTGCCCATGTGTCATCTAACCCCAGAAATCACTACAGTCATGGGTGATACTCTCATTATCTCTCACCTTGATTCCTGAAACATCGTCTAACCTGGTCTAACCATCATCTAACCTGGTCTAACCTTTTACTAACTACACTTTTACCTTTTCCCTATGTTATAAAAGCTTTTGCTATAGACTCTTAATTACCAACCTTCCCTTTCTTTTGCTCCTCTCTACTCATTTCTGCAGTGACTTCAAATAGTTTTCAGAATCAAATTGAACTTTTTGGGTTTTGGCTTTGAGGGCTCATTTATACAGCAGTTTTTAAGGTTGTTTTCTTGTCTTTTAAGGGACCAGAGAACAACCTTGCAGTTAATTTATTATTGTAGTCAATGAGGTTGTGTAAAGAACAGAAAATGCACTAGTCATTAGTCATTAATTGGGCAGTACGTTTTTTGGTCATTTTTTAAACGCCTTCCATCATGTTCAGAGGGTGATTTTCTCGTTAACTGACCCCACTGACTTAAATTCTCCATATCCAAGCAATGTTACCACTCAATGTTTTACAATCAGTGCAGTGCATGGAAACCATGGCTCTATGGTGTGGGGCTTGGAAGCCGAACAAAGCCCCACACCATAGAGCCATGGTTTCCATGCACTGCACTGATGATGGCCAAGTAGCCTGAAACAGCTGTATGCAGTTTGGAATAAATGGCTCTGTACCAAAAAGGCTATATTTGCACTGTACACCAGCGGTTTCTGGATGTGCATCTGGCTGATGGGGCGAAAAGGAATAATTTGCATGGCTCCGCCACTGTTCCAAAACGAAGGCTTTCACCTAAAATTTTGGGATTTGTGCTGGATTGGGTCGTGCAAATACCTTCTGTTTTAAGAAGGCTTGATTGTGCTATGCACTGCTCGAGTTGAGGGCTTTTTGATTCCTTTCATCCCTTCTCACCATAACCTTCACGGGTACTTCTACTTTTTGTAAAGACACCTATGCTTTAAAGTGTCATAAACACAGTTTGGCACAAGAGGGCGCCAGAAAGCAAAAAAAATTGTTTTCTTTTTTTTTTAATGAACATGTAAATGTCCTCTTAATCACTTTGACCCACTTGCTTACCCTCTACTCTTCCATTGACCTAGTATCAACATCCCTAGTCAGAATATCTTTACAGGCACAGCTACCCCAACTCTCTGGAACTCTATCACTTGTCTATTTAGGTTTCTATTTTATTCCACTATAAACACATTAAAGAAAGCCCTAAAAAAAACAACTCTTAGCAGGGCCCTCTTCTCCTCCTGTATTCTATACTTGTTTGTATGTTATCTTGTCTTTCAATCTGTTTCATATACAGCATTGCGTGATATGTAGGCATTTTATATAGAAAAGATCAAATAATATTATCCCCACACTTTGCCTTTTCCAAAGTCTCACTTAATTCCAAAAGTTTGTGGGTGTGCACTTTTTCATGTACTCATGTCTTGCTGATTGCCCTTTTGTGTCCAGGGATTTTATTAAAAGAAAAATAGAATTATTAAATCCAGGCATCTATAATTGAACGTAGTAACACGCTGAGTCTGAATGCCAGTTGCTATGCTATACAGGTTAATGCATGTGGGTAATAACTGGTAATAAAAAAGTGTGAGCACAATTATAAATAGGTTGATAGAATTTATTATGTTATGACCAATTGAAACTTGGAACAGGAATTTTACTTTGACGGTCTTTGGGGTGGCTATCTCAGGCTTTGTAATTAGCTTTGCCAAGTGTTTGGTATTACAACTCCATGAATATATGATTTCTGGAATCCCCCTAAGAAGAAAGATCAAAGCTCCAGTCATACAGCTTTGACCTCCATCTGTATTTGATAACAATGTTGATCTGTAGTTAGTAAATATTATATTCTGCAGCGATGGTTCATAGACTTGACCTTGAATTTTATTTAACATAATCCACCTGGATTGTGCATCTAAGATGCTGATAAAAAAACCCCAAAAAGGATTTATTCTTCTATCAGGCACTGAACCCAGGTAATGTGATTATTAGATGGAAGAGCTGAATAGCCCACTAGAATGACAATAGAAATAACAGTCACAGAAAATTGTACACATACATAAAAAACAGTTAATGGAAAAAAAATAGCAAAATAGCTTGTGATAAGTTAACATTTTAATTCACGTTTACACTTTCCATAAGGACATGGAGACAAAATCAAATCACAATGGTTTCAATATGGATGCCCATTGTATTCAAATGATCTCCTCTTGCCTTGTGTGATTTGACTTGGGTGCACCTACAAATATGTGTACATATATATATATATATATATATACTGCTCAAAAAAATAAAGGGAACACAAAAATAAGACATCCTTGATCTATATTCTTATGAAAAACTTTGTTGTATTCATAGTTAAATGTGCTGACAACAAAATCACACAAAAAGTATTAATGGAAATCAAATTTATCAACTCATGAAGGACTGGATTTGGAGGCACCCTCAAAAATAAAGTGGAAAAAAACACTACAGACTGATCCAACTTTGATGTAATGCCCTTCAAACAAGACAAAATGAGTCTCAGTAGTGTGTTTGGCCTCCAAATGCCAGTATGACCTCCCTACAACACCTGGGCATGCTCCTGATGAGGTGGTGGGTGGTCTCCAGAGGGATCTCCTCCCATACCTGGACCAAAGCATCCTCCAACTCCGGGACAGTCTATGTGCAATGTGGCATTGGTGGATTGAGACATGATATCCCGGATGTGCTCAATTGGATTCAGGTCTGGGGAATGGTCTGGCCAGTCCATAGCATCAATGCCTTCCTCTTGCAGGAACTGCTGACACACGCCAGCCACATAAGGTCTAGCATTGTCTTGCATTAGGAGGAACTCAGGGCAAACCACACTAGCATATGGTCTGACAAGGGGTCTGAGGATCTCATATCGGTACCTGATGGCAGTCAGGCACCTCTGGCAAGCACATAGAGGGCTGTGTGGCCCCCCATAGAAATGCCACTCTACAACATTAGTGACCCACTGCCAAACCAGTCGGCAGCAGAGTGTACTCCATGGTGTCTCCAGACTCCTTCGTGTTTGTCACATGTGCTCAGTTTGAACCTGCTTTAATCTGTGAAGAGCACAGGGCGGCAGTGGCGAATTTGCAAATCTTGATGTTCTCTAGCAAATTCTGAACGTCCTGAATAGTGTTGGGCTGTAAGCACAACCCCTGCCTGTGGATGTCAGGCCCTCATACCACTCCGCTGGAAGTCATTTTGCAGGGCTCTGGCAGTGCTCCTCTTGTTTCTCTTTGCAAAAAAGGCTAAGGTAGCTGTCTGGATGCTGGGTTGTTGCCCTGCTATGGCCTCCTCCACATCTCCTGATATACTGGCCTGTCTCTTAGAAGCGCCTCCATGCTCCGGACACTACGCTGACAGACACAGCAAACCTTCTTTGTTTAGTTCAGGTGTGGGAGAAGATCACTCAGGAGACCATCCACCACCTCATGAGGAGCATGTCCAGGCATTGTAGGGAGGTCATACAGGCACATGGGAGGCACACACTACTGAGCCTCATTTTGTTGGATTAGCCTGTAGTGTTTTTTTCACTTTCATTTTGAGTGTGACTCCAAATCCAGACCTCTAGGTGTTGATAAATTAGATTTCCAATATTTGATTGATTGAAAATTTTTGTGCAATTTTGTTGTCATCACATTAATATGTAAACAATAAATTAATAAATAAGAATATTGCATTCATTTCGATCTATAATGTCTTATTCATCTGTTACCATTATTTTTTGAGCAGTGTATATGTACGTAAAGAAGAAACAAAAGCATTCATGCCCAACAAAACCTGTGTGAAAAAAAAGTAACTGATTGTAAGGTTACATTTAATGTGCATGTGCAGCATTTTGTATTAAAATAATTTTACATTCACAAAATTCCCAATCCCTTAACTAAAGTTAAGCAAATATCTATAAAGTCTAGTTCAGCATCACATAATAGCAATGCCAAGGGTGGTCTGCTGTTTTCGGGTAAATTAGGCATGGCCCCTACCACCTGCCATAAATTTCCTTTATTAACCCAAGAAGAAAGAGATCAAATATTTCCATTATTTAATTGCATTAAATAAAAAAATAGACATTGTATTTAAAAATATCTGTGTATGTGTACATGTTAGGGTGAGGATACACATTATAAGCACATTAAACTTAAGATTACATGTATTAACAATTCGAAAATTCTTTTTGGTTTTTTTATGGTTCAAGAGAAATTGAAGCTGTCAAGAAATATCCAAAGCAAGCCAAATTAATTATGCAAGTAGAGAGTAATGCACAGCAGAGATAATACAGTTATTAGTGATCAGAAACTGTGCCAAGTACACTAATGTTCTATCACTGTTTGATTGCTTTTATCAATTCAATTACATAAAACATCAAACAACATTCATTACTTTCTGTATTTCCAAACAGCTACATATGATGAGAAGTATAGAATATCTTGCCTAGCGATTATTTTAACAATTTTAACAAATATTACATCCAAGGGTAGACATGGGCAAACTAGGACACTTCGGACATATATGTCTCATTATGTTTATTAATTCAGCCCATTTTCACAAGTGAGAAGGCGATTTGTCTTCCCTTTCCGCTTCTTTGCTGCAATGACTGGAGATAGTGGCTAAAGGCACTATGAGGACGACACATTAGCGTGATCATGTTATAACTTTGTGGGCATGTTCCCATGTTAATGGCAGATGGCCTCTAGAAAAACACCAAGTTGAGTACCAAAGGATAAGGCAGAGATATGACAAAGATCTTCTTGCTCAGGTAACTTCCTGTTGCTTGAGACTTCTTTAAATAGGGACACTTGAGGGAGGAGCACCTCACAAGACAGGGCAGTACTGCAAGTAGCCAGCACTGGGAGAACTGTGGAACACTCCAGTCCTCTGAGGAAAAGGGAAGGAATATGGGACACTGTAACAACAATAGGGGTGCAAAGATGAATGTTTACCCAGATATCAGCTTTAATTTATAACAGATTTTAGGTTGGGCCATTCCTTTACATAGTGAGATTTATCATATCTATCCAGTGCTACACAACATACAATCACATTAAAGTATTACCTGTTCTTGTTAAGCAAACATCTGCATAAATCTAGACATAATGATTTGAATAAGACAGAACAGACAATAGAAACTATGCATGTTGCTCCAGAGAAGTTCCCATTTTCTTTATCATGATGGAAAGTGAATGCAGAACTTCTAGTCTATTTCACTCAAAAATATGACAGAAAAAGCCACACGTATCAAATATGACAAGAAAAGATGACAAGAAGTTTTGATTTATGACACATAAATGGTATTGCAAAAAAGGGTCTGCTGAATTTTTATTGTATGTATTTTTCTGGTTGAAACAGATGCCTAAGGTTAGAGAATAATCTTAATGTGTTTCCATCAATCATCTGAAAAGTTTATCACCCAAAATATAATTTTCTCTCAAGTCTCAAGTTTGTTTTGAAAGTTCCTAGGCAAATTCACTAAGTTCTCAAGCTGTTGAGAAATTCATTAAAAGGAAAGATATACTAAAAAAAAAAACACAACGAGAATACTTTTCAATATGTAAAATGGACAGATCTTGCTCTATATCTCTGTATTGAATTTAGGAATGGCTTCATATTTTTAGTGTTTCCATGTTTAATTAGTATAGTATATCTTCATACATTCTAAAGGGAAATACCTATATATGGTTTCAAAATACAGTGTGTAAATATATTTATATCTGCACATAAATCTTGATTTGCAATTTATAAATGTATTTCGTTCAAATCTTTCCATGATAAGGCATAGGTGACATGTTGGATCAGCTGACACCTCATTAAGCAACAATATATTGGTAAAAGTTGATATACTAATCTTTAAAGCACCTCAATCAACTTCTACACCTAAAATAGTTGCTTTGATCTCTAGTTACATATGTAATGTGATGCTTTTTTTCACTGTTATATCTGCTACTCAGATTTACATATTTCACTCCAGTTACCAGTTAAGAAAGGTAGCTAGCTAAGAGTTGCCATTGAGAATATCTTAAAATCTGAAAAATCTCTCTTTCCTGTAATATCATAAGCATTGTATCAGGACTAATAAGAAATTGCTGGTCAGAGTTAGTTCTGCGATTTCCAAGCTACCGGTCTTTGGTGAACTGAGTTCTGCTAGTAAGCCTAGTGGGACAAGGACCCATCTTGTCATTGTGTTGTTATGCATGTTATGAGTGTTATCCCATCTTTTCCTCTCCCTGTTGTATTTTTTCACTTTTGGAATATGTGTCAGATGTGCTTGATGACTCTTGATGTGATTGATGTCTCTTCTATTTTATTGGCACTTACTTTTGGAATGATATCTGTATGTTTCATAGCATTTTAATAGCTTTCATTCTTTTTGTTGGCTTTTACTGCAATTTAAAATGTTTTAACTGTTTTCATTTCTAACAGTTTTGAAGTTATGCTATTTGTACTTTGTACTTGTCTAAATAAAAATTATAATGCATTATCAAGGAGAGACTTTACACCATTATAAAATTAGCCATATATTTTTAGGCCAGCATTTTCTAATATCCTATTGAATTGAAATTATGGGCTAACAAGTTTTGCAAATTTACTTTCACACCAAAAAGTGTATGTTTTGGGCCAAGAAATTTTTATGAAAATAAAGCCTTTTTTGCTACGTTTTGTGAACGTTTTATATGTTTTATATTGCTAAAGTGAATTGCAAAGCCCCTGAATATTGTTTCCATAATTTTTGCAGGAAACAAGGTATCTGCATCAGCATCTGAAATGCAAAATCCCTGATCATACTCTTGTCACCAAAATTACTGGAGGTTGTCATGGACCTGTAGCATTATATCTCAATTATAATAAAAAGACAAAATTAAATAGATAAAATATATCCCTTTTTAGACTTAAGACATGTGCTTACAAATCTCTCTAACCACTTCAGCAATTGCAGCAAAATACATGTATAAACCAAAAGTATCCAAAACTTTTGACTTATCCTCATACCTTTCGTAGATTTAACTGACCATGGCATTCTTTCTACAAAGGAAACTATTCTTCAAATAGTTCTTTGCAACTCTGTTTTAGAAGTATGTGTAGTGCTTTTAAGTTTGTTTGCTTTCACTTTTCCATTGTTTATGCCAAACAAGCTTGATGGGGTTAAATGTGAAGCCTGTACTGGCCACTCCATGTTTTCAAGCTTAAGCATAGCTTGGGTCATTACTTTTTTGAAGGATGACTCCCTGACCTATAACTCCTGTCAGTTGTTTTTGCAATTACATTAAAATGTTTTTCCTCATCTCCTATCAAAACTGAACAATGAAAAAGATCATAATAGTTGTTTGTGGCCTTCAAAAAGAAGATTGTGTTAAATAAGTTTTATTATTATTTATATCAAGACAAGAAAATATACATAACATTTAACATATTATATTGTTATTCATTTGACAGATATATTCTCTTATTCAAACATAGTAATAAACCATGACATTAAATCTTTGGCAGATATACTCTCTTGTTCCAAGAGAACAATAATAAGAAAAAAACAATAATAAGCCATGACAATAATCATATAGGTATGTAAAAATACCCCATCACTCACATTGATAGCCACCTAAATGCCTATAGAGAATAGTTTTGCGTGCTCCTTCTGGAGCCAGCATCCGTTAATCAGGAGAGGTGGCGATAATCTAGCCTAACCATATAAAAATGAGGCAGTGTAAGAAAGAAAGGAAACAAATAAAGACTAGGTATACAGGGAGGTCCGAAGAGGGGGAAGGGTTCACAAGACATAGTCCCTCTGGTGGGAGGGGGGATGAGAATTACTAAGAATTAACGGGGGTATCCCCGGTAATTCCAATCCTATCCCAACATCAGCGCTTGAAATGCCGGGGAAATTCTAAATTGAAAGCCTTCATTCTATCATCATCCTCCGCAACCAGGCACTCCAGGTACTCAACTGAATCCATTTCTACCAGCCATTCAGAAATGGTTTTGGGAGAGGTATATAGCCAGCGGCGTGGGAGGACAGTGCAAACCGCTATTAAGAAAAATCTGAGGATGTCCTTTTCGATTGATTGGTCAGGGTATGCATTGCGTTATAGATCTGGAAAACTTTATTCCACAAAGGCTGTATCACTGAGCAGCCCCACCATATATGTGTCATATCACCTCATATCAACCTCCTGGTTTATAATGGGGCGTAACAGCAGGACACCTACACCATCGTGTCAATACTTTAAAATTTGTTTCCTGGGCTTTGCTGGTGGAGGATATTTTATGAGTAAGCGAAAAAGACTTTAGCCTATCCTCAACGGGGAATGATACCCCCATCTCCGCCTCCCATCTGTCTACATAGGCTGGTAGATGATCCTGATCGGAACCCTTAATAAGCATTGCATATAGATGTGAAATATTGTGTTTCGGTCTATCCTGACAGATAAGCATGTGTTCAAACTGAGTGAGAGGATGGGACAAAATGGTTGGCTCAGGAAAAGAACGAATAAATGAAGTAAGTTGAAGGTAGAGAAACCAAAATTGGGGGGAAGAAGTGATCACTGGGTTGAAAGTTGAACGCAAGGGCATAGCTCCCTCCTGCAAAATCTGTGAGAGATGGAAATAATCCTGTCGGTTCCAACCCAACACTTCGTCTCGGTCACATGCCAGAGGAAAAGAGGGGTTATCGAACAATGGTGTGAGGGGGCCTGGGCTCGTTGAAAGAGCACTCGATGCCGCAATCAGAGTATCCAATTTTTTTAACAGAACACAGGTAAAAGACGGGAGGGCCAAAGGGTCTCTGAGACCATGAGTAAGCCACGGAAGCGAGCGTAGATCTTTGCCGACCATTGTACTTTCCACGTTCACCCATCGTTAAGTGTTACCATTATGGAACCAGTCCACCATTCTTGTAAGGATACTTGCGGTATAGTAAGAGGAGATATTTGGGAGCCCTGCACCCCCCAACTGTTTTGGCAAACAGAGAGTACGGTTGGCCACCTGAGCCTTCTTCCCTTGCCACACAAACCCTCTGAATAGACTGTTGAGAGTGTTCAGGTAGGAGGTTGGGAGTGAGATAGGAAGAGCCTGAAATAAATATAGGAGCTTAGGGAGAGCGTCCATCTTGAGGATGTTCATACGGGCAAACCATGAAAATATCTTAGTATCATAAAAAGAAAGTAGTGACTTGATTTTCTGATATATAGGTGGGTAGTTGGCTGAAAATAGTTGGGAGGAAGTAGCCGTAATGTCCACCCCCAGATATTTCAAAGATTGGGAGCAAACCCTAAAGGGGAACTTAGAGGAAATTAGTTGAATAACTGAGGCTGGTAAAGAAACATTTAACAACTCAGACTTAGAGTGATTAACTTTAACATAACTAAACTTTCCAAATCGTTGGAGTTCATGCATAATAGAGGGAAGGGAAATATGGGGAGAAGTAACATAAAGGAGAAGATCATCTGCAAACAAGGACAATATATGTTCCTGCTCCTTTAAACAAATCCCATGTATATCAACGTTAATTCTAATCGCAATCGCCAGATGTTCAATCACTAGGGTGAAGAGTAAAGGGGACAAAGAACAGCCCTGTCGCGTACCATTCTGGATCAGACAATCGCCCATTTACTCTAATCCTAACAGTGGGGCCAGAATATAGGGCCATAATCCATTGCAACAAAACCAGGCCAATGCCAATCTGACGCAGGGAGGCTTCAAGAAAGGGCCAACTGACCCTTTCAAAGGCCTTCTCTGCGTCGATGGACAAAGAACACATAGGGATCTTAAGGCGCTGAGAGGCCTCATGTAAAAGAACAGTTTTAAGGATATTGTCTCTAGCCTCTCTACCCTGTACGAAGCCAGTCTGGTCGGGTTGGATAATAGACGGTAGTAGGCGCTGGAGGCGGGAAGCTATCAGTTTAGAAAAAAATTTAATATCTATGTTGATTAACAAAATGGGCCTATAATTCGCACAGAGAGTGTGATCTTTGTTAGGTTTGGGGATCAAGGAAATTTGAGCTTCCAAACTCTGTAGAGGGAACGGGGAAGATGAGGAGATTGAATTAAAAACTGAGGCCAAGAAAGTCGCTATCAAGGGGTGGAACGTCTTATAAAATTTAGGGGGGAAGCCGTCTGGGCCAGGACTTTTACCTGGAGGAGATCCTTTAATTGTAGTGATCATTTCATCTGGAGCAAATGGTGCTTCTAGGTCCTGGATAGTCTCCAGGGGGAAGAGGTGGGAGAGCGGTCTCAAGGATATATGCCGAGAGGGAAGATATGGGGATCCGAGAAGTTGGTTGGGAGTATAGAAAAAAAAAAGATTGTAACAGCTTTTAACTGTGTCTACCAAGATGAGATGACAATGTGTACTATTTAAATAATGTTATATACAGTAGAGCTCATAATTATTCATACCCCTGGCAAATTTTGATTTAAAGTTACTTTTATTCAACCAGCAAGTTATTTTTTGATGGGAAATGACATAGTTGTCTCCCAAAAGATAAAAAGACAATGTATAGAGGCATTTTTATGAAAAAAAAAATTCTCAGCTTTATTTACATAAAAAGTAAAAAGTGTCATGTCCAAAATTATTCATACCCATCTCAATAATCAATAGAAAAGCCTTTTTTGGCTATTACAGCAATCAAACACTTCCTATAATTGCAGACCAGCTTTTTGCATGTCTCCACAGGTATTTTTGCCCATTCATCTTTAGAAATGAGCTTCAAATCTTTCAGGTTAAAGAGAGTCTTCTTGCCGTCACCCTGATCTTTAGCTCCCTCCACAGATTCTCAGTTGGATTTAAGTCAGGACTCTGGCTGGGCCACTCCAAAACGTTAATGTTGTTGTCTACTAACCATTTCGTCACCACTTTTGCTGTGTGTTTTAGGTCATTGTCATGCTGAATAGTGTTGAGCTCGAATATTCGAATTGCGAATATATTCGGCGAATATCGGCTATTCGAAAATTCGCGAATATGGTTGTCAATCTTTGCAATTTCGAATATGCGCGATATTCGCCATTGGGATGCTTATGGGCATATATTGCGAATTTTCACAAATATAGAATCAAATATTAGTAGAATAACTCATGAAATATCGCGAATTCGAATATTGCCTATGCCGCTTATCACTAATGCTAAAATGTCCACTGTTGCCCATGGGCAAATTTCTCTGCAGGCTGCCTGATGTTGTCCTCATGTATTGCTCTTTTTTCATGGCGCTGTTTACTGTGATTAGGTTCCCTGATCCATTGGCTGAAAAACACTCCCAAAGCATTAGGTTCCAACCACAATGTTTGACAGTGGGGATGGTGTTCTTTGAGTTGAAGGCTTTTTTACCCTTTTTTACGTCAAATGAAGGAAACATCATTGTGACCAAACAATACAATTTTTGTTTCATCTGAACATAACACAGAAGACCAGACGTCTTCTTCTTTGTCTAGATGAACATTTGCAGAGGCCAAGCAAGCTTTTGTGTGCCTAATCTGGAGAAGCGGTGTCCTCTTTGGTCTGCATCTATGGAACCCAGCAGTGTGCCTTAAGACATTTGCCACCAACAGAGCCCAGACTGACCAGGATGGCCTTGGTAATGATCCTTGGATTCTTTTTCACCTCTCTAACTATCCTTATGGCCAGCACAGGTATCACTTTTGGCTTCCGACCACGTCCTCTGAGACTTTCCACAGTGCGGAACATCTTGTATTTTTTAATAATACTTTGCACTATAGCCACTGGAACTTAAAAAAATTAGAAATGGCCTTGTAGCCCTTTCCTGACTTGTGAGCAGCAAAAATGCGCAGCCGCAGGTCCTCACTTAGTTCCATTGTCTTAGCCATGACTGTCCACAAACCAACTGCAGAGAGCTGCTGTTTTTCACCTTTTTGGTTGATTAAAACAGATGTTCCCAATTAATCAGGACAATTAGGGTGCTTTAGAACAGCCTGGACTATTTGAAAGGGTATAGAACTTTGGATTTTCCCAGAGACTGTGACAGTTTGTGAAGGGTATGAATAATTTTGGACATGACACTTTTTGCTCAAATGTAAATAAAAGCTGAGAAATGTTTTTTTCCCACAAAAATGCCTCTTGTACTTCGTCTTATTATTCTTTGGGAGACACCTATGTCATTTCCCATAAAAAAATGGTTGAATAAAAGTAAATTTAAGTCAAAATTAGCCAGGGGTATGAATAATTATGGCCTCCACTGTAGGTAAATATTAATTCAGGCTTATTTTAAACTAACTTAAATGAAGTAGTATATTTTGATTTTATATATATATATATATATATATATATATATATATATATATATATATATATATATATATCTATATATATATCTATATATATATATATATATATATAGATTGAATATGCTCTTTATTTTCTATCTTAACTGTATAGGGCAGAATAATCATTTTATAGATATATTATACAATACCAAAGACCGTCCTTGATTTAAAATGATCTAGCTTGAACAATGTAAAACTTATGCAACTCCAAAAATGAATTTGGCATTTTATTCAAAGCATAACAGCAGGTTATTCATTAATTTATTGTCCTTCACATGATGGTTTTCATTTTTTGAATGGGAACATTATGTAAAAGTGGCATAAAATAATTTGTACGGATGGCAAATATTTTACTCTGCGACAATAGAAAATATGTTGCTAATTTAGAAACAGATGTTAAGTGCATACTTCATCAGCAGCTCTGAAACATTTCTTCTCAGTTGTTTTGTTTATGTGGTAAGCATACTGAAAACTTTAAGATTCAGGTGACTCTGCTGTGCAGAACTGCAGGAATTGGAATTTTCAGAGACACATTTACATTACCCAATGAATATGTGATTTGAAGTTACTGAAACCCCCTGCCCTATAGAAGTTGAGTTTACCCTTGAGCTTTGTCATATGCTCCAACCACTGAATCTGGTAGTGAGATATAGAGTATGCTTTTCAGTGCCGTGGTTCTAATGAACATATATTGATAGAGTACAAATTAAAAAAAAATATATAGAAAATCTCTAAAAACGACATACCATAATGCAACCTTTGTAAATAGTCATTAAAGATGTTTACAGAAAGAGGGGTTTATTTTAACTTATACCATGCAAATGCTATTGCATTACAATTTATACTAGACATAAAATTCTTTTGTCTTTAATATATTTATCAGACACGATATTGTTAGCCCCAATGAAAGCATATTTCAGGTCAGTACAGTAAAATGCAAACATTTGGGGAAGATGAGCATATTCATATTTTGTTGGTTTGCTTTGTGTTATGCTATGGGCTTAATGATAAAATTTAAATGTGTGCTTTTAGTTTTAGAAAAATCATTCTGGATAAACGTTAATGGCTTTAAATGTTTTCTGTTCATTGAATAGCACACTTTTTAAAGAGTTATTCTTGTTCTTGTATTGTAGTTGTAGTTGTAGTTCTTGTATTCCACAACATTGTCCTATTATATATCCAATAACAGACAAGGATGTCCATTTTTAACCATCACTATTCTTGCTAACTATTGAGCCTTTGGCAATTCTTTAACCCCTTACCCAAAAGTAAGTAGCCTTAGGCCTTAGTTCATAAGCGTGGATTTAAATGCGTTGCATTTATTTAACAATGTGTTAACATGACTATCGATTCCTATGGAAAAAAAAACATGCCAAGGGATGCATTCAAATACGTTGCAAAACATGACCCTAGTATTTTTTATGCGTCCAGTGTATTTGAAATGTATCTGAATTGTATTTGAAGGTCAAACGTGCCACGCCCTACCAATTTCCAACATATATTAATACCCTACAACAGACCTCCTCAGGGCCTATTGACACTAAATGGGGGCTTTCGAGGCACACATATAACAAAAATTTGTCAGCCTAAAAAGGTCTTTATTCATAAAAGGACCACAATGCCTATTTTAAAATTACATAGAATAAATACACCGTAGTAGTCAAAGACAAGATACAAAGATTCACACTTGAGAATGTTGTGGATTAGGCTGTACTACGACGCGTTTAGCCCCCTAAAATGTAGGGCTTTATCAGGGAGACCGATCCACTATAATTGAAATGCATAAACAAATACAATAATCAGTTAAATGTAAAAACATTAAACATTCACATATCCTAATGTAACCATAAGAGTGATAATTCGTATCTCACACTCGGTTCATAGTACGTCTAAGTAGTTACATATGAATAGCAGTATACATTTGTATTCACATCTGAGTCAATGTGTGCTATAATATTTAACTACGTTCTAACACTCAGAATTCCCTTGATCCTGCCACTGCATGGGCTACCCCATGCCTACAAGACAAGCATGACCATATGTGGATCTGTATTTAAATGACAAATTTCGATGGCATATTTAAATTTTAATCACAACCACACTCAATGATATTATCTGTAATAATCACACAACAACTAAATACATTAAATTGCATAATGTGTTGGTTACTTACATGCACAGAATCTGTATATGGGTATTAGAGATGTATTTCCAATCAAATAACAATTAAAAACAGCAACAACAAGATGTTATCAGAGGTCATTAGAGTGAGGGCATGCCACCGTGAAAAAATGTACTCATCCCGCTAGTGGACTTCTAGGGCAGAATGAATTCCAAGTGTTAGGGACAATCAGGCTGTGAGATCAAAGAGAGGACATAAGGGACCAGAAATGCTGACCCCCATAATCCACCCCATGTGTGTTTCTCCCAGGCCGACACCCTCCTACCTGTTGGAAGCTATACCAGATGAAGGAAATGCAGGGTCAGTTAGTTTGAATACCGTGTGCCTGGCTAGGCCAAACCAAACTGGATGTTATTTCCTGATGGTAAAAAAAATAATTTAACATTGAACACTGATAAATTGGAAGCACTTAAATTTAAAAAAATATATAGCAGAACAAAGAGCAAGCTCTGCTTACCTTGGATTTCTACACCAACTATACTACTATAAAATAAATAAAGAATAACATATAAAATAATATATAATAAGAAAAAATCCATATACACCATAATATATTCCATAGAAATTACAATCCTACAATTTGAAACTGAATAAAGATTTTTGAAGGTTTAAAATCTACAGTATTTTAATCTGAATGGGTTGAATAGATTTATATTTTTACCAATATTTTTAGAACTTGACTAGGGTATAAAAGATATCTGCCCCCTTTTGTCTGAATTGTTCAACTACTAAAAACCTTACTGAGTGTTTTATGTTTTTCAATTTTTATTACCACATGGGAAACAATTTGGTTCTCCTCCTGGATTTACTCTCCCCACCCCATGAGAATAATGTGATCTTTAACTTGTACTCAAGATCAAAATAGTCTGTGTTGACAAGTCAAATAAAAGAATTGTTGCGATGTCATTGTCAACCTTAAGCCCCCCATACACGTTCTGATTTTTCTTCCAACCGATTTTTCGTCCGATCGGGTCACACGATTTTCACTTAAAATGTTATGGTCGATCGGTCAGCTGGCACGAAAAATCAGAATTGGAATTATCACAGATCGATAGGCCTAACACTATTTTATTAATAGCAGATCAAACAAAATTTATGGACAGGCCTGAAGCAGTCGGTCGGGTACATAATTCCACATCCGATTATTCTTCTGATCGATCACCCCGACCCCGGCAAAATTCGTATGAAAAATCGGAACGTGTATGGGGGGCTTAATACATTATTATTCTACATAGGTTGGCCAGCGGTTGGGGAAAATAATTCTTTTGGAGGGCACAAAGTCTTTTTTTATGGTCATGTTTATTGATTTAAAAATCAAAAAAGCACACATAAAAATGGTTTGGATTTAATCCCTTTTTGCCATAGCTTAATCTTACATCTACTGCATTAGAAAATACTGGTTCCAAGAGTTCTCAAAAGGTTTTTCTTATTACACCCCCTTCCTATATATATATATACAATGTCCTTTTCTTTGCTGGCACATACACACTAGTTTGCTTGGATGGAGAGAAATTACCCTAAATTACCTATTTTGCTATAAGTATCCAACATTACCCGCTATAAGTATCCAACATTGGTATAAGCATTGCAGTATACCAGGTTGGTATAAACATTTTGAGCACATAAGGTCAATTTCCCCTTGTCAGAGTAAAAGTAAGGGACCAAGTATTAAACAAGCACTGATTCAGCACTAATGCTGTCGTAGGCAAAAACTTAGGTAGAAATAATACAGTTGCTTTGGTAGATTGTGGCATTATCAGTGAGCCAGTCAACAACCTAAAAAAAACAGGGTAGAGTTACTGTACTTTAATGGCTGCAAGATTATCAGTAATCAGTGATTCACCATCTACTAAAGTAAGGAGGAAGGCAAACCTTAGGCATTTTCCCTTTAAACAAAAGGTACCTCAGCAACTGCAACTCCTCTATTTCTTCCTTCAGAGTGTTCTATATAAAAAAAGAAAATGGAAAACTAGCAACACTAAAATGAATGTATGAATCTGAATTAATATGCATGATATTCTACAGCTTTATACACATTCAATGGACTCATATTTTTCTTGGGACTCATATATATTTGTGCCCTGAACTTTTCTCGATTGCTTTTTTATCAGGTTTACAAATCAAATCAAATAGGTATATTGCAGAGCTGTGTGATATTATTTTCTCTGCTTATAGCAGAATGTATTGAATTATGCTTTGCTTCTGTACCGCTGCTGCTATTCTCTTCACATTGAGCAAGAATGACTGTGTGGGCTGTAAATTCACTTGGCTTCCAGCATTACTGGTTAAATCAAGAGCCCTATTCAAGCTTAGAGAAGAGACAGAGCAAGTGTTCATTACACAAATCAATTTGGTCAAAAGTACAGCACAGTAGGTACTCAACCGTTACTCACATAATATTGTCAACATAATCATATAATGCCTAGAAGAAATTCACATGCCTTTATCCAGTCAAAATAGCTTGATTGGCACATCAGAAAGAAAGAATTGCCTTTTTCAAATGAGATTCCTTTTTTTTATTACTACGTGATTTTATACAGAAAGCAAAAGAGATGAAAAAAGTTCTTCTAAAAAATAACAAAAGTCAGATACACAATGATATTTACAGGTTATTTACTGCTGCCAGTGTATAATTATAATAAAGTAATAAGAATATGTATGTTAGTCGTCAAATGTTTCAAATGAATATATATACAGGGAGTGCAGAATTATTAGGCAAGTGGTATTTTTGAGGAATACTTTT
>CM070039.1:54653772-54671259 GCA_036250615.1 Ptychadena robeensis
GGATGATGTGGTCAAAATACTCATTTGCCTAATAATTCTGCACTCCCTGTATATATATGTCATTGTACTCAAAAGCAATATTTGCATCTATATGTTCTACTGTATGATTGAGTGTAATGCCTTTTTCCCTTAATGTAAAATTATAGCATGATACTATAAGTATATACCTTTAGTTTTATGAAATAGTGACACATATGGGCTCTGATGGGGTTCCAAAATTTAAGGCAATGTAACATATCAAAGTTATGTTATATCCTTTTCCTGTGACCCTCGCATTGTACGGATTTTAAAAAATACAGATTACTGGTTGTTCACTTTGCTTGACCCCCGCTGTAAAGAGAGCTTTTCGTCTTTCATTCCTGTGGCAGAGAGGACCAGTAAAATGGTGCAATACCAAAAGATACTTGTGGAGAGATTGATCCAAAGGTTTCTGTCTGCCAACGCGCCAGCACGGTCCATACTTTTTTAGTCAACCAAGGAAGGGAGACAAGGGGAACATGTTGCAGTTTTAACAAGGGCAGGGCAATATTATCCAAGGCATGGGACAGTTTTATGACACACCAACAGCAACCTCACCCGGAAGGGAGGCCCAGTGGTACAAGGAGGGCCAAGTTTTGGAAGATGGTGATGGAACACATGGCAGACCGTGTCAGTGCCTTAAATGATAATTCAGTGCCACAAAACTACTGGGTGTCCAAGCTGGACATGTAGCATGAATTTCTGCTCTACTCCTTGAAGGTGCTGGCCTGCCCTGCCACAAGCGTTTTTTCTGATTGTGTATTCAGTGCTGCTGGTGGCATTATAGATAAGATAAGCACATCCGCTTGTCCACTGTCAAAATGAACAAGGCCTGGATTGCTCCTGATTACTTCACTCCACGAGAGAAGAGCTGAGCTGATGAAGGCAATTTGAAAATATCACTTTTTAATGGACTTGAAAGTATGTGGTTGACTGCTGCATAATGTTCTAGAGTGCCAGCTCAACAGCATACACTGTGATGTAATGTTTTAGAGCATCCGCTCAACTGCAGACACTGCCTCATAATGCTTTGGAGTGCCAGCTCAACAGCATGCACTGTCATGTAATGTTTTGGAGCGCCAGCTCAACTTCTATTACTGCCGTATAATGTTTTAGTGCATCAGCTCAACTTCTGGCACTGCCGTATAATGTTTTAGAGCACCAGCTCAACAGCATGCACTGTCATGTAATGTTTTGGAGCACCAGTTCATCTTCTGGCACTGCCATATAATGTTTTAGAGTGCCAGCTCAACTTCTAGCACTGTTGTATAATGTTTTAGATCAACAGCTCAATAGCATACCCTGTCATGTAATGTTTTAGAGCGTCAGCTTAACTTCTAGCATTGCCATAAATTTTTTAGGGCGTCAGCTCAACCTCAGGCACTGCTGAATAATGTTTTAGAGCGTCAGCTCAACTTCTGGTACTGCCGTATAATGTTTTAGAGCACCAGCTCAACCTCACACACTGCTCTATAATGTATGAGAACATCAGCTCAACCTCAGGTACTGCTGTATAATCTTTTAGAGTATCAGCTCAACTTCTGGCACTGCTGTATAATGTTTTAGAGAGTTAGCTCAACTCCTGGCACTACCGTTTCATGTTTTAGAGCATCAGCTCAACTGCAGGCACTGCCATGTAATGTTTTGTAGTGTAATTTTTCCTGTATAATTTTCTCAGGTGCAGTTTGGGCGTGTTTTTTTTCAGTTTGTAAAAGTGCCGTACAACTTGGGCAAACTGGTTCCTAGCAGCGACTTGGGAGTCCAAGATGCATCCATACATGCTGTTTCCAGTCCATTTGGTTGGTGTTTCTGTATTTTTCTGACCTATTTCAATGGACCAGGCACCCTCCCCTCATCCGAGCAGTGGGTGCCTGGTTGTCTCCCATTGACTTACATTGAGCTTGGGTGCTCGGTAGAACACACAAATATCGCGATGTATTCAGACCGAACACCCGAACACGTTGGTGCTCGTTCAGAATACAACAAAGCTATAATTGGGCTAAAAAAATGAAGAAAAAAAATAATTGGCACTTAAAGTTTTTGATTAAATGTGCAAAAGTTTTCAATTAATGGTCCTGTTTTAACATCACCCTCAATGATATTCTGCATAGTTTATTACTACTACTGTTCCTGTACAGATTAAGTTGTTTTTTGGAGTAAACATGCTGTATTGTTTGCTCTATAAGATGCACTCTACCCCCTTAAATCAAGGGAACATCTGTACTCTTTATAGAGTGAACATTTACAATAGAAATATTTTTTAAAGGAATGGACCATCCTGGGAATATGAAATTCCGCAAAATAGGAAGCAGACTCTTAAATCAATACATAAATCAAAACAAAAATTTTCAGTGAAGCAGTTGGAAAATATTTGCTATATATACACTAATAACATGTCTACTTGCTACTCTTAAAATGTTTCATTTTTGAATTTATTGATTATAGAAGGAAAGATGAAAGCCTGATGAAACAGTGAAGTGAACATTTAATTATATCCAGAAGGCTTAGGAAATAAATTCTAAAATAGGTCACTGTGTTTTAAAGATATAAAGATATAAAGTATATATAAAGTAAAGTATAGAGTATGTATGTATTGTTATTTGTACAGACAAATCGTGTACATTTGGATTTGTCATTTACACAGAATAAAAGGGCAGCTAACTGCCCCTAATTTTAGTTGTTAAATATCATGATTAAACTTTCTGTGCATATGTTACATCAAAACACTCTGGAGGACTGAAGTTAATCATACTGGATAAAAAAATATTATTAAATATTCTGCCTAAAAACTAGGATCATCATGCAGTTTGAACATTCAACATGCAACAGTTAGATGTCACTTAAAAACTCTGCTCTGCATTAAGCTCATGAGATAATAAGTTCAGTTCATGGGCATTAGAGGGTGCTAATGTACAATCTATAGGAGACCATTTGATTACATGTTTTCTTTTAATCATATAGGTTGTGTTGGAGGTAGGCAAATCTGCCTTTGCAACTACAGATCATTAATGTAATTCTACTATTTTCCTGTATACTACAAGTTAAAAAAATATATCTATATATGTGGAGGGGGACACTAGATTGACTGATGCACAGTAGACTAATGCATGTAGGCTGATTCATAGAGTGACTAAATAAAGGAGGCCCCACCCCTTAGCAGAAAGGTCTTAAAGTGTTTTCTGTTCATGTTTTGTTGCCAGATACCACAAGACAACTACAAATATCTTTTGGAGTCCATGCTTTAAAAGGGTCAGAGCTGACTTGACTGCCCAAGCTAATTCTACACAATATTTTGGTTTACTGGTATGGCTGATCACCTTTTTAGTTTGAACTTTTAGTTCTTTGATACCTGATTGGTTAAGATTATTCATACGATTTCACTTAAAAAACTTTGCTAGGAAAGATACAGCAAAATTCAACGGTAGGAATCTAAAGATTTTACCTTTAATTAAAAAGTATGACTCAAGTATGATTAATGATTAATTAAGAGATAATGATTAGGTAGGTACATTTTAACCTCACTAGTGCTCTGCTGAGGTCCAGATTTCTGTACCAAAAGCACACCATAGACTTAAATAGAATTTTTTTATTTTGTAGCTCTGTAACTTCCCTAAATATGTCTGTGCACAGGTCTATTAGACGTCCTGAATAAAATAATGTTCGAAACACACAGTTATGTAAAACAAAAATGACAATTAAAAAAACAATAATAATAAATAAATAAAAGGTATTATTTGAATGATAAAATCTCTAAAATACTTATTTTGTCAGAAAGATTTCAAAACAGTATGTATTTTTATTTGTATTTTGTTTATGATAAAATTTTTATTCAATTGGAAATGTGTTTTTTTATTTGAAGTGTATTGAATACAGTTATCACTGTATCCAGTACTATGCCCTTTGGCAAAGAGAGTTAACTGAAAAGGGGCACATCTGGGGAATCACATAGAAAACTGTTTTTGTGCGATTTACTTTTGAATCTCCCGCCGCCCCCCCCCGATGTGATGTGATGTGATGATGGTAGAGAGGGGTCAACTCTCCTCCAGCAGCTTCTTCTTCAGATCGGAGTCACCGTAGCAGCACCGAATGGTAAATCTGCGCTGCTGGGGCTCCGATCTTTGCCAGATGGCTCCATCTCGTCCAGTGCAGTACTGACAGGACAGCGCTGGACAATATGGGGCCATCAAGAACGGCAGGGTGGTTAAAGAGAAGCTCAATGTTTTTTGGCTATATATAAATATTTTTTGTATACATACTTTATTGCTTCTGTGTTGGTAACAAATGCTGAATTTTCTAATACAAAAAAAGCACTACCTCACTGCTTACATGTTTTATAGCAGGCTGCTTAAATTGACAAGTTTTTGCCGTCTTGGCTAAGAATAACAGAGTTATGTTTGCTATTAAAATTTATGCCCAACACAACAGCCGCAAAACAATCCTTTACAGTTCTTTGTCATATCAATTTGCAATATTTTATATTTTTCTATTTAAAAAATGATTTTTTTTCTTTATGTACTAGAAACAGGTATTTCAAATCTTGATGAATGGGTTGATGATTTTCAAACTGAGTCACAATAGTTTAAGATAGACTAAGGGCTAATAGTAACCTATTTGTTATGCTTTCAACCATCTTTTTGGAATATATATATATATATATATATATATATATATATATATATATATATAGAGATTTTTAAAACATAGAGAGTGCTTTACAACATAACTACTGCTTCCTAAAGCCTAATGCTATCAATCTGTAATCCTTGCAATAGATATCTATATTGTACATTGTATATTTGAGCATGTGATAACAAAATATTTCAAACCTATTGTATATATAATACACATGCTTCTTCTTATTGAAAATAGTCAGTTTCATGAGCCAAGCAATTTTCATGTAAGGTCTACATGCTTGTGAGTAAGTTATTTTCCTTGTCACAGTGGCTACACAATGAGTGGCTGATACAGTGCCTATAGCTCCCCAGACATTGCTCATCAATAATGTTCTCATATAAATACTTGTTTGCCTGGATTTTTTAATTACAAAGTTAATCTCAGCTGAACACAAGAAGATCTGTAGAGAGTTTTGCAGAAAATAAGTGGACATGACCTTTTTGATTAAAATGACAAATGATAAGTTACACTTCAAGTGCTGCAAAATCCATTGGTGATACAATTGGATATCAAGTTCTGAAAATAAAACAACTTATTTATAAAAAAAAAAAAAATTATATGCGAATATGACATGTAGGACAGATTATACTCTTCTACTATAAATGTAAATCCTAAACTACATTTCAAAGCACACAGACTGAAAAAAACTTATTCAATTACTTTTGAATGGATGGTTATAGAATGTTTATTGAACCCTTTGCTACTGTTTTAAAGTACCGTAGTATGTACATCAATATATATAAGACACATGTGTACCAAAATTAACAGAACGTTTTTAAGTATTAATCTAGCTATGGTTTCTCTTCCTTGAACTCACATGCTTGCATTGAAAGGGCATTTGCTGTATTATCATCATTGATAAAAACTAACATGGGAACTATATGTGTAATGGGTGGTATCTTTCTGTGGCCTTGTAGATCTAGCTATCTGCACTTCTCCACCCCAGCACTGTGTGGTCGATGCAGATGTCATGTATGTAACAAAAAAGAACTAGCACATAAACACTCCAACCAATAACCCCTCCCCCCACCCCCACACAAGCATTAGTAGATTCCATGGCCCTACATTGGCAGTACACAACTTAGTAGTGTAGAAAGATGCTGTTTCTTTAGCATATTTAGCACAAGATTAATGATTGCATGTGAAGAGACACCTTTTATATCTTTACCTTTAAGATACATGATCACTAGTTGCTTATGTAAGCTTACATCCAAAAATTATTGCAACACGTTATTAAAAATAAAAACAATATCTCAATAAAAAAAAATACACACATCTGACTTTTGTGTAAATTATTATATGTGTATATATATTGTATATTCCTTTATGTCATTTTAATCTTAATGTATAATTTATTCCTGCTGCATTAATACAAAAACAATGTTTCAATTTACTGTATTATACAATACAATACATTAGATATCTCTTCTCTTTTTTGTGATATTGCAATTTACCCATGCTGTTGATTTTCTGATCAAACCAAATAGATGAATGCAAATGCGATTAACTAATACAGTTTTCAATAAATATTTTTCTCTTTATTGCAGCAAACAGATGACTCAGCACAGACTGACGGCCAACAACAGACACAGTCTTCTGAAAACACGGAAAACAAAACACAGCCGAAGAGACTTCATGTTTCAAATATTCCATTCAGGTTTAGGGATCCAGATCTAAGACAGATGTTTGGGGTAAGTGTCTGAACACATTTTGGCTGGTTTGTTATAGGAATATAGTCTAGTCAATGTGAAACAAAGTAAATCTGATCGATTTGTGCCTGCATCACTGTATATTGAATATAAGCTAATTCTTGTGATCAACCTCCCTAGCATTACAACCGAAGCCAGTACAGGCACAGTTTGATCGTGAATGAACTGCAACCGTCGGCTCTCCATGAGCCTGCAGCATTTCTTCAGAGCTGCGGGCACACAGAGCCTTTCTGGCCCCATGTCTTTGGCGTCATCGGTGATGCCATAGACCTCCATGTTAATGGAGGGGGTGTCGCTTTTCTCCCCACACACTGCCGACGTTTAATTGACACTAGCGGTGTGTAGAGAGCATTGTACTCCACCGTGATTGCCCGGGCAGCGGCTTTTTGTGCCATAAAAATTAAATTTTCATATTGAAGCACCAGACAATACTATAAACAAACAAGAGAAAACACTTCATATTTATAAAAGCATTTTAAACTACATACATACATAAAAAAGATGGTGTTATATGCTGCTAAGAATAAAAACTTAGAAGCAATCTGATATTCAGAAGATTTATGTTTTTTGGTAAATGTACATTATATGTGTAAATAAAGGCTTTAACAATACAAATAAAAGCTATGGAAAGGAGGTAACTTCATAAGATTAGAGGTGCTGGGTGTTAAGATACTTACCTTAACATTGGTCCACGAATGTTTTAAATGGGTGGGGGGGGCCAGTTCACAGTCCTTTACGGTCTGGGAGGGGGATTCCAACTACATGGGGGGGGGGGGTCAAAAACCTTATTTGAATTGGAAAAAAAACCTGCAATACCATCTTTTGTCATATGATTGGCTGCATACTTACCATCACTGAATATCACAGCATAGGAGTGATTTTTGTGGAGGTTCTTGGAGGGCCATTAATGGCTGGAGTCGATTCTCTTACCCATTCCCAAAAAGTGTTTTAAATTAGCCCTAGAAATAACACATACACCATGAAAATGTTGTGTATCAAAATAAAGGCAAAGCAATGCTATTGACAATGGTTGTATGGTAAATCCACATCTGTCATGATTAATGATATTCTACGACTGATAATACTTTGTTATCTCTCCTAATTTAGCATGGGACTCAGTTATAGATTACACAGTCCAGTTTACAGTCATTTTCTAGCAGGTCAGAACCATGGAGTTCCTTAAAAATTCTAAATGCAGATATTGCATTATTGTGATAATATTCTTTATTTGATCTTTCTGCTTCGAGATCATTCAGTAAACGAACTTGAACACAGTAGGTTGATTCTAAGATGATACATTAGAGCAGCTAACTGGTGAAATTGTACAAGTACATACGAGGGTGACAACTTCTTCTAAATCAATTTGTGAAGATTTCATTAGATACAAGATTAAATCTTCTAGATGTCCTAGAAAATTCCACCATGTGTAATTCCAGTAGGGGCCTTGTCAGGTCAGAAAAGATGATCATTGAAACTTAAGAAACCTTTACTCAATTTTGAGTATTAGATTAACTGCTTTTTTTCTGAATTTATTTTTAACGGAACAAGAACATTGCACCAACTTTAAAGTAAATGCACAGTTTGCTTTGTTTAAGTCTTGAGTCTCGAACACTGGTTAAAAGCTGCAGTTTAATATTTTCAATCTGTTATAAGGGAATATTAGCTACAACTCTAATTAACAATTACAATACTACAGTAAACTTTAAAAATAAACTGCTTTTCTGTTCAATACAGTCTTACGATCACTTGCTATGTTTGTTTCCTATCTTTACACTTCCATTTGAAGTTTGAGAGACTAGACAGATGATGCCATTTCATGCCTTTAAAAATTTGGGTCAGTCTGAATGCATAATGTTGCTCCCAATAACCAATAACACCAACAGATCAACTAAATATATTCATTTTGTTTCTTGCAATTCATCTTGTCACTACCCAAAGAGCTATTTCAAAATGTAACTGTTATGGTTCCTGTTGAAAATCAGATTTTCCTGCTGAAAATCAGATTTTCCTGTCTGAGATAGGTAGAGAACAAAACTTGTATACTACCCATGATAGCATGGGTTAACAAAAAGGATTGTTGTGGAGAGGGATTAAGGGGAATAAGGAAGTGATGAATGCTTAAGCTTATATAATATCAAATAACCTAACTGAGAGCAGAGGGACATAAAATGCCCCCCTATACCCTCTCAAAACGAATTGGGGTATTATTAACTTGTGACCACTAGTGATGGTCGAACTGCCCGCAAGGCGGACAGTTCGGCGGTGAACATGGATGTTCGCCCTCCTTCTCACCGGCGAGCAGTACGGGTGTTTGAACCGCCCCGTTCGCCGGCGAGAAGAAGATCACTATTCTACCTCCGGCAGGATCAGAACCTGCAAGATCGTGCCGGAGGAAGAATCTTTTCACTAGAAGACCGGGCATGAAGCCGGTCTCCTAGTGAAAAACCGTCTCGGAAACAGGAAGTGACGTCAGTGACACATCCGGCTCCCTTAACCAGGAACTATGCGTTCCAGGGACCTTTTCACCCCTAATGATCGGGTTTCTTTGGGGTCTGAACAGATTCAAATTCCCCGCCAGTGACATTACATCCAAAGGTGGGGAATTTGAATCTGTCCGCAAACAGGTGGACCGCGGACTTATTTAAAAGTCCGACCCGCCCGTTCGCGGACAGACCTGGCCGATGTTCTGCCATCACTAGTGACCACCAATGTTGAAGTATTATTGACTTGTGATTGGTTATAGTTACAGTACAAGGTTCAGATCCCAAAGAAACCCGATCATTAGGGGCGAAATGCACTGGTCACAAAAGGAGCCACAGTTCTTTGAGCTCTACAATGTGTACAATTTGATGTTCTTATTGTCTATTTAATTATAACATTGACCTTTAATCTAACATTATTGTTTTGTGTAAATCCCAAGTAGTTTTTATAGGGGATAGGGGCCCTCTCCTCCCTGTTAGAGCATTTGATTCTTATATACACTTAATCATTTGACAAATAAACATACATTTCAAAAAAACGTTCTTCCACAATCATATTTTATCAGTAGTGAAGATCTTATGCAAGTTAAACAAATGTGTAATAAATTATGTAGTATAATTGATTTTATATATTGAACAATATTCACTATTCTTTTCTCGATTCTCATTGTTTCTCCACTGTTTTGAACAGTTGGTAAATACATAACTGATAAAATAAAATGAAAATCTGTGTGTGTATATGATGTGAAAAATTTTGTGAAACTTTAGCAATTGGTTATTAATACATTTATAACTGCCTGAAAAAAATGAGTTTTCCTTGCTTGCCATATGCTGAAAACATAACTGCTATAAAGATATTTTTTAGATAGTTATTTAAAATAAAAAGCATTTCTTATCTGCAATTCTTTGTTCATATTGTAGCTTTCTCTACTTTTTACATATAAAAACAATGAAGACATATACCATATAGAGCAGGGATGCTTTTGCAATCAAGTTCGGCTTTATTAGCTCAAAGGGCACTGTTAGCAGATAGCTAGCCGTTTTAAAGTTAGTTTTTAATCCAGCAAAGTAATAATTTAAATAATTTAGGTGTATGCCTTATTGTTAGATAAGATGTGATATGATGCATGATGATGTTAGAGCAGACCAGGCTGCATTTTGTATCCAATGCAATTGTTGGAAAAATAACAACAATGGCACACAAAGTAGACAGTTAACCATATTTTTCGGACCACAAGACTCACCTGACCATGGGGGGGGGGGGGGGGGATAGCTGCAGTGTCTCCTCCCTCCCTCTCTGGCTGTGCCTGTGTCCATGCAGCTCCCACAGACACACACACAGAGAGAGAGAGAGAGAGAGAGAGAGAGAGGGACAGACAGACAGACAGACAGACAGATAGATAGATAGATAGGAGTTCATCTATCTCTCTCTTCATTGCTTATACCAGCAGGGCTCCAGACTCTGCTGGCATAAGCAATACAGTACAGATGGAAGATCCAGCCATGGCCACATTTCTCATCTGACAGCTCCCCGCCTAATCTCCTTTCCAGGAAAGCTGGCAGGGAACCAAGATGCGACCACCCACGGCCAAGACCGGCCGCAGGTTGTCTCCTATTCAGACCATAAGACGCAGACACTTCCCCCTGTGGGGAAAAATTATATCTTATACCAAAAAATACGGTATATACCTGAACTTTATTGACATCCTCTCCTTGATCCATAGTTTTAAATGTGGAGTTTTTTCCACACTTTACGCTTACTGTTGCCGGTTTGAATATTAATAATAATCTATTTTATATATATTAATAGAGATATTTTTACCATGATGGTAGGATAGTTTTTATTGGAATTTTTAACCATTCTTTCATATGGGCATTTGTTTGATCAGGCATTGATGTTGAAAAAGAAGGCTTGTCTCTTATCTATTTTATTTCACAGTTTTTCTTTGGTGTTGGGGCCAGGGCTATTGTTAGGAAGACACAAAACCTGTCTTTATGCACCTTCCACTGGTGTCTTAGAACAGGAAGGTGCATCCCCAAACTGTTCCCACACAGATGGAAGTCTCTAAAATGTAATGCTTTTCTGAAAGAGTTCCTTTCACTGGAAGCAAGAAGCCATGCTTAACCCCTGAAAAACAACCACGCCATAATTTTCCTTTCCACAAAAGGAAAAATACATCCCTTTTTATTTTTGCATTTTTCATTCTCATTATTGTCTTATTGTACAAAGTTTGTACAACATACTGGACTTTCTTATATGAATCTTAAAGAATACCAATCCATTACCAATTGGGCACAGAAATGAACCAAGGAAGCCTTAGATTAGGTAAAAAACAGTTGTCTATTGTTAATTTATGTCTCAGGTAATTAAATGTAGTAAAAAGTACATGGCCTTATTTAACAACACATACTGTGATCATGTAAGAACAAATTATTGCAATGAACACAGATGCAAGGCAGCCATTCATAATATGTATATATATATCAGATATTCTGTAAATGTCTTCAAAAGCTAACTACCATTGTGATATTCTTACAATCAAGTGTGCTTTAAATACAACAAATATTTTTTTCATGAAATTTTTTTTTCTTCCACAGCAATTTGGTAAAATCTTAGATGTTGAAATTATTTTTAACGAGAGGGGGTCAAAGGTAAGTCATAATCTTTTCTTTTAGATTACTTTAGTTACTGTTTTGTGAATCATGTATACCACATGTCCCATGGTAAACCCATGGTGGTGGGGAATAACTAAAATAACAATATCTATGATGGACCACATAAGTACACACAATATGGATAGCAATGCACCATTCATGCTGAAGAGGTGTTTAGAAACACCATATGCTGTGATCCAGACATTTTCAGGGTGATAATCCTTATTTTAGCAATACAATGCCAAATTCCAATATGTAGAAAACAAGCCTAGGTGCTCAATTAGTTTGCCTGCAGTCCAAAACTCTCATCTGTTGAAACTATTGGGTGCATTAAAAAACTAATATTTGAAAAAGATATCTGAGAAGCAGCTAAAATCTAAATTTAGGCATAAATAAGGCACCATTTCACTTTGGAACTACTACAAGTGCTCCAACTCTTGAAAAGTGATTTCCCCCCTGTTGCGGGTTTGAATATTAATAATAATCTATTTTATATATATTAATAGAGATATTTTGATATGAATATTTATATAGACATATCAATACATTCTACCCGTATGAGATATCTTGCAACTAGAGATGGCTCATATCACAATAGTTTGGTTAAGAGACAGGCCGCAGAAGCATTTCACAGTAAATATGTTTATAAACTAACACATACTATACAAGAACATAAATCACAGGACGATACAAAAACATATAAGACAAAGGTTACAATACTATAAGGTACCAATATAGGACTATAAGGTTACAATATGATACCTATAGCTGTTCGGTGGGACGCATATTCTCCTGCTAGATCCCACTCTCCCCTACCGCTTACCCCCCTATGACTGACTGTATTTATGTATAATTTCTAAGGAGGGTCAAAGGGCGCTTTTCGTCTTGACTCTTAGGGAGTTACCCTGCTTGCTTATTGGAAGGCTTATGTTTAGGTGGACACCCATAACTCAGCCCACTAATTGTAATATTACTAATTAATACTCATTACCTCTAACTGAACCTGGTCCGTAAAGTCTGCTTTTAGTTTATACTACAGGAGTGGCAGATTATTAGGCAAATGAGTATTTTGACCACATCATCCTCTTTATGCATGTTGTCTACTCCAAGCTGTATAGGCTCGAAAGCCTTCTACACCATTAAGCATTTTAAGGTGATGTGCATCTCTGTAATGATAAAGGGGTTGGTCTAATGACATCAACACACTATATTAGGTGTGCATAATTATTAGGCAACTTCCTTTCCTTTGGCAAAATGGGTCAAAAGAAGACTTGACGGCTTAGAAGTCAAAAATATGAGATTCTTGGAGAGGGATTCTACTGGGATGCATATGACATCTTAAATTGCAAAGCTTCTGAGCGTGATCATCGAAAATCAAGCGTTTCATTCAAAATAGTCAACAGGGTCGCAAGAAGCATGTGGAACAAAGTCAAGCGTGCAGCTGCCAAAGATGCCACTTGCCACCAGTTTGTCCTATTTTCAAGCTGCCAACATCAACTGGAGTGCCCAAAAGCACAAGGTGTGCAATACTCAGAGACTGGCCAAGGTAAGAAGTTGAAAGACGACCACCACACACTGAAACTCAAGACTGGGCCAAAAATATCTCAAGACTGATTTTTCCAAGGTTTATTGGACTGATGAAATAGAGTGAGTCTTGATGGGCCAGATGGATGGCACATGGCTGGATTGGTAAAGGCAGAGAGCTCCAGTCCGACTCGATTGCCAGCAAGGTGGAGGTGGAGTACTGGTTTGGGTTCTGTCCATCAAAGATGAGCTTGTGGGGCCTTTTCGGGTTGAGGACGGAGTCAGCTCAACTCCCGTCCTACTGCCAGTTTCTGGAAGACACCTTCTTCAAGCAGTGGTACAGGAGAGTTCGCTTTTCAGCAGGACAATGCTCCATCATACGCGTCCAAGTACTCCCCAACGTGGCTGGCAAGAAAGGTTATAAAGAAAGAAAAACAATGACATGGCATCCTTGTTCACCTGATCTGAACCCCATTGAGAACCTGTGGTCCATCATCAAATGTGTGATTACAAGGAGGGAAAACAGTACACCCTCTCTGAACATTTCTGGTAGGCTGTGGTTGCTGCTGCACGCATGTTGATGGTGAACACATCAAACACTGACAGAATCCATGGATGGAAGGCTTTTGAGTGTCCTTGCAAAGAAAGGTGGCTATATTGGTCACTGATTTGTTTTTGTTTGTTTTTGAATGTCAAGTATATTTGTGAATGTGAGATGTTATTTGATTTCACTGGTAAAAATAAATAATTGAAATGGGTATAAGTTTGTTTTTGTTACGTTGCCTAATAATTATGCACAGTAATCAGTCACCTGCACACCACCAAACCCCCCTAAAATAGCTAAATTAAAACAAACTAAAACTACTTCCAAAATATCAGCTTTGATATTAATGAGTTTTTTGGGTTCATTGAGAACATGGTTTGTTGTTCAATAATAAAATTATTCCTCAAAAAACACTTGCCTATAATTCTCACTCCCTGTAATTTCATGGGCCCTTTGAAGTAAGTGTTTAAGCCAGCATATCCTGCCCCTGTGGTGATGTGGCCTGTTAGATAATAGTTTTGATCGACTTTTGTTAGGAGGTCTATCAAAATTAACCTCTATTGTTACCAGATCTATGGTTTTAGGTTGACTGAGACAGTATGATCTATGTGAAACACTATTTGTCTATTAATGGCGATTAATCATAAAACTCATTGCAACAGTGCCCCCCCTTGAGCCAGAGAAACCAGGCCTCACCAATAATAGAGGTTTTGGGCAATCTCCATTAATTGAACACTCTTCCTTTAACAGATATAACAAATGAATTGAAGGGTATTGATTACAGATAACCAACTACCGTTACTATAATCCTAATTAGACATCACATATTACACACAGAATTGATAATATTGTCTTTGTTTTGATACTGTAGATTCCATCTTTGGTGAATTAGCTGATCATGAGTCCGGCTGTAGAATTAGGAAGTTACCCACAGTCCTTATATAATGCGCACAGTCCATAACTTATTTTGATTATATAATGAAGTCCATTATGGCTGGTCATTTCCGATTTAAAGTTTTTCAGAAGTTTATCATCAAAAGGTTTCTAGAGTCCATCATCACAATATTAACTTCATAAAGTCCGTAAATGAATGCTCAATAAATTAAGAAATGCTTGAGGTAGATGCTTGATTGAAGACCCGTACATCTGCTTCACATGCTTGTTGGCTGCTAAGAGTCCTTGATTGAAGTGTTAAAACCTTCAAGACTACCAAAGCTATTATGTTAAGATTTTATTGGACCTTGGTTGAGAGATGACAAAGATATACTGGGAGATCAATGAGATCCATATTGCAAATTTGCCATATTAAAATCTAGATATACGGTCTACACTATGATATAATGTCTACACTATGCCTTCTGCCATACGCCCGCACTGTTCCATCAATTAGGGCAACATGTCTGCCAATAACTCCAAGCTTCCACTGTGACAGAATGACCAAAAGTCCCTTATCGGTTAAGCTCTACCAGGGCTCATATAACTCTGTGGTGTGTCCCAGCTCTGTGGAAATGTTTCTCAGGAGCCCCATTTGGGTAGATGGCAGTATAGCCAGTATTCACTAACCAGTGCGAGGCCTGTACCCGGGCAAGTCAGTACTGAGATGCTGTATCAAGCAGGGTAGACATGGCAGTGTACGAGACAAAATTACACCTATTTCAGGACACAGCAATGTAAGATGCCTTCAAATGTAGCATTAGGCTTCCATTAAAAATGGAAAAATTACCAAAAAACCCAATTTCGCAGCACACAGTAAAAATAAAACAATACAAGTTGAGTGCCAACTTAACGAATTTCTTTTGATTATAGTTATAGAAACTGTAAAATGGCAGTCAATTCGTACTAATGTAATGAATGAAAAATAAAGTAAATTTTAAGTTGCCTTAAAAATATCCCCAATTCAAAAGGAAACAAAAGCTTGCTGAGGGTAACAAAAAGGTCACACCCACACATCAAATAACCCTGCAAGGCAACTTGCTAAGGGACAATTGATTAATATGCTAAGTGACCCACTTTACATAGTCGCTTAGCAAGTCAGATAGAAACAAAAGGAAAAAAATAAACTACTATATTCTATAACATCTAAATGTTTCTGTTCTACCTGACGAGGCTTATCCCTAAACACGTTCACAAAAATAATAAAAGTAAATATGCCAGGGTTCTCTACGAGACAAACACGACATTAAGAAGACAAAACAATATTTGGAAAGGTCCGGGTCCACAATAAGCTTTTCTCGTCTGGTGTCCTAAAATGCAAAACTTGGAAGACATTAATAGGACATTACATTGCCTCTTGGGAGAGGGTAACAATTGCTTCCTGTCTTTCTGACCCTTTCCTGTTTTCCAAATACCTTCTCTTGAAAGCCATGAACTCAACAACAAATTCATCTCTCTCCTGTTTCAGCTGTGCAATCTCAGCCGCTAAAGCTCTGTTTTGCGCCTTAATGGAATAACCAGGGACTGATGATCTAGAATTTTGAAGTTTACTACTATTTGGCCTTACAAAACGTGCTGAATAAACTTCAAAATCCTATCTCATGGTCCTGGGTGGATTGTGGGTTCCTTTACTGTTCTTACCGGTAACAGAACAGAATTTTAAGATATGGCCCAGTAACCCACATGTATAACATTTCACCTTTTGCAATAATGAAACATGGCGCTTAACAAAAGGTGTAGCTTTAGACTGTGAAGGCACCACAGCTGAAACTGGAATATTGGTTGTTTCCTGGTGGTTTGGGACATGGAGAGACATTAGGGAAGTCCAGACTTTTCAGAGAGTTAGTTGACGATTCACACACATTATTACACAAAGTAGACTTCGACTGTTGGTTGCTCTGAGATGTTATAATTTCTTGGGCAAGGCCTTTAGCTATTGGGCAAGGAGATTGTTCCTTGCTGGGAGAGACAGACAAATTTTTAAGATTGGTTACAATCATGTCCGTTTTAAGTTGAAAAATCTCTGCCTGCAGTTTTTTATTTTGATCTTTGGTGGCCATTAATTCACTAGTGATCTCATGCAATTGTGCACTCATGGTGATGCAGGCTACATACATACCTGCAATAGCTATGCCTTTGAGTTTTTTAATCTTTCTACATGCTTTTGCTTTTGTATTAAACAATTCCTGGACAAATGTCCAAGGATTTTCCTTAAATTTCTCATTATTTGAAAAATCATGAATTTTATATTCACGCATGTAGATATCAACCAATTCTCTTAAACTGTCAGCCATGGTGCAATAAAGTTATAAATAAATATTTTTGAAATGTTACAGGAAATGCAATAATAATCAAAACTGTGCTAATTAAAAACACTCTATGCAACCAGCAGTGAGTCACACAAAAGACAAATGGTTAATAGGACAATGGATGGAGAACAATAACTGGGAGGTACTGTGAAATACAGCAACACTCCAAACAAAAGGTTAGTTGGAGACACCTTGACCAACAATAGGATGGGTGAAACTGTAACAAACAATAGACAAGGTGAACACCTAGACAAACAATAGTAATGGAAATGTGCAACCCAAGGTGGATTAAAAATGCTAACAACACAATGTTAGTTTTTAACATGCACATACAACAATGAGACTCTCCTTTAAATACTTTACTTAAAAGTTACATATGATTTGGTACATTGACCAAAGACCTTAGTTTCTTATGTTTTAGTTACTTTTGAAACAAACAAAGGATTAGATTTATTCAGTTACTCTTAGTTTGTAAATACCATTACACAACTAAACACCTTAGTTTAACTTTTAAATTCTCATTAGCTATACAATTATGCAAAGCTTATACTCATATAATTCAATACCTTGTTTCATTAAACATATTTAACTTCAAACACAACCTATCGGTGTTGAAGTTTCAACCTTAAGCTATAGTTTCC
>CM070039.1:54682450-54701210 GCA_036250615.1 Ptychadena robeensis
TTGGACAAACTTACAAAATCAGTGAGGGGTCAAATAATTATTTCCTCCACTGTAAATAAGATTGTCTACCATCCAAAACTGATTGTGAAATTTTAAACCTTACAAATTATGGATACATGGAAGATGTTAACATGAGAGGGTAATGGTATTAAACTTTTTTTTCTGTATCACATAATCATTAAATGCTTAACAGTAAGTAGAATTTGGCATTATTTTGTTCCAAATGCTTTGGATAAACTTCTTCAATGTCACAGTTAAAGTTGTGAGTCACTCGTAAGGGAAGTACAATTTATGGGAATGGTTCCTGTAAGCAGTAATTGCTTATCATGTGAAAAATGCTCTCATACTGTTGAATTACAGCCTGATTAATGGAAACCTAGCTGTAGAAGTTGCCCTAAATGACTAGTTTCTAGGCTTTCTAATTTTCTGCTACTACTTTTGAACTTTTGTGTCTGGAATTGTTTTTATTATCCTTTAGCGTTTAGTGTAAATAGGGAAGGGCAGATTTGTCACTTATAAGTAGCACTGCTGCATCTTTATCCCAATCAGCTCTACACCATTTCAATATATCCTCCATCTCTCTGTCCTCCTTAATACACATTAGCTGTTGGTTCATGGATTGGTACAAAGTTCATTCTAGTTATAGTGAACATTCGGTGGCTTCTTTAACTCTGTGTCTTCATCTGTATTTGACCATAAGAACAGATGATCTGTCACTTCTGTGACATGTTCTTCTTCATGCCTGATCTCCTTTTCAGAAAAGTGCTTTATATTTTCTTCTCGTATGGAAGAGCTCAGTTTTACACCTATGGGCATCATGCATCCCCAAAGCATCCCGGGCAAAGTGCTCAATTACTTTTTTTTTACAGTTTTGAACTGCCTGGTAAACGAGCAATTACCGCAACTGTCCAAAATTTAGCATAGTCGAATTTTTTTTTCATCGAAAAAGTCAAAAATCAACACAAAATTTTGACTGAAATCTAAATTTGTTTAGCTCTGTCATTATTTCGCATTTGAATATTGCCATTGCATATTTTATTTGTAATATTTGCATGCGGAAATTATTTGTAATTGCAAAAATTGCTGTAGATGTGGAAACATTTAAAGAAAAAAGTTTAGCTATAGCATGTCAAGTTTGTGTATAAATTAGGTTCAAAGTCAACTTCAAAATTTTGACTTTTAGAATTTTTTCTTGACTTAATTTATGCAAAAACTGTGTTACAGCAACACTTTCATTTTTGTAAAATACCCCCATCCCTTCTCTACTTCGCCAGCAAGTTTAGTAAAGATATCATGCTCAGGGACTTTGCAATCAACTCACAAATTTGCTTCTCTAGCCCCTCCTGACTGGCTCTTTCTGCTAGCTAGGTTTTGAAAACAAAAATTTTTCTTCATGTCCGGCAAGCACCCCTCTCACACGCCCCCTCCCCCTACCCTGCAGCAGAGCCAACGAAGCAGACTATTGTGTCCTTCTGCCTCACTAGCTCATCAATCTGGCCCCAACAATTAACTGTTAGTTCTGGCTGGTTGCCATTTCTTCTAACAGTGAGTGACAACATTGCCATTCCTTCTAACAGAGAGTAACAACATTGCCATTCCTTCTAAAAGTAAGTGACAACATTGCCATACCTTCTGACAGTGAGTGAAAATATTGCCATTTCTTCTGACAGTAAGTGGTTAAATGTCCATACCTTCTGACAGTAAGTGACAACATTGCCATTTTTCTAACAGTGAGTGACAACATTGCCATTCCTTCTAACAGTAAGTGACAACATAGCCATTCCTTCTGACAGTGAGTGACAACATTGCCATTCATTCTGACAGTGAGTGACAGCATTGCTATTCCTTTTGACAGTGAGTGACAACATTGCCATTCCTTCTAACAGTGAGTGAAAACATTTACATTCCTTCTGACAGTGAGTGAAATAATAAATATCGTTATTGTAAGTTTTAACAATTTTCAATTTACTATCGAGCAAACCACCCCCATTTGGTTTGCACTGTTGCGCTGCACTGCTGCGATTTGGCTCTTTTGGTCGAATACGTTTGCCTACCCCTGACTTAAAAGTCAGATGAGCTAGATCTAGATGAGCGTACATTACTTTAAAGGATCGTCTCTCCAAATGGGGTTAATGTGTCACGTCACTTTTGTGTAACATGTAAGGATTTCCAATTATTATTCAAGTTCATAAACCTTTGACAAAATTTTAGAAAACACTGAGGTCTACGGGTGCCGGAAATTTCCAGAATAATGGGTGGAAATTTTACCAAGAATACATTTTATACAAATCTTTATTGGATGTTCTGCCAAATATTATTCAGTAACTTTTATAACTATGTTTTGCATGCTGCTACTAAAGAAATAACATCAAGATGTTACAGAACAACATCAAGACAAAAAACTGATACATTTTAGTTAAACTAAGAATGTTTTGCAATACATTTCCATAAATTTATATTAAATAACCTAATATTGAGCTCTTATAGTTGTAGATTTTAGTTTTCAATGGAAAATGAAAAATGAAAGCCAAAGGCAAAAGGCATTAACATATTTAGCAAATTAAAATCAATATCTTCAATAGTTCCATTTGTGATTTAGCTAATTAAGCATATTTCCCTCTAACATTTATTTTGTCTTTTAATTATAAAATGGCAGTACATTGATTTTTTTTGTTTAGTCGAAGCTTCAATTCCCAAATGTATTTTTATTGTTGACATACGGTGGGCATTTGCACCTATTAATGAAAATCTGTAATGCATATTTGATCAGTATTCTTTATAAACGTAAATTTCGTTATATATTTTTTACACGAACAAGCATCCTCTGAAGTTGTAAACACTAATTATGTTTCCTGTTTCTACTACTATGGTTCACCTAAACATTATTTTAATCCTATATTTGTTTTAACTTGGCTAATATTTTATGCTTGTCTTTAATCACCATCATAAGTGTAATGTTATTATGTTTTATGATTAAGCCTTATTTATAAAACACCAACATATCAAATGTTGAATGTTGAATGGCAGAATGGCAGAACAAGCTAATTACACTGAGCAAAAATATAAATGCAACACTTTCAGTTTTGCTCCCATTTTGAGCTAAACTCAAAGAGGCCACTCTGAAATGTGCACAGTTTTGCCTTACCAGGGGGAGTCAGAAGACCAGCCAGTCTACCATTTGCCTTACGCAGTGCAACACATCTCTGCCGCATAGAGTTGATGAGGTTGTTGATTGTGGCCTGTGGAATCTTGGTCCACTCTTCCTCCTCCATTTTGTGCAAAGTTGCTGAATATTGGCAGGAACTCGAACACGTTGTTGTATATACCGATCCAGAGCATCCGAAACATGCTCAATGGGTGAACTGTCTGGTTAGTATGCTGGTCATGCAAGAACTGGGATTTTTTCAGCTTCCAGGAATACAGATCCTTGAAATATGGGGCCTTGCATTATCATGCTGCAACATGAGATTATGGATGAATGGCATCAATAAAATGCACCTGTGTTTTTTGTCCATAAAATATATGTCTGCCCATACCATAACCCCACTGCCACCATGGCCACTTGATCTCAAATGTTGACATCAGCAAACCGCTCACCCACATGATGCCACACACTCTGCCTGGCATCTGCCCTGAACAGTGAAAACTATAAACAAATGTGAGCATTTGCCCACATAAGTCAGTTAAACCACAAACAACAGCCACGTCCAGACCCTGATGAGGACGACAAGCATGCAGATGAGCTTCCCTGAGATGGTTTCTGACAGTTTGTGCAGAAATTCTTTGCTTACTCAAACCAATTGTTGCTGCAGCAGTCCAGGTGGCTGGTCTCAGACGATCATTGAGGTGAACATGCTGCATGTGGAGGTCCTGTGCTGGTGTGGTTACACGTGGTTTGTGTTTGTGAGGCCAGTTGGATGTACTGCCAAATTCTCGGAAACACCTTTAGAGATGGCTTATGGAAGAGAAATGAACATTAATTTCATGGGCAACATCTCCGGTAGACATTCCTGCAGTCAGCATAACAATTACATGCTCTCTTAAAGGGAGGGGGCATGTTTTTTCATGTAATGTGAATTCTGGGCAATAGACTTGAAAAACACCATTAAAAAATATGTATTTATTTTGAGACGTTTGGCCTTTGATCCCTTGCTGACATTGTCACTGTCCAGGTGCTTGTACCATTTTTACAAATTTTTAATAGGTATTGTGGCTACATATATGCTCTGAACAGAAACTGTAGATTCGGGGTATTTTCAGAAAAGTCAGCAAACAGTTCATGAACGGCCCATTACTAGTCATTAGTAAGTCAGTAGAAGAGTAGCAAGCACAGTTTGACTTCATATTTAACTTCACTGTACAAATTGCAAAGTACAGTGCTGATTGTTTTTTCTTCCTTACCCTGCGTTTGCAAAACTTTTGCAAAAGTTTGCAAAACCCTCCCAGCTTCTCCAAAGATCAATACATTCTCAAACTGCTTATTAGTTGCTTTGTTTACATCCACAAAATTTTTCATATTCACATTGAAGCACCATAAACGTCTAAACGTCACCATAAATATGCAATTGACATTCATATGTAAATTATTTGCTAACTAAAGATGGACAAATCATGCACAGCAGGTTCAGAGTTTGACTGGCTCAATTTCAGTCTGCATGTAATTTGCTTGTGAATGTCTTAATAAAGATGACTTTTGGTTAATTGTAGAATTGGTTGAAAAAGTGGATGTAAATAGTCAGTCAATCAGTCAAGCTATGTACTGGTCAATTTTTTTGTTCAATCAAGCAGTTTAATTAAATATTTAATTGACCAAATGTGATCTAAATGAAGCAAAAAATCTAATTTCCAATCATCTGATGGTATTTACTGGAATCCATGGTTTTGCATGGATTACAATATATAGTAGCACAATCTGTTTTGTATTGTTTTACCTTTGAGAGTCCTAATGATGTCAGTGCCTCAGTACTTTTGCAGCTTTATATCATGTGACCTGAAACTGGCGCACATGATATTCAAGCCCCTTTTATTGTCTCCTTTTCTAATGGCTGCACACCTTTAGAATTTAGGTTACTTTCATATTAAATGCAAAACAAGTATTAGTCCGAACGCATTGCAATATTCGTGTGTTCTACCGAGCACCCGAGCTTAATGTAAGTCAATGGGAGACAACCAGACATCCCCTGCTTGGAAGACCCTGCCTGGTCCATTGGAAAAGTTCAGAAAGTGACAGAAACACCACCCAAATGGACCTAGAACACCATAAGGACCATGTCTGGATGTATCTTGGACTCCCAAATTGCTGCTGGAAACCAGTTTGTGCCAGTTGTATGCAAATTTTTATTACTGACAAAAACATGCCCCAAAAAAATTATACTCCAAAACATTTTATGGCAGTGCCTGCAGTTAAGCAGACACTCTAAAACATTATATAGCAGTGCCTGCTGTTGAGCTGATGCTCTAAAACGTTATGCAGCAGTGCATGAAGTTGAGCTGATGCTCTAAAACATTATACATCAGTTCCTGTAGTTGAGCTGATGCTCTAAAACCTTTTACGGCAGTGTGTGCAGTTGAGCTGACACTCTTAACATTATACTGCAGTGCATGCATGTTAAAGGAGATATTAATTATTCCTAATTAATGTCCCTAGTTAATATGCATCAGTGGACGTCGGTCACTAGTCATTGGCTCCGCCCACTTGTGTATATTAACCAGCTATACTATAACTCTTTCTGACTTGAGTACAATGATGTGGTGATGACAAAATCTCGTTATAGTAAAGCAATGGAATATTTATTAACAAATAAATCAAGATACAATAAACATTCAATTACTATTTTCTATGTGCATATATATCCTCATCAATGATCAAACAGGTATATATACACATAGACGCACATCAAAGCACTCAACAATACACAACTACACTACACTAACACAATATCCCAATAAATCCTCCCCAAATCTTCCTTATGTTACTCACATACATACACAATAATAATACCCTACCTTCCTAACGCTAGCCTGACCCTACAGATTACAATACCATTACACAGATACACAGGGTTATTGCAGGGGATTAACAATAGTTGGTGGCAGTGTGGAAGTTAACAGAGAGTATGGCAATGAAGGGGTTAATGGAGGGGAATACAGCAGGGAATGGAAGGGGTTAACTATGGGGAAATGCAGCAGGGAACAGAAATGGCAGTGATACTTAGCCAGTCCACAGGCGTTGCTGCTGGGGTCTCTGCAGGGTAAGGGTTCTGACATCTGGGGTGTCTTGCTGGTTGCTTCAGGGAACTTAAGAGACTGAATGCCTGATATACAGACACTTATATACTCCACCAATGTCCACTCATTGCTGGTCACACCCCCTTTACTCCAAAGGTTCTCACATACACTCAGGAGGATGTGTCCAGTCCACATCAAATTACAGCTCCTACCTCCAGCTGTTAGCCTCAATGATGGTTACTGACCAAAGAGGGGTTCTCAGGTTTAGATGCCTTTCATCTTCACTTTTTGCTATGCCTTAGGCTGAACATATTTGTCCAGCTGTCCTCCTCCCCCGGAGAGGACAGCTGCCTCTTCCCTCTACATTCCCCCTGTTGTCCATACAGGACAATAAAGTTTGAGGGAAGGGTTGGGATGTATTTGCCTCTTCAACCCCACTTGTTCAGAAAGGACTGCAGTATATTCTGGACTTTTTAGGTATCCAGACATCACCCCTTATGACCATAACTTCTTCCCTGCCATTCACCGTAACCAAGCGTCTCCATCCACAGATCACACGGTCTTCCTGGAGCTTGCATGGTAACTTTCTTGGCTCGGAATGGAGCTCTTTCATTTCAGCCGCCGGGGTCAGCCTTCAGATATCCGCCGCTCCCATTGTCGTCTTTTGTTCGTCAGACTCTGGGACAGGGACACCCTCATAGTGGCTAGGCCGCGACTTCCATCAGACACATCTCTTTTCATCCGTCAGTGTCGCCTTTAGGTATAAGTCACTTCCACCATCATCTTACTGGCCTGACTTCACTCTCAGTCTCTGGGTCGATCCACATAGCACCTCCTTCTTGAAGTACGGTCAACCATGGACTGGACTCTTTTCTGTAAAGGGACAACTCTCATCCCACACTTCTTTTTATCTTGACTGAAGAATCTATTGAGTGTCTTCCCATGGACAGATTTGAAGCTCTTTACAAGGCAGGTCAGAACACTGGAATAAGAGGTGATGTCTAAGTACCCAAATTCTACCTGCAGGAAAGGATACCGCACTTACCAACACTCAGTCCCTTCCTTACGAACTTTTACCATTAGGGTTGAAGTGGCAAATAACATGACAAAGGTGGGATCTGTCCCTAAATTGCCCTAATCTTGTCCCCACTCACACATACAACAGAAAATACTTATTCTTACACCCCCACCCCACATTCTAAATCCCATAAATCCCAAATATAAAAATACAAATATACAAGAAAATACGTTAGGGCTTCAGGACTGGAATGGGGTTACATCCTGAGCCCAATTCTGCGGTTGTTTTTATGAAGCGATGTCTGGTTCTGTTGTAGCTGGTCACCAAAATTCTTGACCCTAACACAGTCCTATGTACATGATGATCAGAACCAGATGAACGATCATGGCATGTAAAAACGATGTAGATAGTGGCCTGATTCTCCGTCTCTTGAAACTTCTGAATTGTGTCAGGGCAGATGTCAAAATCTCTTCCTCCGGGTGATCTGGATTCTTCCCTGCTGTTCTGCGACTTCTTAAACCTAGGACAAGACTAAGGGTGCAATAGGCTCCTAGGAGGAGTTCTCCTCTTTTGGTGCAGTTTCACCCACTCCCAAAGCACCTCTGCCTAGGCCCAGTTATACCAAAAATCTTCCCCCTGTTCTTCCTATTTCTAAGGTCATCTTTCCTTACCTCTTGCCCTGTCTCTATCCAACATCTTAGCATGTCAATCTGGTTCCTCACAAACTCCTCACATCTATGATCCCCATGGTCAACTCGGAAGTATGATCTTCCATGGGGATGACAGTTACCGGATCTGCCAATTGATGAATCTGGGCTTTGCAAGAGTATGGTATCACAGGTTTAAGACCTTCTGTATCATAGTGAATCCTCACCACTGTTACACACACTTGCCCTCTACCTACAAAGGGATTAGTGATGAGCAGCATAGGCAATATTCGAATTCGGGATATTTTGCGAATAATTCTACTAATATTCGATTCTATATTCAGAAATTTGAATATTCGCAATATGACCATATACCACGAAAATCATATTCGCATTGCAAAAATAATATTCCTTCTCATGGTGTGGATTGCGGTTCACCTTACTGTCGTTACCAGTAAAGGCGCAGAATCTTGAAATATGGTCAAGTAATCCACATGCATAACATTTAACTTTCATGCCCTGAAACATGCCGTTTGGCAAATGGCAAAGTTCTAGGCTGAGAAGGCACAGCGACTGAAACTGGAACACTGGTAGTGTCGAGTGTATGTTCCAAGGGAAACCTTGGCGTAGTTGCCCCTGTCATGCCTCTTGCTGTCCCCGAAACGCAAACCTATTTCGTGGGCAACATTGGCGTAGTCACCCCTGTCACCCCCCTTGCTGTCCCGGAAACACAAACCTGTTTTGTGGGCAACATTGGCATAGTCACCCCTGTCTCCCCCCTTGCTGTCCCGGAAACGAAAACCTGTTTCATGGGAAACATTGGTGTAGTCACCCCTGTCTCCCCCCTTGCTGTCCCCGAGACACAAACCTGTTTCGTGGGCAGCATAGCGTTACTGCTAGGGTGTGACAGAGTCAAGATGAAGTTGGAAGTCTGCAATGGTTTGCGTCTTTGCAGCCAGGTTCTCTTTGATTTTAACCACCATGGCATCTGTTGATGCCACGCTATCCTTATACTGATTTATCTCAGTGTACAATCTGAGCAGCTCTTTGGCCATGTCTAGTAACTAGACTCTAACATACAAATTTGCCTGCCCCTCTCGATTGTACACTGGGTCCTTCCTTCAAGTTGAGTTTCTAACGCATGTACTAGCTTGGAGTTCTCAACACAACAACTGCAGTGAGACCCCGCCATGGGGGAAACTCCCTCTGCTTTTGCTGTGCTGGCTAGTACCTGTGCGTGTTCTGGCTTCCAAATCGTAGCTTCAAAGGTGTGCACACATTTAGCCAACATTTGGAGCCATCTGTTAGTCTTTTTTTAAAACACATTTACTAATATATAAATTATCATAAGTGTACGCCTGGTCCAACAGATTGGACCATAGCAGCTCTGTGGAATTATATGTGGTGGGGAGCATGGGGTTAAATATGCTGTGTTTTGCTAAGTGCTGTAGTGTGGCGAAGTCCATACTTACGTTTAATCGAGATGCCATCTTGTCCTCTGCCGTCTTCACCGACTGCTTGGAGTAGGCCTTTATACCCGGTACACCACTCCCGACCAATCAAACTTTTACTGATCAATGCCGACTGCTTGGAAGACGCCCAAAACCGGAACGTGTCTCCCGACCAATCGAATTTTTCCTGATCAACACCGACTGCTTGGAGGACGCCCAAAACCGGAACGTGTCTCCCGACAAAATCTGACTTTTCCTGATCAGCACCGACGGCAATGGCTATCTCAGTGTGGCAGTATGCGACGCACTTGTTCCGCGTTTAAAGGAAACAGAAAGTTGTTAATATACACAAAAGATTTTCGGTTCTCTGCTATGGACCTAGATCTGTGTTCAGCTCTGTCTGAACACAGAACAATTCCTAGCAGTGGGCCTGGCTCGCCATATGTTAAAGGAGATATTAATTATTCCTAATTAATGTCCCTAGTTAATATGCATCAGTGGGCATCGGTCACTAGTCGTCGGTTCCGCCCACTTTTGTATATTAACCAGCTATCCTAACCCTTTCTTACTTGAGTACAATGATGTGGTGATGACAAAATCTTGTTATAGTAAAGCAATGGAATATTTATTAACAGGAGAGGACAGCTGCCTCTTCCCTCTACAATGCAGTTAAGCTGATGCTCTAAAACATTATGCAGCAGTGCATGCTGTTGAGCTGGCACTCTAAAACATTATGCGGCAGTGCCTGCAGTTGAGATGAGGCTCTAAAACATTATGTGTCAGTTCCTGTAGTTGAGCTGATGCTCTCAAACCTTTTACGGCAGTGTGTGCAGTTTAGCTGAAGCTCTTAACATTATGCTGCAGTGCATGTAGTTTAGCTCTTGCGCTTAAACATTATGCAACCGTGCATGCTGTTGAGCTGCCGCTCTAAAACATTATGCAGCAGTGCCTGCAGTTGAGCTGGCACTCTAAAACATTATGCAGCAGTGGCTGCAGTTAAGCTGATGCTTCAAAAATCGCATGACAGTGTATGCTGTGGAGCTGGCACTCTAAAACATTATATGACAGTGCCTGCAGGTGAGCAGACACTGTAAAACATTAGTTACGAGTGCACGGTGTTTAGCGCACCCTATAGAAAAAATTAACCCCCCTAGCGCACCGCCCGGAGATAGAGAGAAGATATATTGAAATTGCCTTGGTTAGCTCACCTCTCCTCTGGGCCACATTAACAGCCTCCTCCTGATTTGTTAGCAGTGATTGTTTAAGTAGACACAGGAGTGGGACTGTTACACTAATGATAGCATTATCACCACTCAACATCTTTGTGGATTCATCAAGTTTTTTAAAATTTCACATAGGTCTAACATCAATGCCCACTCCTCGCTTGTGAATTGTGGCAGTTGACTAAAGAGGCGACGACCATGTAGAAGCTGATGTTCCACAATTGTCCTCTTTTGCTCACAAATCCTGGACAACATGTAGAAAGTAGAGTTCCAGCTCATGCTCAAGTCGCACAGCAGTCAATGAGTCGGAAGCCACAAGCACTGCTGCAGGGTTAACAAACTGGCTGAAGCTGTGGATGACTTTCTTAAATGGGCGCACAAGCAGTGTGTCTTCACTAGTAGCTTTTTCAAATTGGGGTAGGTTTTGAGAAACCGCTGAACAACTAAGTTTAAAACATGGACTTGACATGGAATGTGGGTCAGGTTGCCAAGCTCCAAAGCTGCCACCAAGTTACGGCAATTGTCGGCCACAACCATGCCTAGTTGTAGGTGGAGTGACAAGAGCCACAGCTCGGTCTAGTCTCTTATTTCCTTCCACAGCTCTGTGGTGGTGTGCTGTTTGTCCCCCAAGCAGTTTGTTACCCACAGAAGGGGTACAGTCCTTCCAGCTCATGACTGAGGACGGAATGATGTTTGAGGTAGAAGTGGAGGAGGAGGTGGCGGAGGAGGAGAAGTGGAGGTTGGAGCCAGAAGCATAGCTCCTGGTGAAGACCCTGCTTGACGTAGGGCAAGCAATACTGAGCGGGGTAGCACATTTGCCATCCCAAGGTACAACCTCCACAACATTCACCCAGTGTGCCGTGGGAGAAATGTAGCGTCCCTGGCCACCAGCACTTGTCCATGTGTCCGTGGTGAGGTGGACCTTCCCAGTTACTGGGTTGGTCAGAGCACGGGTGATGTTCTGGGACACATGCTGGTGTAAAGCGGGCATGATACACCAAGAAAAATAGTGGCGGCTGGAGACTGCGTACCTAGGGACAGCCGCCAACATCAAGCTGCAGAAAGCCTTAGTGTCCACAAGCCTAAACGGCAACATTTCAATGACCAGTCATTTTGAAAGTTGCACATTTTGGGCTATGACTCGAGGGTGGGTTGGTGAGTATTTACATTGCAAATGCCTCTTTTATTGACATTTGGATGTTGCACTGGGACAGGGAAGTGGACGTAGATGCTGCTGATCCAGGTGCAGGGGGCAGTGCATCTAGGCCAGCGCTTTTGATAGGGGATTGGCAAGCAGTTCCTAAAACAAGGGAGAAAGAGGCAGATTGTAGACCCAGCACCACAGAGTGCTCGGTAGAGATGTTACATTTTTTTTTTTTTATTCGATGATTTAGAGTTAATTGCAAAGCCCCTGAATATACAGCACCAAACTTGCTAGGGATATAAAGAAGGGTTGGGGGTATACTACAAAAAAAAGGTATGTCTCTTACACAAAAAACATGAATTTCAACTGATGATGATACCATTTTCGGAGGCTTTGCACTCAGCTCACAAAGTTAGCAAATCAAAAAAATGTTACCATCTCTAGTGTTTGGATGGCATGTGGCAGATCATACTGGTGGTGGTGAGATTGCTAGTGTTTACACCCCCGGCTCATTTTGTTTGCAAACCACAAATCTGTCATCTGCACATTCCAGCCTGTTACGGTGCCGCGGATCCCTCCCCCTCAGTACTGCTGTCCTCACTCAGCTTTTCCCATGTTGGGTCAGTGACCACATCGTTCACCACCTCCTCTCCCACTTCTTCACTCTGCTCATCCTTCTGACTTACCCTAAACATAACTAATGCAGTTTTTGGCAACTGTGTCTCATCATCATCCACTTGCAACTGTGAAGGCTTAAGATGTTGGGAATCAGCACACAATAACTCAGGTCCTTCCTCTGTGGCAGTGTAAAGAGCTCCTCTGAATATCCAAGGGTCTTGGCTATTGACACTGGACCTGGTGGCACTCAACCGAATGGAACCATTATCTTCTGCAATCCAAGCGACCAACTGTTCTCACTGGTCAGACTTAAACAGTGTTGTCCTGCGCTGGCCAGCCAGCTTGGACATGAAGCTGGGTACAGTGGAATTTTGTTTTCTCCTGCACTGGCAGCAGGCACAGTTTCCTTGTGCCCAGGGCATCGGCCTCTACCTGTACCATCAGCATCACGAGCACCTACCTGTCTCTTATTGCTCACCTTTTTCATTTTAAATGTTTGTGCAACAATGTAGAGCTTGCCACACGCCACAATTTTTTGTTAACAATGTAGATGTAAAGAAAAGACTTTATTACAGTCAATGTGCATATAACTCAACAGAACCCCCCCCAGAAAAGAGATTGCCACACGTAGATGTAGGTGCACTTGAACAAAATAAATTTTGTATATATGTCCCCAAAAAAGTACTGTATCTTGTATAGGCCCAGATGAATCAGTGGACTATGGACAATGCCCCCAAAGCACTGGACCCTTTATAGTTCCCAGGTGTATCAGTGGACTATATATGCCAAAGCACTGGACCCTGTATAGTGCGCAGATAAATAAGTGGACTATACATGCCCCCATAGCACTGGACCCTGTATAGTGCCCAGATGAATCAGTGAACTATATATGCCCCCAAAGCACTGGACCCTGTATAGTGCCCAGATTAATGAAGCCTAGAGTCCTTAAAAGGAATTTTGTGTCTGTGATTGTGTGGATGAAGCAGATCGTGTGCAGAATAAACTGCAGAATAAACTCTGTGCAGAATATCCAATCACTGTAATGCCAGCAACTAAGATGGCTGCTGGCATTACAGTGAGGGCAATATTAAAAATTGCCCCTGATTGAAAGTCTCCGACCAGTGAAAGTTAAGGTGCTTAATAAGTGCGCTAGACTGAAAGTTGTGTTTTAGTTGTGTTTTTTTTTTATTATTTTGGCTGGTAATTCAGCCATCAACACATAACCAGCCATAGATTAGCTACACTCACACTACTTTTTCTTTGAAGAAGGAATGTAGCCAAAAAAAGTTTAAACTAATATAATAAAAGCTAACAAATGTAAGCCCACATATTCATGTTACATCCTTAGTCTCAATTATCTTAATCTCACTTTTTACTTGGTCTAGTAAAAGAAAAAGCTTTCTGGCAGGATCAGCAAATTAACAGAAATCGTCATAGTAAGGATGGGGAGGGCAGAAGCAACCAATTGTGTAAATTCAGGATTTTTCACACCTAGCTGTGACAGATTAAGTATAGAAAGTTCCTTCTGTGTTTGTTTTGCTACATATATGTGTAAAGCTGTCTTTCATTAAGCAGATAGAAATGTTATCCTCACTTCAGACAAGTAGTCATGCAACAAACATAGACCTTGTCAATTCAGTGAAATAATTGGTGTCTGTTTTTCTAGTTCTCACAGTGGAGACATAAAGAATGACAGTAACACAGACTTTTCTGCAATTATTGCCACCAGGCTAGAAAAGTTGAAGAAACAGGGTTGTATAAACAAAAAGGCAGGGATAACACACACTTCAAATAGAAAGATTTCCTTAAGACTGCCTCACTGCCTGCAAATCAATAACTGCAGGGTGGACACTTAGAATGACAAATGCTTAGTCTCACTTCTATGTGACAATCTCTGATGATTACATCTGCTGCATTAAAACTTATCACTTTTTTTTACTTTTGATTTCTTTCTTTCTGCCCCCTTATTAACACGCTTCCAGTATATAGCCCTGTCTAGGCCCAGTGACGTCATCATACCCAGAGGGTAATTGATTGTATATGTTTAATATTATTTAAAGGGCTGTGATATGGAGAGGATTTAATGGTTCACCTCTGAAATGCATTAGATATATCAGAATTTGTGTTTAATTTGACATCCAGTTGTTTTTTTATGACATCTGAATGTTTATGCACATTGTAGTGGTTACGTTATATAAACAATTTAAATAAGGTTTTTTGAGATTTACTACATTATTCCTTTACAAGTTCACGCCATGTCCATTTTATTCACTGTTCATTGAGGCTCCCCATTTATGTGAAGAGGCATCGAGGTATATATTTTGCTGCCATTTTTTTGTGAAGTGTTATCATTTTTGTCCAACATGAGGAGTTTTGGCCTCCAATATTTGTCCTGGGGATCAATACCTTATGTCCAAATTCCTATAGGTGTGTTTAGAGCATGAGCAGAGGGGAAACTATTCTAGAGGAGGCACTTGTAGAATTAACAATATTTATATGAGGTACATAATATATATACGGTATATATATACAGTCAGGTCCATAAATATTAGAAGTAGAACATCAACACAATTCTAACATTTTTGGCTCTATACACCACCACAATGGATTTGGAATGAAGCAAACACAATGTGCTTCAACTATTAGCTTTTATTTGAGGATATTTACATCCAAACCAGGTGAACAGTGTAGGAATTACAACAGTTTGCATATGTGCTGCCCACTTGTTGAGGGACCAAAAGTAATGGGACAGAATAATAATCATAAATCAAACTTTTCTTTTGTAATACTTAGTTACAAATCCTTTGCAGTCAATTACAGCCTAAAGTGTGAAACGCATAGACATTACCAGATGCTGGGTGTCATCCCTGGTGATGCACTGCCAGGCCTCTGCTGCAACTGTCTTCAGTGCTTGTTCTTGGGATATTTCCTCTTCAGTTTTGTCTTCAGCAAGTAAAATGCATGCTCAATCGGATTCAGGTCAGATGATTGACTTGGCCATTGCATAACATTCCACTTCTTTTCCTTCAAAAACTCTTTGGTTGCTTTTGTATGCTTTGGGTCATTGTCCATCTGTCCTGTGAAGCACTGTCCAATGAGTTCTGAAGCATTTGGCTTTTTTCAGCAGTCACATCATCAAAAAATACAAGAGAACCAGTTCCATTGGCAGCCATACATGCCATGACACTACCATCCACCATGCTTCACTAATGAGGTGGTATCCTTATGCTGGGCCATACACTCTGAGAAAAAATGAGGATCGATTAAACCAACCAATAAATGCTTTTATCTGCCTGAAATCGGTGATGTCCACATGGTACAACCGATCTATTACAATCATAATTGCCGTTTTTTCTTCGGTCGTCATTTATTGACATGTTCAAAATTTTAATTGGTCTGCAAAGATCGGGAACACCTCACAATACGTTCTCCGTTTTGAGCAACCGATTACTACGGGCGGCAATTTTTTACTCAGCTGGAATTTGTGTTCAGTATCTGCAACAATTTTCTGTCTGTATTTAATATGTAAAATCTGTCACAATACCTTCAACAAAATTTCAACAGCTAACAGACGGGACGTACATGGCACTGAGGTCTACATCTGAATAAGACAGAAATGTGTTATTTTAGGATTAACTACAATTGTGATCATGGTATCGGATAACACTTCTTATAGAAGACATATTTCATTAAAGAAGTTCATTATTCCCTAATAAAAAATTAAATGGATTACAGTATATATAACCTTTATAAAAAAATGCTCATGATGACAAATGGTTTAAAAGAAAACAATGGCAGTAACATATTTTAGGATGGAAATACAGTTCTTCTCTATAACTCTTCTAATTCACTATAATTACATTAATACAAGAATTTTTTCTCATGAATATCTTCACAAAAATAATAAAGAAGTTTTAAATAATAATATATTAAGGGGATTTTTTGTATATATAGTATTCACCAGCAATTTAGGTATGCCTATGTCCACAATATTCGTTAAGTATACATAATTTTTTGTTTAATATTATCTGTTATTTGGATATCATAGTGGGAAAATATAACAGAATTGGAGTATATTGCTAGTTTATACGTTTGTATATTTATAGATTTATACAATATATACACTATATAGATATATTTAAAATGAAATTTTATACATAAGAGAGGTGTAGGATAATGGAAAATGGGAATATTTACTTAATTATACAACTGCTACAGAACAGTTACATTTAATATTAATTACAATACAAACCACTAAACAATGAAACATTTGTTTTTCCTTTGTGTATCTTTTTTTATTTTATTTCTTATTCCTTAATATATACCTATATACTTGTAACATTTTATTTTATCAGATAACACCGCGAAGCAACCGGTGGTGTGTGTATTAGGTTTGAACAGATAAAGTTATTAACGTAATATATAAACGGTATACCATCGTCTCTCGCTTTCTCTCTCTCTCGCTTGTTATATTAGGTATCTGATTATATTGATATCTACAGGGTAAAGAGGCAAACGGCGGAAAGTGGGACCAGGGGGGGAAGAGGATAGAGACGGAACCTGAAGAAGTGAAAGCCCTACCCCGAGAGAGTTTGAGCCAGGGGGAAATGTGAAAGAGGATGGGAGCCAGGTGAAAGGGGGCGGACATTGCGGGGAGGCGGGAGAACTCGAATAGCGAAGGCGAGGGAGGTGAGACATAGTGAGCGGGGTAGGGAGAGTAGGCCGAGGGTGAGGGGAGAGGAAAAAAAAACATCACAAGGGCGGATACGCGAGGATTTCGAGGACAATCCTCGTAAAAAAAAAAGTCGATCCTAAATCGGCAATAAATTGGTTAATGGGTAGCTTTGTGCGGAATATGACGATCCAAACCGAAGACCAGCCGTCGGGATAACATTGGTCTGTTTTAATGGATCCTAATTTGTATCTCAGAGTGTATGGCCAGCATTAGGATCATGAACAATTTCTTTCCTTCTCCATACTCTTCTCTTCCCATGACTCTGGTACAAGTTGATCTTGGTCTCATCTGACCATAGGATAATGTTCCAGAACTGTGAAGTCTTTTTAGATGTTGTTTGGCAAACTCTAATCTGGCCTTCCTGTTTTTAAGGCTCACTAATGGTTTACATCTTGTGGTATATCTGTATTCACTCTGTTGAAGTCTCCTCTTGATTGTTGACACACATGCACCTACCTCCTGGAGAGTGTTCTTGATCTGCATTTTGTGTGTTTTCTTCACCAGGTAAATAATTCTTCAGTTATCCAGCACATTTGTTTTCTGTGGTCTTCCGTGTCTTATGTGTTGCTAAGCTCACTGGTGCGTTCTTTTGAAGCATGGTCACTCCTAATGTTTTTGCTATCTCTGTGATGGGTTTGTTTTGTTTTTTCAGCCTAATAATGGCTTGCTTCACTGCTAGTAACAGCTCTTTGGATCTTATATTGAGAGTTGACAATAACAGATTCCAAATGCAAATAGCACACTTAAAATGAACTCTGGACCTTTTCTATGCACCTTGTGATTGGGATAATGGGGGAATCACACACCTGGCCATGGAACAGCTGATAAGCCAATTGCCCCATTACTTTTGGTTCCTTAACAAGTGGCAGTCATATATGCAAACTGTTGTAATTCCTACACTGTTCACCTGATTAGCATGTAAATACCCTCAAATTTAAGCTGACAGTCTGCAGTTAAATCATATCGTGTTTGTTTTATTCCAAATCCATTGTGCTGGTGTATAGAGCCAAAAATAAAAAAAATTCCCAATGTCCCAATATTGACCTGAATATATATATATATATATATATATATATATACATAAAATATATATATATATATATATATATATATATATATATATATATATACATAAAATATATATATATATATATATATATATATATATATATATATATATATATATACAGAGAGAGAGAGATCTGAATAAACCCCAATCCGAAGGGGTAAAACGCATCAGAGATGGGGTATCTATTAAATTTTTTGTGGATTTGATCGTTAATAAAGAAGGTTGGAATTGCATCCTGTGTGTGGAATCTCTAATTTTCTGGATGTTTTTTCTGATGCCTAACTCTAAAGCAGTGGTTCTCAGCCTGTGGGTTGGGATCCCCTTGGGTGTCGAACGACCATTTCACAGGGGTTGCCGACTTCATTTGCTCCAGAGTTTGACTTCTGGTACTTGGAATGCGGAAGTGACACTTTACACCCACACTTCGCATTCCAAATACAGGAAGTGACACTTTGTGACATCACTTCTGGGTTCACAGATCTAAAAAGGTTGAGAACCATTGTTCTAAAGGCAATTTTTTTTACAATTTATTAAGGTATTACTGGTGTAAATGAGTATGTATATATATTATTTTAACAACATCAGTATGTCATAAACAGTAGTGCTATATGGAGATTATACTTTAGA
>CM070039.1:54705864-54730947 GCA_036250615.1 Ptychadena robeensis
TTATTAACATTTATTTATATAGCGCCAGCATATTACGCAGCGCTGTACAATACATAGTTAATATTATTGAAACAAAAGCAGACAATGCTATCTACCAAAACTTCATTTAAGTGTGAATTGCCCTTGATAGTGCTAAAAGAGTTGAAAAGTTTCATGCATGAAATGTAAGACTTTACCAATAAATTTGATACCCAAAAAATGTAGAAGTATATGAGAATAAAGATACTGTAACATTTGTTAAATGCATATACAACCAGTTTAATGTGCAAGAGTCAAATGAAGATTTTGTTTTTAAATATTAAAAATGTGTAAGTTTGGCTGGTACAAAATGATCATCCAATGATGTTAAGAAAACTTTGAGGGATGATGTTTAGCCTAATAGTCAACATATGTGCAACAGGTAAATGTGTGCAGAAAGTCACAAAAAATTTAAAGGGCAAATACTATGCTTCAATGCCTTTTAGCATGATTAGACTGGCAAAATCTGGACACTTGTGTGTGCTAGTCCCCTCACTAAAATGGTGGGCTCCCAGCAATCATATGGTTTTAACCTTCCTGGTGATGATCCCATTTTTAAGGAAAACTGCTTGCCAAAGCAGTACGAAAAATGTTAACGGATTACAATGCTAAAACAGGATTGGTGCTGGCACAGCTTGAGGACGTTAGCTACGTCCAATGTAGCTTGGGGTTACCACTATTTGCCACCACCAGGAGGTAATGGAGCTATTAATGCTGACACTCTGTATAGTTGGAGTTAGCCATATTGTACTTTATGGCTATTTGAATACAGCAGATCAACAAATACTTGAGCAATGAATAAACAAGCCTCTACTTTCATAGTATGGTATCTACTTTTGGGACACAGAACTCAATGAGCGCTTTACCTCAAAAGGTAGTAGAAAATTGTCTTATAACATAACATTATCTCACTGCAACATGTGTAATATGTAATTGACATAATTTCACATACTTATTATATATAGCATCTCAAGGAGGGTAGAGAGCCATGGGATCATGCTGAGAGTGGTAAGGCTGAATGCTGGAAACTTTTTAACATATGCCAACACCCACAACACAATCCCCAGTAGCATTCTACCCAAGATAGATGCATTTTCCACAGTTATTGAAGTTAAAGAATTGTCACTCCCATTTCAACTAGTGAAATCAGCCCACTTCAATTGGGTTTTGAACAGTTCTACACCATAGTGGAAGATACAATCACCATTTAATTAAAAATGTGTATCCCTCCTTTCTACCAGGATGTGGAAAGGAGCATATGAACTGACAATATCTAAGCATAAAAACATACTTTGTCTGTATTTTGTATATTGTTGGAGTATTTGGGGACACAGAGAGGAAGGGGATGCAGGTGCACATGCATATATACATACAACAATCCTACTCACAAATATTGCCAACATCCCAATTTATATAGAAAAGGAAAACAATGCTTTCCAAACAAATATCTCCCATATATACATACATTATATGTGTTTACAAAGGTATAACAATATCATTAACATTTGTTTGTCCACATACATAAAGATACATAATATAAAAGACATTGCACCATCCCTGCTCGTTTTTTGGATAACCGCTACTTCAGGGGCTTTAATCGTGTCAAATAAGATTGCTGTATAAAATATCAAATAAATGGGCAGCAATAAGAGTCATCGTCTACTTTTATAACAGAGTGATACAAAGAAAGAAACTGGATAAGTTAGAGATAGGGTCTACTCACTAGACACATTATGTTTGTTAGTATGACAATATAAACAGGTTACATACAAAAAATGTTGGCTAGGGCAAATAGAGAAATTGAGAAGCAACTTGGATGTTCACACTCCTTTTTGTTGGCGAGCAGTATGGGTGTTCGACCCACCTCATTCGCCGGCGAGAAGGAGCTTACTATTCTTCCACCGGCCATATCAGGAGCAGTAAGATCCCGCCAGAGGAAGAATCTTTTTACTAGAAGACACGGTAGGGAACCCAGTCTTCCAGTGAAAAACCAGCTCCGAAAACCTGAAGTGGCATCTACTATGCATTCCAGGTACCAGATGTGACGTCACTGACCCAGAAGCGGGGAATTTGAATCTATCTGCGATCAGGTGGACGTCGGACTTTTCACGGACGGACCTGGATGTTGTTCGGCCATCACTAGCCCTCAAGTCGAGCAGTAAATAGTACAATCAAGGCTTCTTAAACAAAAAGTATTCACATGGCCCAATTCATCACAAATCCCAAAAGTTTAGGTAGAAACCCTTGTTTTAGGACAGTGGGCAGAGCCATGCAAATTATTCCTTTACGACCCTATTAGCTAAATGCACATCCAGTGTACAGTGCAATTATAGCCTTTAAAAGAAAAAGTTAAAATAAAGAAGGGTAGACTTGATTCTTTGATTTGCCCCTCTGCCCCTAGTTATCTAGTTATGATTGAACGTATATTCCAGACTTCAATAAAATAGTATTTGCATCCATTTTTGTTTCATGTACCGTGTTTACCCAACAATAAGACACCACCTTATATGTATTTTTCCTCAGGAAGACACACTATAGTTTAGTGCACACTTAATTTAAATGTGGCAGCGTTTTGTGTTTTTTTTACTTTGAATTGTATTGGATATAGCTACCACTGTATTCAGTACAAGTCTCTTTTGAATTTGGTGCCCCCACCCCCAATGTGTCATCAGGTCCATCATAAGAGAGTTAAACAGAAAGGCGGGACCTCGGGGGCACCAAAGCTATTTTTTGGGGTGTTTTTATCAAACTGAATACAGTTTCTAAGCAGAAATTGTGCCATCTGCGGATCCCTCCACCCCCTAGTGTCACATACGTAATGAGGGTGGAAGGGTCCCGCAGACGGCGTTCTCAAAGAAACAGTAAGTTTTCAAGCTTCAACTGCTCTGTTTTCTATTGAGAAACTGCGTTCAAAGCGATTGGATTTTGAAAACTGTTTTCTTTAAAATCAGAGCAGAGTCCCGGAAGTAATGACGTGACACCGGCTGGAGGAACCAGCAAGTTTTCAAAATCCAATGGCTCTGAACACCAAAATATGTATTACTCATTCTGTCCATGAACTTTATACTGTTCTGTAGCACCACATGCAGTTTGAAGATATATCACTAGTATGTTGTAATAAATAAAATAGTAAAAAAAAAATATTTGGGGTTCATTCCATGTAATCTACAAAGCAGTAGAAGGAACTAAAGATTAGAGATAGTAAAAATAAGCAGAATTCAATTCTTTGAAAATTTCAACTCAACTTACAGGGGATTTGTGAAAAATGTGAACATCGCCCAAAAGTTCCTGTATTTCAGTAATTCAACTTAAAATCTGAAGCTTATATATGAAATAGACTGATTACCAGCAAAGAGAGATATTTCAAGACTTTATTTGTTATAATTTTGATGATTATGGCTTACAGTTTATGAAAAACCCAACATCAAAATCTCAGAAAATTTGAATATTACATGAAATCAATAAAACAAACATTTTGAAAAGTATCGGACCTTTGACACATATAATTATGCATATCTACTCAGTATTTGGTTTGGGGCCCTTTTGCATCAATTACTGCCTCAATGTGGCGTAGCATATATGCTATCAGCCTGTGATACTGCTTAGGTGCTCTTCTGCATTTTTCATATTAAAGTCTTTGTTTTATTGATTTCATGTAATATTCTAAATTCTAAGATTTTGATTTTGGGGTTTTCAGAAGCTGGAAGCCATAATTATCAAAATTATAACACATAAACGCCTTAAATACCTCGCTTTGCATTAGTCACCCTTTAAGTTTAATTACTGAAATACAAAAACTTTTGGACAATATTAACGATATTTGGACCTGTTTCTTAGGTAATATTAGAAACCTCAGCTACAGATCAATGGATGGAGTATAATAGCAAAGTAGCTAAACCATCCCTCAATCAGCAGCAGCTCTGCCTATCTAGTCCTGGAGACACAAGATAAATGTAAAATGGCCGCCATGCTGCTTCTTTTAGGGGGGTGTCCTTCAGGAGTGAAAAATGTGTTATTGGCTGTACTGTCCCACCTGACTATAGGGTGAGGGGTCATACTTTGACTCCATATTAAGGTATTGGGGGCAGGTTTGAACACTCATAATGTTCACCAGCATTGCGAACTGCACACATGCTATGTTCGCCGCAAACTGTCTGCCGGGCGAACTTTTCGGCCATTATTACTAGTATATATAAATGTTTTCTGTAATTATCAACTGTGTTGACTATATAGTATGTATTGTTGATATTTCTAATTGCACATGAATCTAATTTAAAATTGATGATCAGGTTGATGCATGTATGCATAGCTTCAGTCTATAAGATATTAGATTAAATTTGCTAGGAAAGATTGGGGAGCTTTTAAGGACTGACTAATGTAGTTGCTCCCAATATGAATTTTAAAAAGTCTCTCATGGTGGTTGGAATATAAACAGATCTACCTTATGGTTTAGGGCCCCCATACACCTTTAGATTTCTCTGTCAGATTTCCATTAAAACTCCTTTTGTTTTACCAAAACCATGTAATATGAGGGACTTTCTAAACCATGAAGTCTACCTGTGTTCAATTGCAGAGGACCTTATACTACATAGTTATTGGTAGATCTAAAGGATATCTTATAGAGAGATCTAAAGGTGTATGGCCAGCTTTAGAGATAAGCCTGAACGATCCCAACTAAGATAAATAACATGCAACTGTGAATTCGACCTTTGAAATATCAAACACATATAAAAAAAACTGTTGCTATGTGGCTTTATACGATGCTACTTCATATTCTAGAGCTATTAAGTCTCAATAGTATATTGCTGTTTCAGGCATGTTTGGAATTCCTACCTACATCACTAAGATTTTTGCACCACATTTCTTTTATTTTTTATAATTTTGTTATAAAATGAGTATTTATGATAATGTATAAAAAAACTTCACACTGTACTTTTTACCCTTTTGTACTTTATACACATTACTTAAAAAAACAACAATAATCCATACACATATCTGATGGGCTAAGTCATATTTGATGTGCCAGGTGTTAAAAACAGCATAAAACGGCCCATTACAAGCTACTTTTTTTCATTTAGCCGTTAACTTGTATTCTATTAATTAGACTTGATGTAATGTAATTTTCTAAACTGGAGTGAATTACAAGTGATCTGGAAATTAATTTAGACCATTAGTTTAATTATAGAAACTGATGGAAGTTTTATCAGACAATTACATGAAGAACAAAAACATGAACTGATTTACACACTGTTGTGCTTCTTAATTCTTCTTTCTAGAGCAGACAATGCAACTGATTACAATCTACAATCAATACATCTGTTCTGAAATCTGCTGGCAGGGTTTTATGTCACTGAGAGCAATGCTCACTGTAACTCAACAATTATCAACAGAACAATTCAAGCTGGCTAGGTTTTCCCTTGCTATTTATCACAAGAATATCTTAGAGGTGTAAAGCAAGTTATTTTCACAGAGAATGCAACTTCATGTATCTGAGAACACATACATTATATAGTGCATATGACGCAAGAATAATATTAAATACTATACTCATTGTTTACTTCTATTAATGATCTTTTTATCATTGAATAGCTCTGGATTCAATTGCGGCATTCTAGATAAAAATCAGTTATGAGCAGCTCAAAAATGAGAATATGAATGATAACACAAAAACACTTTTTTCACTCATTAATAGAGATGGTCAAAATGAATTAAATTTAATTCTTCCTAAATTTCGAATTTCCCAATCGAATTTCGCAGTCGACTGAGAATTTTTTTTTGAGTCGAAATTTTTAAAGTCGAACATTCACATAACGCCAAAAATTCACATAAAACACTCGGCGAAAGTCGAAATGACCCCATCAAAATTCGACTATGCGAATTTTTGGCGAAAAAGTAAAAATTTTTACTTAAAAATTCGCACTGCAAATTTTTCGACCATCCCTACTCATTAGGGGGGTTGGATTTTTAAATCATAATCACTACACAAACTACCCAAATGACCCTGATCAAAAGTTTACATACCCCAGATCTTAATACCATATATTGCCCCCTTTAACATCAATGATATGATGGGGTAGTTGTGTATGAGGCTCTTTATCTTCTTAGGGTCTTTTTACAATATAACCATATAGTGTGAAAGGGCCCTTAGAACGTAAATTGTTCCTGGAAAAAGCCTCCAGTTCCCATAAATTATTGTGCTGTCTTGCATGAACACTTTGAGCACTACCATGAGTGCCTCAATTCATCGGCCTTATTGACTCTTTTAATGTAGTGCTGATGGTTATGGCCAAAAAATAAAATTTTTGTCTCTGTGGTGTTTGGTATGTTGTTAGTGGTAAACTTTGTTGCATTTGCACAGTAATGGACTTCTTTTGGCAACTCAAACAATTTTTCTGGCAGTTTTTAGTTGGTCTACCAGAACTTTGCTATTTTCTTTTATATCCCTCTCTTGTTATATAGAGTTCAACAACCTTTGCCAGCTGATCCTTTGCCAGTTCTTTTACTTTCACCATGATTTAGAATCCAAAAAATCATCAGCACTGGATGAAAGAAAAGAGTCTGTTAGGCATCCAGAAAGTCATTAATCTTTTTTTTAAATTATTTAAAGTTAAAGTTTTATTGAAATCTTTTTGTTACAAAAAATATCAGCGTACATTTAATAACATACACATCATCAATCTTTTATTCAGACCCTCTAATTTAAAGGAAACGGCCCCCCTCCTCCTGAACGGTAAAGAAGATGATGTGTGCTGCTAGTGACATCTAGTGGCAGAAAGTTGGTATTGAATTGATTTGATTCATATTATTGATCTAATTCACTTGAACACTTTTTAATAATTTTTTTCCCCCTGCTCTAAAAACTGAGTGCATCTTATGGTCCGGTGCAATAATGTTGGTAATGGTCATGGTTTTTATAACCAGGTCATGGTTTTTATAATTAATCCACAAATCAGCCAGTTGAAATTTTACAACCACCTCTAATAGTGGCATTCTGATACCAAAACACATTTGCTGTGTGTTCCTGTGCCTTATCTGCTGAATTTCCTATGCTAGGTCTATACTCGAGTCATTCATTTTTTTTCCAGATTTCCTAGGGAAAATCAGGTACCTCAATCCCTGTGCCTTAATTTTGGACGGGTCTTGGTACTGGAGTTTTCGGTCTTTCCACAATTGTTGTGTGGTGCTGCATTTGTTGTATTATTGATAATAATATTACCTCCTCATACTTACCCATATAGACCAAGGAACTCAAGTACCTTTATCTCAGCAATAGAAGGCATGATACATAGAAAAGAAATGAAATATCAGTTTATCACTGTGTTACTGGTGTTGGTGCATTTCATGAATGTACCATGCATTATCTTCATGATAAATACAGCCATTAAATTTGACAATATAAACTTGTGGTCAAATTTAAATATTTAAATCTAATGCTCCTCTCTAAAAGCTTTAGAACCATGTTTAATCATTTTCACTTTGTTATAATAAATGTATACAAGTTAATGCTAAACTCATTACATTATAGCACATGAGATAATTAATTATACGTAATTCTATGTAAATAGCTTGTGTAGATGCCAAATTCCATTTTCTACAGACTTTTTACATTTTTCATAAGCCAGTATTTTGACTGTAATGGCTTGCAAAAGATCTTTTGAAGTTTCATAAATGCAATAACTGTAACCAGCATTGTTAATGGCATTTTGGTTTCATATTACAACTGGAAATAATTTACCATTTTGTTTAAATTGTTGTGGTAGATTTACTTTACATGCTGTTAGATAATGATAGGTGTATCTTTGTTTCTTTCTCATCTCTGGAGCCCACATAGAAATGTAATTGCAAGAAACACTTGGGTTAAGCCCCCCATACACCTTAAGATTGATCCATACAATCTCCATTAGATCTACCAACAACTGTGTAGTATAGTGGCCTCCCTGATCGAATACATAGTGATTGGAAGGATTGGTTTTGGTAGAACAAAATTTGATTGTACAGACATTGTATGGAAAGATTGTAAGGTGTATGGGGGCCTTAACTAATTAACATGGTTAAAAAACTGAAAACTGATCTTGCAAAAGGATGTTCACAGCATTCAGATACTTCCACACAGCTAATAGTAAGAGATGGAAACAAGTCATATTTCTTAACATATGTATTCAAAACATGCTTTGAGTATTAGCTCAAATGGGTAAGATCTGCACCTTTAACATACACTAGAGATCTGCCATGTTAGTTTGTTCATATGTAGCTGTTGCCTTTGGTGGTTGACAAAATAGCTATTTGCATAGCACCACAACAATTAAAATCATTCTTGAACTGATATTTTCTATGGCATGTTTAAATCCTATCTGTTGTTGAAGCTATAAATACAGGTTCTAAGTGATATGCATTGAAAAAGTAATTTTATTTATCTGCTTTATCCTTGAAAAATGTGAAAATAAACTTCAAATGTTGGATTACCATATATACCATATATTACCATATATTATTATTTCAGCACTTAAAATTATATTTGGCTTATACTCAAGTCAAGGGATGGAAATCACAAATTTTTCTGCATACATTAAGCTTCAATGCCGAGTTAAAATCTTTAAAGTCAAGTTAATTTAAAAGCTTACTTTTTCGGACCATAAGACGCACCCCCCCTCAGAAATTGGGGGGAAGTGCCTGTGTCCTATGGTCTGAATGTGAGACCCCTGCGGCCACTTGCCCCTGGTTGGTCTTGCCTTGGCTCCCCGCCGCCTCCCGGCAAGGAGATTAGGCGGGGAGCTGTCAGAAGAGAGATCTGCCAATGGCTGGTATAAGCAATGAGTATTACTCAAATAAGATCTGCACCTTGAACATATACTAGAGATCTGCCATGTTAGTTTGTTAATATGTAGCTGTTGCTTTTGGTGGTTGACAAAATAGCTATTTGCATAGCACCACAACAATTAAAATCATTCTTGAACTGATATTTTCTATGGCGGGTTCAAATACTATCTTTTATTGAAGCTATATATACAGGTCCTAAGTGATATGCATTGAAAAATTAATCCTATTTATCTGCTTTATCCTTGAAAATTTATCAAATGTGAGAATACACTTCAAATGTGTATATGGGTTGAAACATTTACATTTGGATCATAGATCAAAATTGATTTGTAAAACATCACTACCTGACTGGCAATGTTGGAAAATTCTTTTTAGGCCATTAGAAATCTATTCGTTATCAGATGCCTTAGGCTAACACAATTGCAATTATGTTTTTGAACATAATTTAGCCCACTTAATAGAAGAAAATGAAGGCAAATTCACAGTGTGGTTTAAGATCAAAATTACCAGTGGTTGGTAAACTGGGGTTTTCAGCCACCTACTTTATTAATCTGTCATTTATTTCATACTGGAATCAGCGTGGATGCAGTTTATGAGACCTACATTAATCTCTTGCTGAGCAGAATTGTTCACAGCAAGAAATTAATGTAGATCTCATAAATAATTATTTGTTTCTTAGCCTTGTATGCAGAATGACAGTGTGTGCTGCTGACATCAAAGTCATTGTGTGGGACATGCATGACTTTAGTACTACAGGAGGTTGGATGTTCTCTAATGAACTGCAGTAATCCCCCCCTATCATAGCCGAGCGCAATTTTTGAAGATACTCGGATAGTCTCGCTCTCTGTTCATGTTTTAGTTACTTGGATCTGAGCCAAGATGCTGACAGCATGATAACCATTGTCAATAACAGTTACACTTCAGACTGATGTAGCCTGTCACTTTTCTTCATTAGCTGTGTATCACACACTGGAAGTTTCATCTTACAAAGAACAACCATGGGGATCATTTACTAAAGTGTTACTTTTTAGTTTGTGTTCATTTCAATGAGATGCTCCAGAAAATGTCTTCCTTCATTTAAAATCACAACCCCCTTTTTCCCCCGGAGACTTTTGAAATAAAAACAGAAGCATTTCTAATAAATACCATCAGTTTATTTTGTTCAGCTTTTGGCTCTGTAGCATTAATCAGTGGATACGTAAAAAAAATGTATGAAATTGTGTTAATATTTTTTGGGGTCTTGATGCTAAGTCTCATGTTTTCTTATTCTAAAATGCAAGAATAATTATCTAACAATATAGGCCCCTTACCCGATTCTTTGTAGAACTGTAGCAAACTGTGTAGGATCATGGGAGCATTACAAAAATAATGTAAGTAGAAATTTCAACTTGACGTTTAGCTTAATTTTTGCTTAAACTACATGTGGTGGAGCAATGCTTTTTTGTAATGTTCCCAAGACCCTTCTCTACAACTCCAGCAATTTAAGGGAGGATACCATGTTCAGGGGCTTTGTAATAAGCTCACAAAAATTTCAACCATCTCTACTTTTTGGGCTCTTTCACATTGGCAAAACATAATTCATGGCTAAAATGCAAATTTTCTCTTTTGTAATCATGAGTTAATTGCACCTCAAGTGTTGTGTATGAGTACTGCAGCATGCACAAACAGAAGTTTTTTAACCTCCTCTATTAATTTCAATAGTGGGAGAATCAAAAAGCACAAAAGGATGCATAGTGGAAAATAACCATAACATACATGTAGCACAGTAAATTCCAATAGAAGATTACAGTTTTACAAAATAATATGTTACATTTAAAACAGGTTAGTTGATCTCCTCAAATATATATTAAAAAAGTCATATGTTTGGAAAAACATGTATTGTAAGCTCTAGTGATGAACATAGACAATATTCGATATTCATAAATATGAAATTTGCGAGTATGGCCATGCATAGCGATAATATAATTGCAATGCCATAATGAGAATCACACTGCAATTATATTCAAAATGAATCACATGTGGTATTTATTATCACATTGTGATTGTATTATCGTAATGCATGTCCAAAAGCTTGCCAGTGCACAATAATTTGAATATTCAAAATTGCTAACATACTCAAATTCTTGAATAGTTGATATTCCTCAAATATTCTTGCGATTCGAATATTCAAGCTCAACACTATTAAGCACCAGGTAATAGATTGGCAGTGATATTACCAAAAACCTGAACACACTCTTGTTAAACTTCTTTCATAACACACCACTGATTTAAAAGGAACCACCCTTTTAACGCAGAATTTCAACAAAATTAAAGAAAATTTTGACAGGGACAATTGTTTATAAACAGGGACAATTGTTTATAGATAGAGTGTTTATATTTATAGCTAGAATTGTTGTAGATAATGATAATGACATGACAGTAATAATAAGACTCTTTTTTACCTAAAATGGGCAGATTTTAAATGTGAAGCTGGCCATACATTGGTTGATTCATAACGTAGTGATGCAACTATTAGATACGCACTGCCTTTGGTAGTCGATCCCTGACCAAAGATCCCCATCCAAAGTAATGGCAATCCAACAGGGATTTACCAGGATGTTGGATCACTGTTCAATTTACATTTTCTTGGAGCGGGGTTGATCACTCCGGGTGTGCAATATTTGATTCCAGCACAAACGCCACTGATTCAACACACATGTTTAGGAATAGAACGCTAAATCGAGCTGTGTATACCTATACACATGTCATGTAGATGTTAGATTTCTGTTGTCTGAGACAAGAGTTTGTGTTCATCAGAGAAATCTAGCATCTACACAGTGTTTTTCTTTATGTTGTTAGTGATCTGTCAAGCTGGATCACTAGTTGTCAGGAGTTGTCAGGAATGTTCACTTGCTGGCCTGGAGCACAAAAAGTAGTTCTATAGGTACCAACCATTAGTGATGGCTGAACATCGGCCGAGTCCATCCGCTTGTTTTTTTAAAGTCTGCCGCCTGCCTGTTCGGAGAGAACTTCGTATTCCTTGCCTGTTGACAGGGAATTTGAGAGTGAAATATACTGGAAAAGACACCGCAATGTCACTTCCCGTATATTGAACGCAAAACCGGAAGTGACGATGGCCGGACGTCACGTCTGGCCTGTGCCCAGTATAAAACTAGAGATCAGGTGTTTCTACCCGGTCTCTGGTGAAAATAATTCTTCCTCCGACCCGACCAGGAGCAGAAAGGTCTGGCCAGAGGAAGAATTATAGACTTCTTCTATACATACAATATTCACGCCGAACTGTCCGCCCGGCGTACAATTTGGCCATCACTACCAACCATGATAACATAATTGTCACTAGATAATCCTAAAATGCTTCTTTTCTTAATTCTGAGTTTTTAATTTGCACAGTTGCTATCTAGTAAACTTTGGATGTCCGCACAATGTATATATATTATCTTTTGAACCTCAAACTAAAATTTTTGTGTAGTCTATGACCCTATGTTATTTCCATTATCAATAAGGGATGAACAATATTGGGAGAAATAACCAATTTAATCTGGGATGCTGTTCTCTAGAGACCAGTCTGGCAGAAGCTGATGTGTTCATCAGTTTTCAAGACACCATGCATTGCTTATTTTTGTGTGGCAGATGATTCTTTCAGTAAAATATACTACATTTATCACTCGTTTCATGTGACATATTTATTTTGCCTTGGAATTATAATGTTATTAAACAATTCACCACTTTTGCTTCTTTACGTAGCACTTTCAAATTTTTTATCTTTGTGCAGCCAAGCCTGCTTGCAGTATAATTTGAATATTACAAATAATAGAGAAGGTCATATAAGGTCCTCGAACAGAAGACTGTAAAGACATTCATCATAAATTAAGCACTGCTCTTCCACAAAAGGTGTCTTCCGGTTCAGGGCGCTGTTTTCTGTGTGGGAGTATATCCTCTATACTGTTACATAAAATCAGCACATTTTATTACTTCATGCTTTCAGATGTAAAACCAAAAGAATAATAATCATATTTGTAATAAAAAATTTGTTACAAATTGCATACCTGGTTTTCCATGGATATTTGACTTACAGAGTAAGGACATGTACGGACTTTTCAGTGAGGCCTACCTATAAAGAGTTGAAATGGTCAGTTTACCAATTTTCTAAATTTTTTTTTTCTTACTTTAGTTTTACACACAACACAAACTACCCAAATGACTCTCAAATGTTTACACTGGTGATTTGGCCTTGGCCTGATAACACATATACAACTTTACACTAAAGGATTAGAAAGGCTATTAAAGATAACCATATTCGCCTGTGATCTATTTTTTATTTAACTAGTTGGTGTGTATAAAAGGTCAATGACTTTCTGGACTCCTGGTGTTGCAGTTTTAAGATGCACAATTAGGAGGCACTTGGAAAAAGATGGGCTGCATGTTTGAGTTGCCAGAAGAGAGACATTTCTACGCAAATGCCACAAAGTATCCTGCTTACAATATGCCACATGACAGCACAGGGAAAGCTTTAAACCTTTTGGCACAAAGTTATTTGAAGTGATGAGACTAAAATGTAACTTTTTGGCCACAACCATAAACTCAACATTTGGAGAGGAGTCAACAAGTCCTATGGGCAAATATGCATACTGTGAAACATGGTGGTGGATCACTGATGTTTTGATCCGAAATTTGGTCAGAATTGATGGTAGTATGAATGCAGTAAGTTATCAAAAAGTACAACGTTTGGAGAATTTATTCTAACACCCTGTTCCATGTTAAGTATTGTGCCACATCCCATATATATATATGTACAAAAAGAAAGAAAGAGAATCACGAAGAAGCGATGTTCTACACATCAGCATCCTCATCTCCCATTGTGAAGACTAGGGGCTTCGGGGGACTTTTAAGGCACGAGGTATAAACAGCATTGTCATAAAGCGTATATAAATTTTATTCCCAGCAGTTAATATGTGAGCAATACAGTCACGATAAGTACAGTGTGGTCAATAATAGCAGTATAACATGATAAAATTCAGTGTACACAAAAGCATTTATAAGCGCCAAGCAGGTTCTCTGGGTACATAAAACGCAGGTTGGGGCAAGACACGGGACAACATTATTCTCGACGCGTTTTGCCGTTAGGCTTCTTCAGGAGATATTCTGTGTTCCCATCTAACAAATAAATTATGTTGTAAATTTTGCAAATCGAAAATACAATTGATGCATACATTTGCTTCGTAAAGAGCAGAGACCTGTGTATACTCACAACCTGCCTGTGTAGTGTGGGTCAACTAAAGGCCCCCATACACGTGTCGGATTCCCACCGGATTCCGGCACGATCGACACGTGTATGGCTAGCTTAAGGTGGGCTGAGAGCTCATCATCGATGGGGCAGGGTACTTATCAAAAAGTACTCCAGGAAATTTGCACTCATCAGCAAATCACCTGCGCAAGGTATTAGCCAATGTTTTGTTTTATTGTATTTATGTAGATTGTTAATGTTACAAAGAACTCTGATAAAAGTTGTTCATTGTTGGACATTTTTGTTACTCCATTGTGTCACAGTGTAAGGGCTCATTTACACTGACAGTTTTTGGGCTCCCGCCTCTATGGGGTCCTAATCGAGGTGACCTGCAAAAGCATGCACTATTTGGGCACTATTCTGCAGCTGCTCGCACTGAGTCGTTTCTCCCGTAGTTGGAGGAGTGCACTGTTGCTTCCTGAGCTGAAAGCTGCTAGGAACCGGCAGTGTAAATTAAGCCTTAGCCACTCAATTTTGACTTTAGTGACGGATGACAAAAACCTTAAGTTTTTAATGTCTAGCTGTGATTTGTATCACAGCTTTGGGTTTGTATATTTGCTATATACACAGCACCAGCTAGTGGACAGAAGTTAACACTTCTAGGGAACAGGTAACATCTGTTTTATATAAATTAAATCTGCTTGAAATTTCTATTTTTGCATGTAGGATCTGTTAGAACCCAGAAATGTTTTCACACAGAAAGTAATGAAAATTCCTTATAACTGCAATGTGCTTTTAAAGTGTTGAAGTGTCAGGAAGGATAGATAAACAGATCTCTTGAAAATTGTATTTACCATACAAGTTACTTTACATTTTGAAAGTCAAATAATTTGTATAGAAATTGTATAGTTGTATAATTCATCAATGTTCCCTTTGGCAACAACTGTGATTTAGTTCATTAACATCTGACAAATTGTATTAATAAAAATAAATTGGCCAACATTAACAGCCTCCACTTTAAATGTTTCCATAAAAAGAGGACACTTCAGAGTATGATGGGAAAGAAATAAAAGATCTGGTAATATATTAATACCAAGAACATTACAAAAATGAACACATATTTGCCCCTAGCAGTGAAATATTTTTTGATTTACTTAAAAAGGGAAAAGGAAAAAAAGATACAGTCATCAAGAGTAAAAATCAAGATTTTAATTAAACTGCTCCTGCCAGTAGCATTTAAATCTTATTTCATTTCTGCTATACAGGCAAAATCTAGTAATGAGTGTGGAATGGGTTCCCTATAAATATATTTCTTCAATATGCGATTAACAGTTAAAAAAATATTTTAAATCAGATCTTAAATTTTGTCCTTCCATCAATTCCATCACCCTTTCACTGCTATTCCACTATTCTCCCACCGTTTTACAAGTTATAGAAAACAACATTTTACTCTATCCACCATCTATCCATCATTTGACCCAAATTCAAGGCTGTTTTGTTTATGGAGACTGCAGTAGTCTGTTAACATTGGGGTTTCCTGTTCTTGTTGTGATCATTTTAGAAGACCTGTGAGAAACTTTCTACTGGGCAGCCAATGGGAAATTTTACCATGCCAGACAGGAAAACACCCATTATTTACTATACCTTTATCACAAGTAGCAAAGTAAAGACAACTTATATCCACAAGTAATAGAATTCCGCACACCGGATAAGATCTCAGTTTCTGCTTTATTTCATCCAAAAGTTTTCCATAGAACAAATATGTACACAAAGATGCATCAAAATCACCCTCCAAGGGTCACCACCACCTCTCTGACTTATGGGACTTATTCATAGAGACATAGAGATATTTAAAGACAACTTAAGCTGTACATTTAAAAAATTCTGCTATTTCTGAAATGGTTAACATGATCCTACCAAATGAAGATGCATTTAGGTTATCTGTTGGCAGAACATGAATTTCCACTTTACAATGGAGCATTCATATATGGGCCAAGAAAAAGAGAAGAAGCACATGCAGACCCCCAAGTCTGCTTTTTTTTAGGATTACAGTATTAAGCCCCCCATACACGTTGCGATTTTCTCCCGTTCGATTTTCACTTCACTTCTAAAATGTTATGGACGATCGGTCAAAAAATCGAAATTCGAATTATCATCGATCGATAGGCCCAACCTTATTTTATTAACATTTTATTTTATTTACGGACAGGCCCGAAGCGGTCCCGACCGATTTTTCGGCCGATTTTGAGAAATCATGATCGGGTACATAATTTCGCATCCAATTATTCATACAGACAAAAACTGGAATACATTCTTCTTTAGTATATTAACATAAGTATTGAACCTACCACTTATGACAAGACAGTTTGCCCCAAAAGCACGGCGTTAACTTTTATACTACACTGGGGTTGAGAGGAGGGACTTGGCAAGTAAAGAGCTAGGAACAACTGTATTTTGGTGTGCTGAAAACAAATAAAATATTGAAAAAAAACTCCTCCTTGTGCGTGCTGCTCGGGCAACAAGCTGGGTATACCAAATACTGTTGTTTTCTGTGTCTAAGGGACAGTCAAGACCAACAAAATCACTGGGCCAAGAAGAGTTGGCAGCCCCTTGTGCTAACAGTCGGTGAAAAAAATGTCCTCTGAGAAACTTTGGTACCTTCCCATAAAGTTCTTTGGTATCTTCCCAATAGAGAATGCTTCAAATACTTGGCCACCAAGTTTTCAGGCCTGTTAGAGGCAAAATTTAAGGAACGTGTGTTCATCAGACCAGACATTAGAAGGCTTATAGTTGATCAAGAGTTTGTCAATACCATGAGAGATCCTCAAAAAGAAGTGTGGATTGCATTTAATAAAGTCATCGAGAAATGTCTGGGCAATAACAAATATCCTCACTTCAAAAATATCATCGGACAAATGCTGAAAGCAATTCATGCTTTCGGTTACCTGATGAGTTTGAATTTCCTCCAGTCTCACCTTGACTAATTTCATGAAAATTTAGGAGCTCTGAGTGAGGAGCAAGGTGAACGATTCCACCAAGACATTAAAGAGATGGAAAGGAGATACCAGGGAAAATGGAGCATTACAATGATGGCAGACTACTGTTGGATGCTTCAGAGAGGCAGCCCAGATGCTACTCACAAGCGTAATTGCACCAAGAGAAGCCTCACAGGGAAGAATAATCAAGCTTACAGTGTGTAGGTGAGCTCATTTCAGTTCAAAAAAAGATTTTCATGAAAAAAATTGTAATAAAATTTATATTTTATGAGTCTATTTCCATTTATTTTGAGGTATTGCCTTTTTAACATAGTTACCTATATTGTGTGGAAATGTGATGTCCTATGACAAAATGGAGATCATTTTCAGATTCAGCACACCAAAAGACATAAGATTATGTGGAATGACCAAAACAGCTCTCAAAATTTTTGGGGGGCAGACCTGTGTTATTAGGTTTTATGATTTATATATATATGATTTATAGACAGGGATAGTGTTTAAATCCCCTTGGTAAAAATACTGCCCTTTGTGGTATCCAATATAGCAGTGGTGGGCAACTGAGTTGATATAGGGGGCCACAAATGCGGCCCTCTGCATCACTAAAGGGCCGCACATAACATTTTCAATCTGTACTGACTTGCATAAGCATTTTTTAATGAAAAGAGGACAGCATGCATAGCTAGAAGATTATTATTGTTTTTATTTAAAAATAGAAATAACATATATAACAATATATATCTCATCAAAGCCATTGATTATATTGATGGGGCACATAACCTTCAATTCTGAAGACATGTGAGTTGCTATGCCCTATGCATTAACTGTTTTTAGGGGCCCGAGGGGGGCCACCTGAGAACGCCCAAATGACCGCATGTGGCCCCCGGGCTGCAGGTTGGGCACTTGAGCTATATAGCCTACTACAAATCTGGAGATAGAAGCCACTAAATCATGTAAATAGCCTTAATTAATACTGACAAAATGTTATGTTTGTTTGTTTGTTTATGGTTGGTTATTAGGGTTTCCAATTAGATGTTAGCTGTATGTTTAGCACAAAGCATTTGATCTAAGCAGGTCATAGTTCAAGCTTAATTGCTAGAGTGAAGAAAATGTGCAGGCTGTTGCTTTACAATGCTATGAGCTTTAATTGTGCTCAAATATATAGTTTTAAATGTGTCTATACCTTTGTAATTCTCTCAGTGAGTCCAGTAAAGCATACAACCTAAAACAAACTGTGTACTAGCTTGTAATTATAAGCATTTTTTCTGCCAACTGGGTCAGATCTATGACATACTACAAATAAGAAAATAGCAAGTGGAATATAAATATTGCTATACTATGATGTTTGTTGCTTAGTTCAGTACGTGCCAGGCTTCAGCTACATAACATTGTTGATATTTCTTCTTAGCTTTATGCTGAAAAAGAACAATTGCCAGCAAGATTAACTTTGAAATTTGGACTAATCTGTGTTTGACTAAAACCTTTCTTGCATGACTTTGTGTAAAAGGATTCAATTACAGTGTGCAATGTTTTGTAAATAACTATCTCATATAAAAAGTTAATTAATCAGTGCTATGTCAATTTCCTTGTGCCATGTCAATTTGAAGCAAGGTAATTAATCACTAATCACCCAGCGTGAAGCCAGCTGAGGGACAATCCACCAGTCATTTATTGTCTTTTACGCAAAACAAATTGTAACATGAATTTGTGAAAAAAGACATCTTCCCTTTCATATTTTTTTTTTCAAAACACTCTTGTTTTTTTATAGACCATGGCAAGAGGCGGGTGTATGTTGTGGCAATCCGAATAATAAATAAACTAATAGGAGTGGATTGATTGCCCATTGCTTCCCTGTTATGTCAGTTCTGAGATTACATGGAAAAAAAATCAACAGTGAAAAATTACTGTTCCATGTGGGGAATGGTGATTAGGCTTGTTCATTAATTAGATTTTTTTGTTTTTCTCTGCAATGCATTTCAAATGAGGATATCTTATATAAAAAGCAATAGCAGGCTAAATAAAATATAAACTCAAACTGCTGGTCACTAAGCAACAATGTACTGCGGTTGGGATGTAGCTGTACAATTTATTGTTTTAATTATATTCAACATATATTTTGTTGACCAATAAAGCTGAAATGTAGTTGATTAGTATTATAGTTAGCAGTTAAAAAGAACAAACGAAAAAACAAATTAGCCTGTTCCTAAGTGCAGGTGGATGTTTATTATGTTTTCTTCTAAGACCCACTTGCTTACTGCTACTGTTTTTTAGCCATTTTTTGTTGTTTTCTTTAGCTACTTTTGTGAATGGCAGTGATGGCTGAACTGCCCGCAAGGCGGACAGTTCGGCGGCGAACATGGATGTTCACCCTCCTTCTCGCCGGCGAGCAGTACGGATGTTTGACCCGCCCCGTTCACCGGCGAGAAGATCTATATTCTTCCTCCGGCAGGATCAGAACCTGCGAGATCGTGCCGGAGGAAGAATCTTTTCACTAGAAGACCAGGCATGAAGCCGGTCTTCTAGTGAATAAACCGGCTCGGAGCAGGAAGTGACGTCAGTGACGTCACATCTGGCTCCCTTAACAATGCGTTCCAGGGACGTTTCAGGGACCAGATGTGACGTCACTGACGTCACATCCAGTTTCTACGATTCAAATTCCCCGCCTAGAGGCGGGCAGGCGGACGGCGGACTTCTTTAAAAGTCCGACCCGCCCGTTCGTGGACAGTCCAGGCCGATGTTCGGCCATCACTAGTGAATGGACATACACTATCCAAAGTCACTAAGCCGTTATATTTTAACACATTTCAAGCCATAGAAATAGGCAAGCATACTGCCTCTGGAACATATTTTTCATTGTCAACTTTCTGAGAAACTTTCTGTGCTGAGTATGGTAATGAGAGCCCTGGGGCAGTAAACCACTAGTGATTATAATACTTCAAAACTACATTGAAACACCCCCATTGCTTTACTTTCCTTATTTTGTATAAAAAAAAAAAAGGAGAAGGCAATTAACAATGAAAGAGAGACACACCACCATAACATTTAAAAGTATTGGTATTTGCTATAGGCAAATTAAAAAGAAAGTCAAAGTGTGAGTATCTTTCTTCACTAGCAAAAGGCCCTCACAAACTGCAGGAATATCTGACTGTAAGAAGCTTAAAACACTTAATAGTTTTCATAGTAAGCACATCTCAGTTCTAACAGTAAAAAGAAGACTTCGAGTTTCAGGTTTGACAGTTTGAGTGTAAGCAAGAAAGTCATTGGTAGAACAAAGGATCAAATTACGAAATAGAGATTTGCCTAAACTATGAAACTCCACCAATAGTCTTCTGAAGACTGAAAGGAGGTTATATGGACTAATTAATTAACATTTTACATCTTTGTATTTTGAACACCATATAGTTGGCAAAAGAATGATTCCACCATATGTGACATCAATGTCAAACATGGAATTATAGATCTGGTTTGGAATGAACTTGGCAGAAGTGTGAAAGTAACTCAATAACTGAGACTGAAAAGGGATGAACCAAATGTCCCTCCTCATGAATTTACTGTAACGAGAACAAAATAAATATTTCATATGCTGTAACAGCATTAGAGGGAAGGTCTGTTTTTCTTCTGGTCTTTTCTTTTTGTGGCAGTAACCACTAAACATTTTTTCCATATTTAATATTTTGTGGGCATCAAATACAGTCTTAAAATGACCATTGAGTTCCTTAAAAAGTCTACACCATTTATTCACAAATTGTTGAAACAACTTTAGGGTAGGCACTACATGTTGCATCTCTCCTGTGGTTGTCCATACATATTAGATGTAGGCATTTGGGAATGATTGACAGCCACCGTTTTGTAGTCAAGCATCTGAACTAATGCTTACTATATACAAATCAACCTTTTTTTAGAAACATTTTCAATCTAATTGTTGAAATGGAAATAATTAGTATCACACACACTGTAAAATCAATTATTTAAATGTGATTCTTTTTCAGTTAATAAAAATAAAGGTCTGTGTGATCATATAGAAATTGTTTAAAAAATCTTAGCAAATAACCAAGGACATACATTTTTCAAGTTGACCAAAAATGGCTTTTCCATGAATTTCAGAAAAAATAAGTAAATGGTTAAAATTGTATTATATTTAAATCTATGTGCTATTTACATAGTAATGTTAACTTCCATGCATTGTATTGATAATCTCTAGTAAGAAGTCATTTTATAATAGTCTCCATTGATTACATCATTCTGGCACAATTCTAAAGTAGATGTGATATAGGCATTGAGTTGTGGGCGGGCCAATGATTCAAGTTTTTTGTAATAAAAAAGTAATGTCTAAGAAAGTCAATATGTATTACTGTGTAGCTAGATAGATAGATATACCTAATATATGCTTTCATAAATCTGTTCTGTTGCATTTTTTACAGTACTTTTTGTTCTAGGATTTTTGGAAAAACAAATCTGTTTTATTGTTCAGCAAACTGAAAATTATAACTCATAAAATATTCTGAACATCTGCAAAGTCTGATCTTTAGCTCGTGAAACTGTCAACCCTTGTGATACAAATGATCTTATTGGTCTCAACCCAGCATGATACCTATTATACCATTTTGTTTCTAATTTATTGTCCAGCATCTCTGATAGATTGCCTCAATAGGTGTTCCTTTGGTGTAAACCCTAAAAATAATGAGAATTTAGCCTTGTGTATCACTGTTTATTTTTTTCATTACAAGTTAACTTCTCTCTGATATGACCTAGATACATTGCTAATACGGCTTATGAAAGATATGAGATGCTAGTGAGAAAAACAGATTAGATATTACAATGTTAGGTATTATACATATGTATAATATCCATCTTTAGGGATTTAATGACCAAATAAAAGCCAGAAATGCCTTTACATGTGTTTGTATACTTTGAAAGGTTTTGTGAACAACCGCCTCCCCAATTGAGTTTGCATCTGCCAGGCTATAATCCTTTGAAAAAAGATATACGTTTCTATAAAAGCACTAATAGACAAGTGATTTTTTTTGTGTGCATGGGTTTGCACCTTTGTGTATGTGCGCATTACTACTTTATTTTACATTTATTATTTTATTTGCAAATTAAGGTGTTAAATGCAAAATGGTTGACTGTAAATCCCATACCTTGTGGTATGTTGGATTTTGATCTGGGTCAACCATAAAGCTGTAAATCTGTGGTGGTGGGAATGTAAAACATTTTTTGCACATGTCCCTGAATGTATGTTTTAGGACATCTCTCTGGACATAATCTTACTTTTGAAAACCAGACATCAATATTTTTTTATAATTACTTTTTATTAACCATTTTATAAACTTAACAAAACAATACAATATAAAATACAGATTCTAGAAAGGAAAATTAAAGAGAAAAGCATAAGAGATTAGAGAGAACTAAAGCTGGGCATACATGTACCAATTATCCAGCGATTGCCCATCCGATTCAGGAATCGATTTTAATTAGTGAAAACGATCGCAAACTGCAACATACCATGCATTAAATTTCTGGGCGATTCTATCCTGAAAGTCTCAATATGTCTTGCACGCACACATTTATGGGTTTGGAGTGGTGTTAGCTGAAGAACTGGCCAGTGACCAACAGCACACAAACAAAGGTCATTTCCACAAGAATCATAGATGGATCGCTTAAAACGATCGCATGAGACAACTAACAGCACTTGATTTCTTTGCTTTATATTAAAATTATCCATCAGAACGGATCCGTGAACGATCGTTTTTCTGTCCGAATATTTGACAAAATCGATCGCTCAATCGCTTTTGGCATGCTTCAATTTTTATTCAATCTGATCGCTCGATCAATTTTGATAAAGGATCGCACTAAAATTTTACTAAAAATCTTGACGTGTATGCCCAGCTTAAGACGTTGCAAACAGGGAGGGTAAAGCCCCCCATACACCTTCAGATTCCTCCATACAACTTTCATGAGACCTACCAACAGCTATGTAGTATAGTGACCTCCCTGATAGAATACATAGTGATTGGAAGGTGTAGAAAGGTCCTCCTATTACATGGTTTTGGTAGAAGAAAAGTTGGTTGTACAGAAGTTGCATGGTAATTGTATGTGGTGTATGGGGGGTTTAATATGCTTTCAGATCCTATCAACCTAATCACAAATCAAAAATATCAAATGGAGGATAGAGATGGTCAAATCTTTCACCTAGCTGACTTTGTGAGCTGATTGCAAAGCCTCTGAAAATGAAATCATCACCAAAATTGCTGTGACTTTTAAGCCCCCCATTCACCTTCAGATTCCTCCATACAACGTTCATGAGACCAACAACTATGTAGTATAGTGACCTCCCTGATAGAATACATTGTGATTGGAAGGTGTAGAAAGGTCCTCTTATTACATGGTTTTGGTAGAAGAAAAGTTGGTTGTACAGAAGTTGCATGGTAATTGTATGTGGTGTATGGGGGGCTTAAGGCCTTATTAGATCTCAAGTCCATGTATGTAATCCTTGTGTTTCCCACTTTAGATGGGGGATTCATCAAGAGGTAGTAATTAATGATGAGCGAGCACCAAAGTGTTCGGGTGTTTGGTCCGAGCACCCAAGTATAATGTAAGTCAATGGGAGACAACCAGGCATCCCCTGCTCTGAAGAGGGGAGGGTGCCTGGTCCATTGGAAAAGGTCATAAAGTGACAGAAACATAAAGTGACACTCTAAAACATTATATGCATGTTCATGCTGTTAAGCTGCTGCTCTTTAACCATAAATGCAAGTACATGCAGGTAAGCAGATGCTCTAAAACATTAGATGCAAGTACGTGCTGTTTAAATCATGCACTAAAACATTAGATGCAAAAGCATGCTGTTCAGCGGACCCTATAAAACAATTTCAGTGGAGGGCTGCAGTTGAGCTGACCACCATTTTAGAACTTTTTCCACCTTTAATGAGACCTATAAGCTGTACCACTCAATTTAAAAACAAACTGAAATCTTTTAGGTGGAGGGAAGAAAACCAAAAAAAATAAAATAATGTGGTTGCATAAGTGTGCACACTCTCTTCTAACTGGTGATGTATCTGTGTTTAGAATTTAAGCAATCACATTCAAAATCATGTTAAATAGAAGTCAGCATACAACTGCTCTCATTTAAAGCTCCTGGAGCAAAGTGAGGAAATGAAAGTGTTGGACACAGTGTGGTTGTAAAAAGGGAGATGATGGGCCACACCAAACAGTCCTGCAATCGTGACACCAAGCATCCCCTTACATCAATCTACCTTGCTAAGGGGTAGATGTTCTCTGCAGAATGCTGTTTTTATTTACATAAGTGCAGACGACAAAAGAGTTTGAAGCCTGTGCAGTACAGAAATGAGCTGGGGTGTGAACACTAGTAACCTCACCACCATCAGCATGATCCGCCACATGGCATTCACCACTGCCTCCTCTTCCCCTGTGTTATACACTGCTGACCAATCCCCTGTAGAAGGCGCCAGCCCAGATGCCCCTCTCCCTGCACCTGAACCTTCACATGAACCATCAGCAATAACATCCACTTCCCTGTCCCAGCACAGCATCCAAATGTCCATAACACAGGCATTTAAATGCATGCACAAATATCCACCCACAGGCCACAGCCCTAAATGTGCAACTTTTTAAAAAAATTACCCTTGAATTGTTGCCATTTAGGCTTATGGACACTAAGGCTCCAGCCCCCACTTCTCCTCTACCACTTCCAACAGCAGTCAGCCATCAGTCACTTGCTGTGGGTAAGCAACAGGCCGTGCTGAAGCTGATCTGCTAAGGGAACAGCAAGAGCTGTGGCAGGGTATAAGGGACCAGACTGAGCTTATTAAAACCTACCCCAACTTTATTCTACTTTATACTACCTACCCCTGCCTTTATACTACCTACCCCTACTTTATCAAAACCTACCTCAACTTTAACCAACTTTATACAGGGAGTGCAGAATTATTTGATATTTGATATTTAATTATTAAGGCAAGTGGTATTTTTGAGGAATAATTTTATTATTGAACAACAACCATGTTCTCA
>CM070039.1:54731047-54753480 GCA_036250615.1 Ptychadena robeensis
AAGAGGATGATGTGGTCAAAATACTCATTTGCCTAATAATTCTGCACTCCCTGTACTACCTACGCCTAACTTTATACTACCTACCTACCGGGGTATCAAAACCTACCCTTTAACCTTATTTTATATTGCTCACAACACAGATTACACAGATTACTGGGTGTTCATCCTTCTCTACTCCTGCTACAAATAGATCTTCTCAGCTCTCATATCTGTGGAGGAGAGGACGAGTAAAAAGTTGCAATTCCAGAAGGTACTTGCTGAAAGAGTCCATAGTTTCTTTGGAAACAGAGGATGGGAGACAAGGGGAGCATACAGCAGTTCCAACAGAGGCAGGGCAACACTATGTAAGGCATGGGACACTTTCATGACACCCCACCAGCAACCTCAACCTGAATCGTGGCCTAATAGTACAAGGTGGGACAAGTGTTGGAAGATGGTGAAGGAATAGCAGACCGTGTCAGCGTCCTTAATGATACCTCAGTGCCGTACAACTACTGGATGTCTAAGCTGGAAACGTGGCACAAACTTGCGCTCTACACCTTGAAGGTGCTGGCCTGCCCTGGTGTCATTATTACAGATAATATATAACCTGGCAATGCTGACAGGTTGACTTAGATAAAAATGAACAAGGCTTGGATTGCTCCTGATTTCTGAACTCCACCACAGGAGGTTGAATCTTGTTTTCTCCTCCTCCCTCATCCAGATTTTAAATAAAAAGTCTACACACCCCTGTTAAAATGTCAGGCTTCTTTGCTGTTTCTGTCCTTAAATTCTGAACTTTTTCCACCTTTAATGTGACCTATAAACTGTACCACTCAGGTACTTAGCATAAATGTGCACACCCTTAAACTACTACTTCGTTGAAGCACCTTTTGATTTTATCACAGCAGTCTTTTTGGGTATCATCAGTGATAGTATTATTATTATTCTTATTATTATACTATCATTAGTATGATAGTATTGAGTCTATCAGCATGGCAGATTTTGCCCACTCTGTCAAATCTGTCAGATTGTGAGGGCATCTCCTGTGCACAGCCCTCTTCAGATCAGTCCACTGATCTAGGGATGATGGATACTATATGACACAAAAAATACCAGAATATATACAGTATATTACGCCCAGATGAATGTAATGTGGACTACAGACACTGTTTTGGGATAAAAAAACACCAGAATATGGACAGCAAATTTGCCCCAGATTAAATTCAATTTTAAATTGGCAGCATGGCGGCTCAGGTGGTTAGCACGCTGACCATGCAGTGCTAGAGTCATAGGTTCAAATTACGGCCTGGGCACTATCTGCAAGGAGTTTTTTTCTCCCCGTGTCTGCGTGGGTTTCCTCTGGGTGCTCCGGTTTCCTCCCACACTCCAAAGACATGTAGTAGGTTAATTGGCTTCCCCAAATAAAGATTCTCCTATGTTAGTTACATGTGACATTAGATTGTGAGCTCCTCTGAGAGGCAGTGATATAACTACATATACTCTGTAAAGCGCTGCGTAATATGTCAGCGCTATATAAATACAAGATAATAATAATAATAAAATACACAAAAGGTTTATGGATGCCCACAAAAAAACACAAGAATATGGACAGAATATTAGGCTCATATGAATGTAATGTGAAATACAGACACTGTTATGGGACACTTTATGTCACAAAAGAACAAAATATGGACAGTATATTGTTCCCCAAATAATGTAGTCTAAAATGCACATTGTCAAACACACACTACAGTCCTTAAAATGACTTTTGGGTCTTTGATTATTGAGATCTGTGTAATTGTTGCGCACACTAATCTCTCCCTGCATCACAGTGTCTCTCCCTGACTCTGTCTGAGCCGAACACGCGCAATCAAGTGCTTTATAGCACCTGATGACGTGTTCCGGCCAGCCAATCACTATAATGTCAGCACCTGACAGTGACAGTAAGGGCAGTACTACGTAAGGTTGATTGGCTGTCTCCAACCCACGAAACTCTGCACGAGCCGAACACTTTGGCCGAGCATGCTTGTTCATCACTAGTAGTAATCATATTACTACTAGTGATGAACATATTACATATTACATATTACATATTTAGTCATATGTCAAGAGGAGGCATACAAAAGTGCTATGTGCTCAATGTATTGGGTGTTCCTTCCTGAAATTTAATACAGTTTATGATATACCAGTGTAATAGTACTGATCAATCCCTTCATTGGTTCTCACCATATAGTATATACAGGTAATAACAAGAAAGTGCTTGAGTAATATCTTAATTCCATGGTAAATCTCATGATACATTACATTGGAAGTGTTTGTCAATAAACAGATCAAAAACATATAATATCACATAGAAATCACTCACCTTGTAGGCCGTTATCAAAAGATGCGGGGCACACAATCATGCAGATCTAAAGCTAGCCATACACGGCACGGATTCCCTGGCTGATCGATTCACCATCCGATCGATTCCGGCGATTCCGCCGGGATCCTCAGGTGTGATCGATCGGCCAATTAAGGAATCCGATCGCTGCATACCACCTTGTCCTGCCGGATCCGTGTCCGATTGATCACCTCCCGGAATGCAACTCCCGCTGATCTGGGCAGAATCGGACCCGAAAGACCAACATGTTGGTTCTCTGGCGGATCCGATTCTGAGCCCCCGATCGGTCGGACCCGATCGGACGGACAAGGTGGGCTGCACGCGATTCCGGCACGATCGTTTCGCGGGCACGCGCCCGGAATCGATCGTCCCGGAATCCGGTGGGAAACTGACCTGTGTATGGGAGCCTTAACACAAGTAAAAGGTGTCAGCAAAAGGTAATGGCTATTCCTGGGTCTGCAGCAATTGAGCTCCCCTAATGAGCATGAGGAGTGAGTGTGCCACAAATTATCCCCCATTCTGCCGGCCCTATATTAGAGAGGGATGAGGCATTCTCCCCCTCTGGGTGAAGAAAGTAAAAATGCTATTGTATTTAACAGGGTCAGTTTTAGCCTACAACAGTGTCTTTAATATGTAGGTCACCAAAATACCTGTGAGCATTGGGTGAGAATTGGCTATAGAAGTGGGCTCCCAATATCCTCCAATATGAGAGGGGGGGAAAAGAAAGCCCCACAAGGGTGAAAAAGGGCCGCAGGTGTACCATGGGAATGAAATATGTCTCGATCACTTTATTTTTATTTCATATAAACAGAATGACATGGAGCAATTTGGTAGTGTAGTACAATTGCTAAGACACTAAACCCCCATCTTTCAATCAATTTCAACAACAACAAACACCAGATCCAGCACTAGCAACTTTTATTTACCTGTATATACTATATGGTGAGAACCAATGATGAAGGGGTTGATCAGTTTATTACACTGGAATTTCCTTTCAGGAAGGAACACCGAATACATAGCATGTAGCACTTTTGTTTCTCTACTCTTGACATTTGACTGACTACTACTACTGATTATTACCTCCTGAGGAAGCCCTCAACTAACGGTAAAATGTGTTGAGGATTACGTACATGGACTTGAGATCTACTAAGGCCTTAAGTGCTCTAATTTCTTATATGTTATTTGACTATGGACATTGATGCTTGAGTATGGACACTGATGTGAATTTTTTTCATTTTCAGTGGTTTTACCTATTTAAAAGAATTTTACATTATGTAATAAAGTGTATGACATGAATTTTAGATGTATTTCAGATTATCTTTATTGTTTTGGAAAGGATAACCGGTATAAGTAGGCCCAGGTATTGGATGGAGGTGGAGGACCATGGAGAAGGAAAATAAGCCCCTAGGAGAGACTGGAAAGTCTATGGTAGGGTCAAATCCACAGACTTCTGAGTATTGTCCTTGAAATTGCTGAGAATTCTGAAAGGAACCAAATTCAACAAGAAGTGCTGGAAAAGCAATATGGGGGTTAGAAATGAACAGTAATAGGTCGTCTACAAAACAAGTGATTTTATGATGTGCAGTGCCTACTGTTACCATATTAGGGTTAGCTCTAATGGCGTTTGTCAAATGTTCAATCACCGGGACATATAGAAAGGGGGACAAGGGGCATTGCTATCTGGTTCCATCTGCAACCATCAAAGTGATGGTTCTGATTGTGATCCCACTTATTTAGTGTGGATTAGAGACGGGATAAGGGGCTTTAGCCTGTTGGCTATCATCTTGGCATAGATCTTGAGATCAGTGTTGATCAAGGAGACGGGACAATAACTCGGACAAACTAAAGGGTCCTTGTATGGCTATTTTCATAGTTTATTAATTTTTCTTATCGTTTGGAAGTACTGCATGAAACAAATACAGATTTTCAATAACTTTATTTATAAATAACTATGCAATGCCTAAAGGAGCATAAAAAATTTTTTCAGCTATCTGTTGATTTGCAGAAAAGATATTAGCAAGTAAAAATAAAATTTTAACAATATGCACAAATTGCAGATGTTTTGAGTGGATTGCATAGTAACTTTGCCCAGCACATGTTCTCAGGAATTTATTGCAAGAACAGAGGATTACAGTGCACTGCAGCAAATTTTCATTTGTTTTCATTTTGTAACTTAATGTCCACACATACAGTGCCTGAAGAAGTGATCCATACATTGTCTCATTCAGGCTGGAGAGGGGCTTCTATTGTCAAAGAGAAATACTGAGTATAAAATGCTTGGCTTTACTTAATTTTTTAATAGTGGTATTTAATTTAAGTAATTAAGAAAAACTCAAAATTTGGACACAAAATGTGTCAACCCCTGTATTTTCCTATTTAATGCATCAATATACACTCACCGGCCACTTTATTAGACACACCTTCTAGCAGGGCTGTGGAGTCGGAGTCGAGGAGTCGAGACATTTTTTGGTCCCTGGAGTCGGAGTTGGCAAAAAATGGACCGACTCCGACTCCTACTAAATTTAAATGGGAATTAAATTTTTTTACAACTTTTTTTTCATTTTATTATTATTTTATTATTATTTTATTACTTTTTAAATTACTTCAAATGTTGCAATTAACAAACAGTCATAATGAACATATAAGAATAAATGCATGCAGTGCGTAACATTACAGCGCCCACTGTGACCTTAGCCTAAAGGCCCCCACACACGTTCCGAGTGGGGGCCGACAGACCAGCTTAGACGAGCTCTAGAGTGCAGAGTGATGAGGTCATCACGCTGCTCTCCAGAGCTGACAGCAAGACGCCAGCCTTCATTAAGACTAACAGCATCGGCCAGAGATTATCAGACATGTCCATTCTCGATCTGTTGCCCCATGTGGGCACCCCCGATCGGCATACACACACGTCCATCGGCAGCAAAATCGGCCTCCGCTCGGTGCGTGTATGGCGGCCTTAACTCTCGCTGATAATGAAGTAAATGTTTGTTGCCGGATTAGAGACGCTTGTATACGTGAAGGGAATGGATGGCCAATAGTTCAAGACTGAACCGTAAAGCATTTGGAAAACCGCTGTCATTCAGCTGAGGCAACAAATACTTAGGTTGTTAGCTTCAACTTTACACATGACTATGGGATTCCAGGGAAATCATGAATCATGTTTGAAGTGCCCCTTTGCCCTGCCTCTTCTTGGAGCCTTCCACTGCCCTATCTTCAGCAGAAGATCAGAACACTAAAGCTTGGCACACACGGGTAGATCTGTAACAAGATTTGAGTACAATCAATTAACTTGTGGTGATTCACGGTAATTGATTGTACTCTAATCTGTTTACAAACCTACCCGTGTGTGCCTTCCTTCGAGCGGGTTCAATAGAGCCGGCTCGAAGGTACTTGATTGAACGGGGTTCCAGCATGTTGAAAAGACCCCGTTCAATCTCCAATACTTTGCATGGAGACATGAGTCTTCATGGAAATTATTAAAACAGCTGCGGCTACTGCCTCCTCCACAGCCGTCGGCTGTCAGTGTGAAGGGGACCGGAGCCAGCACTCCTCACTTGGAAGCTGTGTGAGACCGGCTGCTTCTCCTCAGCTTGTGGCGTGTTGTAAATTACACACTGCAAGCTGGGGATAACGGGTCCCCATTGAACAGGAATCGATGTGCCCATGTGGTGCACATTGATTTCCGTTCAATTGATCCCGATCAATCACAGCGTGGTGCCTAGCTTAAGGAAAAAGCAGCAGCATCTTCTGCCTAACTCCCTTTCTCTGCCTTAATTGGCCATTACAGTGTTGGTTTCCTAGCCAGTAGTTCTGTGGTTAATGTATGTCGCCTTCCTTTCCTTCAATGAATGGATACAATACATTAGCATATTACATACAGAGGAGTCAGAGTCGAGGAGTCGGAGTTGGAGTCGGAAGTATCTGAAACTGAGGAGTCGGAGTCGGGGAATTTATCAACTGACTTCACAGCCCTGCCTTCTAGTACTGGTTTGGACCCCCTTTTGCCTTCAGAACTGCCTTAATCTTTCGTAACATTGGTCCACATTGACATGATAGCATCACACAGTTGCTGCAGATTTGTCGGCTGCACATCCATAATGCGAATCTCCCATTCCACCACATCCCAAAGGTGCTGTATTGGAATGAGATCTGGTGACTGTGGAGGCCATTTGTGTACAGGGAACTCATTGTCATGTTAATGAAACCTGAGATGATTTGAGCATTACGACATGGTGCATTATCCTGCTGGAAGTAGCCATCAGAAGATGGGTACACTGTGGTCATCAAGGGATGGACATAGTCAGCCACAATACTCAAGTAGGCTGTGACATTGCAACGATGATCAATTACTACTAAGGGGCCCAAACTGTGCCAAGAACGTGTCCCCCACACCATTACACCACTACCATCAGCCTGAACCATCAATACAAGCAGGATGACTCAGCAGACCAGGCAACATTTTTCCAATGCTCTATTGTCCAATTTCTGTGATATGGGAATCTTAGCTTGGGGTTTGTAGAATTGGTTAAACAGATTTTTCCAGCATAGGATTTCCTTTTAAATTAAAAAGTTGTCCAGTCTTGGCTTTATTATGTTTTGTCTTTTCTTTTGTCAACACATCTAGACACAGCTAGAGTTCGGTTTGAGTTACAAAATATATCAGACACATTACAACTTGACATGTTAATTCTCAGTATCAAATTCCCTGTAGATTTAAGTTTTCTTATTTGCAAATATCTAGCTATATTAATAGAGGCAAGAAAATTAATAATCTGTCTTTGTCAGTCTGATTTTTGGTAATTAAGAGTCCTCGTGTGTTAAGAGGAGCATCATTTAAAATGCCATTAAAAATATTTAATTCCTTTTCGAGACACTCCACTTAACAGAAAATTAAGCACATTTACCAGATCAAATGGTCAGGTGTTTTGCATTGAGAGAACCTAAGGGAATAAGAATAGGTTATACCAGATAATAAAATTGTAAGAGATGGGTTGGGTGCCTAGGGCAACTATGAGTGTGAATTTAAACCTCACTTAAACATTTTAAATAAAATATATACTTCCATCAAGTGATTATATGCTTTTGAATATGAAATGAGTAGCAGCAACTGCATTACCCAGTAAGAATTCGATTTTAGTTGGAGGTCTTGGGTAAAGACAACCTGAATTGCAAATTGCATTCAATTATCATATAGCAGTCTGCAAAAGAATTACACATAGATGCCAAAAGAAGGTGAAAAATAAATGACAAAGTTGTTATTATTGTTATATTATAATATAATATTTATATTTTTATTTTGGATTATATCAACAGTACACTATCAGCATACACTTGTTTAAGAACATTATGCTTAAAAAAAAGCTAAATTTCCACGCAACTCTGTCGTGAAAGTAAAGGCTACTTTGTATGTAATTGACCAATGTGAGGGAGGAGGAAATGTCATAGATTACAGCCAAGGCTGTGTACTGAAGCTACACATCAAATGTGGAGTCTGTCTAGTGGGTAGACAGAATGATAACAAGAACAATGACAAGTGTAATAAATGAAAACCCAAGTAGCCCAAATCAGCATTATATTAGACAGTAGTTGTGTCTAATGTTATATGTTGAGTGACCACTATAGACTGCTATGGGGCAAAGAATTGGTAAGTGGTTTCATATTATTTTAAAGAGTGAGGTGATTATTTTTCATTTTACCAAAATAAATATGCATTTTTTACAAGTTTAACATTTTTTATTTATATGTGAGGCCAACAAAGGTGTTACATTTTAGAAACGGTCTTTTGAAAAATGAAGAGTGTAAAAATCTAAGATGTCTCATTCATGAGAGTTCAATATAATTTTAGGATATTATGTATATGACCTAATATATGACCTAATCTTATAATTACAAAGGTAAATTAAGCAGTTTTGTTACACTTGTAAATAATGATATCATGAATATTGTCTTGTAATTAGAGTATTGCTCTGATGGAAATCTGTAAGGATATTGATTGTCAGAGCCTACAGAAATAGACACCAGCATGAATTTCTGTGCACCAACTCTTCTGTATGGCTAAAAACTGAATATATAAGCTGGTAATACACCAAAAAACTTGTATGTAGATATTAAGATTGATTCTACTTTGTGTCATCTTAACCAGAACTAGAAGTTATATTTGGTAAAAAATACTTTTAGACATGAAATGATGACATTTTTTTGTATCCTGAGATGATATATTGATATTGTTTATTAATACTTTTGAAATCTTGCTAAACATAAAGCATGTTAGAACTGTCCCATAACTCAGATCTTGTTCACTTAAACACAATGCTCTATAGCTCTTCATTGTTGACATTCTGTTTTATCTCACCATCTAAATCCTAACAGAATTACTGTAAACCCTGTTCTTTGCTGAAAAGAATCTCATAAAGCCTGGAAGGTACTATAGCCAGGTGATAATGGATGAGTTAGCATGATTTCAGTAATGCCTCTCACAGGCATTACAAGCTGTGGTTTTAGCAGATCATAAACGTTCTTTTTTGTTTCCTCATTTCTCTCACTTGAAAATCTGCTAGTCTGCCAACAAGAAATATTACAGACAGCAAGAGACTTGCTTTTCTGTGTCTTGCTGGAAATAAAGTGCACTGCAGGATAAATAAATAATGCAAAATGAATATAGAACATTCTGAACACAGTCATTTGTATGCTTCAGTGAAACTTTTGCTTTCCATTTTGTAGACTGTATATATAGGTTTCCTTTTAAAAATTCACTGTGTTAAAAATCAGGCTCCCTTGTGTTACATTTAATTAGTTCCAAAGATTCTTGTTGCATACATCTTTGTCTACCTGTAGTCGATTTAGTGCGGAAGGATATTGCATTAAAAGAAGGAGCCACTGTACTGTCATATACAGACAATGATGCATATGGGGATTTCTAGGGACTATAGCAGAAATGCATGGTTTATTATCATTAGTGGTACCACATGTTATATAGAAACCCACAAGTTTAAAACACATGTTTTATGCTTGTTGTCTTTCTAGAGCACCTTCACATTGCCCTATTTCTTTGTTCTATAAACCTACATTCATTAGCATGTACCCAACATCTGGATTCCCCATCCTCCAATAGCAGTTTAAAGCTGATGTATACTCAAAAAAAAATATATATATATATATATATATGCAAGGTTAAAGTTTGATTTACCTAGCTTCCTGGGATTAACTCAGGGTTCAATATTGGGGGGCTTTCATAAAGGTTTTTTGAGGGAAAATGTGTCTGTGTAGAGATTTACCTGGCACTCAGAGAGGTGGGGCTGTGAGGGACCTTCCTAAATGACACATTAGGTAAGTGTTTTTTTTATTATGCTTTACTCTCAATTCATCAATGATGAATTTCTAGTGGTAGGTCCTTTTTAAATTTTGGTATTGTCTGCTCCATTTGGAACATGGACAATTTTTCTCTTACTTTTTCTCTTAGTCAGACCTCAGTGATTTAGACTAAAACTCCACTATGCTTTGCCGAAACGCAGCAAAATCGCTGTTTTGCATTCTTGTTATTTGTCCCATTCACTTTAAATGGGCACACAACCGCGATGTGCGCACATCCCATTGTGGCACTCTACATTTTAAGAGTTACACCAAGATGGATATGACAATATGCCCTTGCAAATTTATTCTAGTGTTAGCTACTGGTTGTGTGTTTGAGAAATTTATTGTTCTAAATTTTATTTTGCAGATGCATGTTTTTCTTTTTAATTTTAGGTTGCCTTCAGCTATGAAGGTCAGAAGAAGCTAGTTTTAGAATTTCCAGGATTTTTTTGTATTATTAGTTTATACGGATGTGTATTGTACATATGAATTAGTTTAGCAGAGATGTAATGCTATATGAATGTTCTATTTTTCAGTACCTGGCTTTCCCTATCCTGCTGCTACAGCTGCTGCTGCTTATAGAGGGGCACACCTTAGAGGTAGAGGTCGTACAGTTTATAACACATTTCGTGCAGCAGCACCTCCTCCTCCAATTCCAGCTTATGGCGGGTAAGAAATATAATCTTTTTATCCTCTTACTATATTTTCCCAACAGCAAAAATTACCTATTTGTGAGCTCAATGCATGCTGTTATTCTCTTGCCGCAGAAACTAACAGTGTGTTGCCAGGCCAAGTGCCTGAAGTTGTGCACCTTGCTCAGGCTATTGAAAAATGACTGTAATTTGTACTGTCATGGTTGGTGGCTTTAAGCATTTGATATATCACATGTTGTTATGTAAATTAAACTAGAGCTAAGATGCTGCAGAACCTAAGAGATTGCTACAATTGAAAATGTACCTCTCTTGATTGCAAACATCTGGTCATTAAAGAGGTTTGATGAAGCTAAGACTGTTAAGCGCCCCTCAAATTCTGATTAATAAGATTTCAGTGCACCAATAAACTCAATTTTTTATGTTCACTTAAGGTACAGATGTCTCAGTAAATGGAAAATGCTCAGTATACACTTCTTGACAAAGTGCAAAAGAAATTAAATATGACCGTCAGATTCATACAACTACACTAGTAAAGTTTAGTTCATTCGAACTATCAATTTGGGGGGTTCAGCTCTATGGATTTTATTCTGTTTGCCATGGTGTATATAAGTAAAATAAAGATTAAATTAAATAAAGATCATGTGAATTAAAATTTTCAAGGGATTACAATGGCAATAACATGTAGCAATCTTGAAAGACTAAATACATATTCTTCCTTTATATAGAATAAGGAGTCGTTCTTGCTCCCCTAGGGAGGAGGTAGGAGTATAAGAGACTCGGCAGAAGCCCCCCCCCCCCCCCCGGTTTAGAGATATGAATCTAGCTGGCAACTGCCTATTTTGTATTTAAACCTTATAAAAGAGGAGCAGAAAGGTGGTGGTTTAACCATTCCAGAAAAGATTCTGGCGTGGAGTCATTTAAACAGGGACTTTTCAGGCACCAACATTTTCAAGATTCGTTTTTGTTAAAATTAAATAAATAATATGATTAAAATATACATGATAGTCAGAATAATTTAGCCGTTCAGTAAAACATTGTCAAAGTCAACTGTCTTCATTAAGTCATCATCTTCATCGTCATCGTCATGGGATTTTGTCTGACCTGAACACAGCTACAAATTCAGAAAGAGGATTGGAGAGCTAGGCACTGTAAATAAGTTATATACAATAAAATTTGCTCATCAGGTCAAAAGTAGAAATAGGATATGAAACCCTAGTTCAGATTTGCTCATCATATGGTCTTGCCACTATGGTACTGAAATTCCATCAAGTACTGTATATTATAGAATGTGTTTCTTAACTGTAGCATGGTAAGTGTTAAAGCGGATATATACTCAAAGTCTAAAAAAAATTATATGTGAAATTAAAGTTTGACTTACTTCTGAACTGGTATGATAGTGGTGTAGCACTCTTCAATCACACAAAATATACTTACCTGCTGTAGCCTGAAATTGTATGGAGGATTCCATATTTATTTGCCAGGCTTCCAGGGGTTAACTCCAGGTACAATAATGTGATTGGCCACTGGGGGGTGTTTATAATAGTTTTCTGTGCTTTGAGTTCCGGGGGGCACGCGGCACAAAACAGGCAGAGAGGAGCGACTGAGAGGGAGCTTCTAAAATTACTCTTTACAGGTACTTTTTTATGCATTCCTCCCTATTATGGGCACTTCTGGTGCCATTCATGAAATTATCAATTTCTGGTGGTATGTAGTGATGGCGCGAACCCGGAACTTCCGCAAAAGTTTGCGAACCCGGCGAACTGCCATTTACTTTAATGGGCACGCGAATTTAAAAAAACAAAGGGACCCTTTCTGGCCACAATAGTGTTGGGAAAGTTGTTTCTCTAACACCTGGTCAATGACATGACAGAGGGAATCCATGGCAAAACTCCTCCAATTTTTTTTTTTCACGCATAAATCCGCACAAAGGATTCCTACATGATAGTCAATGGGAAATAAAGTGCAATGAGTGATACCTTAACCGTGTTTGATTGGGACTTATCCTCCTTTGTATGACCGCCCTGCCACAAATCTGGACTTGCAATCGTCACTGTTTCTGAACTCACTCCCTAGGGGGGGTCTTGGAGGATTTCACCGGTCTCAGGTGAGGTACCCTTTTGCGTTAAGTCCTGGGGGCAACCGAAGTCGGTAGGCATATCGTGTCCTCCCTTCAGCAGGCGGGGGCTTGTCTATAGGTGAAACCTCAGCGGAGATATCTCGTCGCAGCCACCCTTGTCCCGACAATCACTTCCGCCGTTGATCAGGGGCCCAGAATCGGATCGGCCATAGAACCAACAAGTTGGTCTTTCTGATCCGATTCTGCACACATCGGGTGAGTTGCCATTTTGTGGATAAAGCGATCGACGAATCGTCCAGGAATCCGTGGGACAAGGTGGTAGCAGCGAATCGATACTTTATTGGCCGATTGTCGGAGCTCCGATTCCCGCTGAGATCACCGATCGATCGATGGGATCGTCGCCGGAATCGAACGGTATGGCTACTTTAACCTCCTGCATTTCTACGCAGTTATGTACCTCGTCCTGCACTTTGCTAATGCAACTATTGCAGCTGACGAGAGAGCGTCCATTTAGATCCTCCAGCCTCACTCTCTCTGAGTCTTCTTTGTGTGCGATGTTACCTAATCTCAAATGAATGTCCCGTTTGCATATAATATCTATTTGTACATGATGTCCCGCCCCCGCCCCCCACCCCCCCCCCCGCCGCGCGGGACATTCATGTCAAATGGGCCTTCATGCAATCGATATCAGTGAACAACCTGAATATCAGTGGAAAACTGGATATCACCCCCATGTCATGCAGATTGGTCTTGGAAGTTACCCTTCAGAGAATCCATTGCATTGGATACAGGATAACGTATCCAACAATTCAAAACAAAAAAAAATAAAATGTTATTATGACAACAATACGTTTTGAATCAATAATACTGTTTGAATCTTTCATACCAAATAAGTATTCAAGCGATTTAGCATTCAAATACATTCATATTTTTTAGTACTTCTTTTATAATATGAGTGGCAACATATTATAGTCAGATGTCTATTAGACCCTGTACGGACAGATATGGAAGTTCAAGCCACAACACAAAAATCCATTAAGTCATGGGGCGCTTCTGGTACAAAATCTGGACCTCAGCAGTGCTAGGAGGTTAAAGATCAACTTATATGATCCAAAAAAAAAAGTTTTTCATAGACAATTATTCACCAATCGCTTTTGGTCTGATCACTATGAAGCACTCGCCTTCTCATCGGGTGTGCCAACTGGCCACACACTCATTGAGGTGATCCCTTCATTGTGATACGCAAGCCCCTTCACACAACAGGTAGCGACACGAAGGGGAATTGGCACATGTATGTGCCTTTTTTAATGCAGCCACAGCCAGAGGCCAGAAAAATTAGGCAAGTACAACTTGCCATAAAATTTGTCATGTACATTTGACTAAAAATTAGGTATGGTAGCAGCCGCTGTTTGTAGCACGGCCAAGAAAATTGAGTTTTTCCAGGCAGAATGGAAAATGAAACATTGCGGCTTGAACCCTAGTTGGTGGCGAGGATTCTAAAGTCGGTATGCGGTATGCAGCGTGGGGGACCATTTTAGGGCCAAGGCATGTATCAAGCCTTTTGCTAGCAAACGTATCCCCCACTGTCATCCCTTCAGAATCCATGCCTCGTTCTTTAAGGAAGTGAGGTATCCCACTTTTTTGACCGAGCGACTTGGCTTCTCTGCACTATGGCCGCCTGCAGCACTGAAGGTCCTTTTGACAGGACACTAGAAGCAGGACAGCCAGAAGTTCAAGAGCAACTGGATATGCTCTGGCCACAGTCAAGTCTCTGCACACCCGTATCAAGGGGTTCATCGCTTCTCAGAGTGTCAATATCCGCAGTTTGAGGCGAGGTAGTCTGCGACTGTCGGTCGAGTCGTTCTCTCGGGTGGATCCCGAAGCCTGGCGATGCATAGGACTTAAAAGCTCGCATGTCCTCCATCAACACACGTCTGTGAAGCGCCCTGTCCTTGCCGGCGTGGTCGTGGTAGCAGGAGATTATGTCACCTCTTCCCTAGTAGAGCACGTTGTCTGTGACATCGCCCTTAAAAGCATTTGTAGCTTAGCTCTCAACTGCTGCATCCTCTCAGACCTGCCGTAAACCGGTAAAATTTCCACTACTTTCTTCTTATAGCAGGGGTTCTGAGTGTGGCCACCCAGTACAGATCGTTCCTTCATCTTTGATACGAGTATCCCTCAACGCACGACAGCATGAAAGACCCCATTTGCGCACGAGGATGGATGCCGAGGTACCTTTCCCGTCCTCTCCTCACCGATGGTCTTGAGGGTCTTTTCCTCCCCCACCCGTCCAACACCACGGGTCCCGATAGGTAACCACAAGGAGGCACCGTGGGATGCCTGCTGAGGTTGGTCTTCCTCCTTCCAAAGCCACATTCCTCTTCTGACCCTCTTCCAGCGTTGCCGCAGGTCCGGCAAGCGAGACTGCTAAGGCTGTTTCTGGTGGTGATGGTGACCATAACTCTCCCTTCACTGCTGATCCACAGCCTGATCCAGCACTCTTCGCAGGGCACGCTCCAGGAAGAAGGCAAATGGGATGAGGTCCTGCTTGGGCCTCGCTGCGACTAAGAAGGTTTGTCACCTCTTCAAGGACGCATGAGCCTACAGGCATTGCGCATGAGCTTCTCAGGGTGCAACAAAATCCCAGCTTCGCAGAGGCTATCCTAGCACCACCCGGTGATACAAATACTCATTGCCAGCTTTTCTTGTGTAGCAGGCGTCGAAATATGGAGTGTTGAATTCCAACGCTTTGGACGTCGCAAATCAAAACGCCTCACGCGGTTTGTTTCGCCGCTGAATTTCCGAAAACTGCGCCAGACCTGTAGTGCTCACACCTTCCTACCTGCTTGGGACGTCCTATAAGCCTGGGTACTGTGCAACAAGCTTTGCACAATGAGATTTACCATGTGCCATGCACGCACATGTGACAACTTGCCCAAATTCAGCCGCCAACAGATTTCTTCCGTTGTCCCACACCACTTTGCCATCTCCAGTTGGTCGAGGTCCGCCACTGAGCCACCTGTGCGTTAAGGGCAACAGGAGTGCTGGTCCGGTGTGCTCTCTGCTTTCAGGCAGTCGCCCAAGACAGCGTGGACACTGGTCATATTCGGATGTGGATAGCCCCTGGGGACTGCAGGATGCAGATGATGTGGAGCCAGTACACTCAACAGAAGAGGACTCAGCTGTGGAGGATGAGTAGGAGAGTAAGAGTTGGCAGCAGGCCTGCCTGCAAGTTCTGGGCGGTGTCACCAACTCGGCTGCAGAGCCACGCATTCCATGCTGGCAGCTGTCAGCAAGTTTACACAATGCGCATGTAACGTGATGTACCTGCCCTGACCGTGCTTTCAGACCAGGTATCAGTGGTCCAGATGGACCCTTGCCCCAACACTGTATGTCAGAGATGCCAGACTTCCTTTCCACAGGAATAAAGATGGGGGATTCCGTTTGTGAAAAACATTTTCGACTGGTACCTTCCACTGCGGTGTCCAATAGCCACAATTTTTTTGAAGGCCTCAGACTCCACCAGCTGGTATGGTAAAAGCTGGTGGCTAAGAGCTCCGTCAACCGCCTTCAGACGGTCCGGCAGGGGTACCCTGTACATTGTTTTTTTCGTTCAACTGCCTTCACTGGCACCTGCCGTGGCCAAGAGCTGGACTGCTCAAGCGAGAGGCGAGTGCTGGTGGTTGAGGGTGGAAGGGCACAGCGGTTGAAGTGCTAAGATGCTGGAACAGGAGGAGAGGTTGGCTTCGAGTGTGTGTGCTGCTTGTAGCATGTGTTTGATCCATATGCATTTGTGATGCACCAGTGCCTTCCATCAAAGCAGTTGTCAAAAAACCGAGGTGGGTTTTGGACTTGATCGTGTTGCGCCAGGTTGCAAATGGCATCGCTGCTATAGCGCAGACACAACACCAAAAATGCCACATGCTGACTTTGTCAATGCATGACGACACATCGTCATCATCATCATCACAAACGGCCAGGTGGGGGGGGGGGGGGTTCTTCACTCTATCGTGTTCACGGAGAACAAGCCACACGTGAAGGGGGGAACTGACTAAGAAGAACCGCAAAGGAGCACAGCGGGTACAACTCATCGTCTCCACACCCACCTCCTGTGTGTAATCTACTGCAGAGACATGTCATGTCATCTACATGCTCTGGCATAATGGTTGTGCATCACTCATCTCCCTTCAAAGGAAGAAAACAACCTCTGTGGGTCAATGTACGGCTGTGATGGTATTGGTGGCGGCAGGCGATGGCAATGGAGGTGTCAGCAGCCGAGATGCAGAGGATGGTGTGTCCAGGTCAAGCGGTGGATTCGGATTGGTCCTGTGTAAGCCGTCAACTAAGTCCCAGCATTTCTACGTTGACAGAGTGCCTCTGAAACTGGTATATTCTAGGGCCAGGGAAATATACCACCACGACACGATGACCCCTGCGGCATAGTCTGCCCTGCCTTTCATTTTTATCTGTTTGCGTACACTCTGTGGCAGCAATAATCTGGTGGGCACTGGCAGTTGGCACAAGGCTGTATGATGGAAACTGCACTAGTAGTAAACCCTTTATGAATAGGGTACCAAAATGCTGGTTTCCCTTCACCAAAACTGTGGTGGGCACTGGCACGACAGTGGAACAAGCTGTAATGGATGGAAAGTTCATTTTAGTAATACCTTTATAGGGATGCAAAGAACAAAAAATCCCTCATGGGACTTTGGTTGGAACGTGACACCAAATACTAAACACCAATAATAGATTTCGCAAAAGGTTTTTTAAAACAAAAGGGAAAAAACTTTATGAATAGGGTACAAAAAAATGCTGGATTACTGCACAGATAACTGTGGCTGGCCTGGTCATGGTCACAAAGTGGCCCAGGCTGTATGACGGAAACTGGGCAATATTATTAATACCTACATAGGTGAAAAAAATCCCTGGGTAACAAAGTGCCACCAGATAATAGGGTGGGCATGGCGTGTGGTGCAACACAGTTGCACAAGCTTATGGACGAAGTGTGCATATTTATTAAACCTAAATAGGGTGAAAAAATCCTGGGATCAAATGCCACCAGATAGGTATGGGTGGCAGGGCATGTGGCGCACACACATTGCCAAGCTGTAGGCGGAAGCTTGCAATAGGTACTATACCCTAAAATGGGTGAAAAAAATCTCCTGGGGTTTTCAAAGTGCCACCAGATAACATGGGTGGGCACTGGGCAGTGTGGGCACACACACAGTTGGCACAAGCTGTAATGGACGAAAGCTTTGCATATTTATTAATACCCTACCATAGGTGAACAAATCCCCTGGGGTACAAAGTGCCACCAGATACTATTGGGGGCACTGGCAGTGTGGGGGCACATACAGTTGGCACAAGGCTGTAATGGACGGAAAGCTGTGCAATCTTATTAATACCCTACAATAGGGTGAAAAAATCCCCTGGTGTTACAAATGCCACAGTATAGTATGGTTTCACTGGGCAGTGTGGGCGCACACACACAGTTGACCGCGGCTGTAACGATGGTAACCGTGCAATAGGTATTAATACCCCTAATAGGTGAAAAACCCCTGGGGAACAACGTGCCATCAGATATAAGCACTGGCAGTAGGCACTGGTGCAATATGTGGCTTGCAGGATCACTGGCAGCAGCCTGGCATGCCAGCCAGCAGGCAACGGGGTAGCAAAAATAGCCCTAAAAGAGGGCTTTTGGGGTCTTTTCAGGACGTCCTGACACATGACTAAGAGCAATGAAGAAGAGTACACTGTAGAAGAACACTGCCCTAGCTTATGGTTCCCTATGCAGCAGCAGCAGCAATCTATGTTCTAACTCCTCCCCCTCTTCTCCAGCAGCATGTGAAATGGCGTCCTGTACTTGCTATGTAATAGGGGTGGGATGGTCTGTGAGGTGGGGGGTGCTGATTGGTGGATTATGTCGGCTGACTGTGACTAACAGGGTCAAAGTTTGTGCAATGTAAAAAGAAGGGGGGCGGGTCGAACTCGCCATATGTTCGCGAAAATGCGCGAACGCGAACATGCGATGTTCGCCGCGAATAGTTCGCGTGCGAACAGTTCGGGCCATCACTGGTGGTATGTCCACTGTTATGCTGCCAAGCACCTACAGTATCACCATGCAGAGAATCAATATGATTTAGAAGTTGGAAATTTCATAACTTAATTTGGCATGATCAACAGTAATGTTATCATTGAATTGGTACATATGAATTTATCCATCATAACTTTCACTGAATTGTCTAATTCTTACATTGGGGCAAACTCTGGCCTGCAGTGTGATTATATGTGTCTCTCAAGAATGAAAAAAAAAGTAATGAAGAAATGAATGCCACAGATGTTTCTTTTATTTGATATATGACTTCACACAATGTTTGCTACTAATGCAATGTTTCAATACATTGAAAAACAAACAATGTTAATTGTGATGGCCAAAAATCAACATTAGCATGTGCCTTGCATACAAACAGACGTTAAGCCATCCAGAAAAATTGAGGTTCATTTTGGAACTGTATTTCCCACCCTCATGTTAAAAAAATAAAAAGTAATAAATTGGGGTGTATCTGACGCTGCTATTATATGACTTCACACATTCCCATCCCGGAATAATCAGTTTGAAATTGAAAAAAGTACCAAAAAGGTTCCCTCGGGGTTGGGACTTTAATTGCAATGTGAGAGTGAGATTTACCTATGTTATCAATGCCTTATCTGTAATCTCAATAATGTAGCTGTTTATATAAACAAAAAAGCTTTATTTGGAACCGTAGTGTCCATATCAATAAAAACTGTGTATGAAAAAGTCCTAAACATAAAACATTTCATACATTTTGTTGTATATATACAAACATTTGTAATAGCAAATACATCAACAATTAAAAGCTGGGTGACAAATGACGTGTGCTAGATTGTTGACAGCGACATGTTTTGCCACGATTATGTGGCTTCTTCGGGCTTGCACACGTGAAATGGGAACTGGGTGTCACAATGTCTGGGGGTCAGAGAGATTCGCATGTTTTAGATATGACAAGGTTATATAATTACTAAGTGGTATCATACATTGTTATACAGTAGGAAAGAAAGGGTTAAATGCGGGCTTACCCCTGATAAGGAACTTTTTGTATAAAGTAGATAGCGTGGATAGATCTCCATTCAGAGCGGGTCCGTGGTGAGAACACTCCCCATGAGCTATTTGTGAAGAGGTTGTACCTCTAAAATGTGACTCTTGGGGCACAAATTTGTGATCTAAAAAGATTTTGAATAAATATTAAGAATATGGGTAAGGCAATTGGATGGTATTTATCAAAGAAACTATGTGAGCAGGGCGTATTGTAACGGCTCCTTTAACACACAAATATTGGGTGAAAGACTCTAATGCCTTCAATCACCTCTTGGGTTTAATTTAAATAAGCAAGGTTCCTACCTTACATCTAAACATAAATTGATGGAGGCATGGTGTGGCACAATCCAAAACGGGATGTATATGTTTATATAAACAGCTACATTATTGAGATTACAGATAAGGCATTGATTACATAGGTAAATCTCACTCTCACATTCCAATTAAAGTCCCAACCCCGAGGGAACCTTTTTGGTACTTTTTTCAAAAAATAAAAAGTAAAATAAGCTTACAAAATATTACTTACCCCCTCCTTTCTTTAGAACTGTACCTTGCGTACTTATCTGCCATTGCGTCTGTCATTATTGTGCCCATTACCTGTTAATTACTAGGGTGGTTGGGCTAATACTACTCCCGGCTAGTGCTGATCTCGAATATTCGAATCTCGAATTTTTTATGTGAATATTGCCACTTTAAAAATTCCTGAAGGTCTCAAATATATTGCTTTATCTTCATAATCGATTTTTGATCAGTAGTGTTGATCGAGAATTTGCTAATTATTTATGCAACAATCTTTTTGTAATGAAGGTTATAATAACTGGAAATCACAAATTCTCGAATTTGCTTCGAATATAAGGTGAATATTTTTGCAAATACCAATATATTGCCTATGCTGCTTATCACTGCTCCTGGTCTGAGGTAAATTTACCAATTGTTATATAAGCACCACTCCATTTAGCAAGACTGACCACCCTCCACCACTCCCAAAGTAAGGAGGGAAAGGTCCTTCAATGTGTCTAGACTAGCAGTACTACTACTGTATGACTGCAGAATACAAGTATCTTTGGGTACAAAAATGTTTTTTTAGGAAATCACATTGTATGATTGTTAAAGAATTTATTTAAATTGCACTGCTGCACAAAAGTATTTAAAAACCTGAGAAAATCTGTGTTAATACTGTATTTGGTCCAGAAGTCTTTGTTTGCAATTACAGAGGACAAATGTTTCCTGTAGTTCTTAACCAGGATTGCGCACACTGCAACTGAGATTTTGGCCCACTCCTTCACACAGATCTCCTCTAGATCTACCGGGTTTGTTTCTGGGCTGTTACTGAGAAACATGGAGTTTCAGTTCCCTCCAAAGATTTTCTATTGGATTTAGGTCTAGAGACAGAGCCACTCTTTGGTTTTCCTGGTTGTGTGTTTTGGGTCATTGTCATGTTGGAAGACCCTGCCATGACCCATCTTCAATGCTCTGCTCAAAATCTCACAATACATGGCACCATTCATCCTCTCCTTAATACAGTGCAGTCACCCTGTCCCCATTGCAACATAGCACCCCCAAAGCATGATGTTACCACCCACATGCTTTACAGTAGGAATGCTGTTCTTGGGATGCAACTCATCCTTCTTTTTCTTTGAAACACAGTGCCACAGTGCCTCAGTGCCGTGCCTCCTCTGGGTCATCCAAATTGTCATTGGCAAACTTCAGACTGGCCTGGACATGTGATGACTTGAGCAGGGGAACCTTCCATGCAATGAATTATTTGAAATCATGGTTTAGTGTTCTACCGACAGTGACCTTTGAAACAGTGGTCCCAGCTCTCTTCAGGATATGGACCAGCTCCTCCCGTGTAGTTCTGGGCTGATGCCTGACCTTTCTCATCATCAGTGATATCCTGAGAGGTGAGATTTTGCATGGAGCCCCAGTCTGAGGAAGACTGACAGTCGTCTTCAGCCTCTTCATATTTCTAACACTTGCTCCAACAGTTTTCAACAAGCTGCTTGGCAATTGCCCCCGTACCCTTTGCGGCCTTGTGGAGGTCCATAATTTTCTCTCTGGTGTCTTTTGACAGCTCTTTAGTCTTGCCCATGGAAGTAGTTTGAGTCTGACAGTCTGTGGGGGGGTCAAAGTGTCTTTAAGGATCTCAGACAGATGCTAGTAATTTAGTAGAAGTGGACTTTAAGGCAGAGTAAATGGTCTTTGAAAGCCAGAATCCTTGCTGGTTGCCAGGCATTCAAATACTTATGTGCAGCAGTGCAATACAAAATAAATTCTTTGAAAATCAAAACATTTTTAAACGCTATGTCTCACTGTGGGAATGTACCTACAATGTAAATTTCAAACCCCTCCATAATTTCTAAGTTGGAGAACTTGCAAAATCGCAGGGTGATCAAACATTTATGAGGCTCATTGTATTTCATACTTCAAATGTCCTAGTTTACCTGAAAGTAGCAAACTATAAAGGAATACAAAAGTACTTAAGTATGTTTTATGTAAGTTGACATGCATTTTAATTAATAGGTGCTGGCTACATTGTGCAGTTATGGTACTGGGCAGTTGTGGGACATCTGTTGCCCAATGTGCTTTAAAATGGGATGAACATTAGGATGCCTTAGGGTTGTAAAATAGGTTTTCTAAGAATTGTGTTAACATATTGGAGAGTGTGTGTCGTTTCTGTGCTTTAAAACTACAAGTGCAATATTTTGCCCATCGCTTGAGGGCTGGAGAAGGAGGATTACATTACATTTCAACTGTAACTTTGTGGAAATTAAAATCAATAAACTTGTAATTTTTTTATTATTTTGTAAAAATGAAAAGGTTGAGCATATATTTATACACTTATATATAGATCATTTTGGGAGAAAGTCT
>CM070039.1:54753512-54815516 GCA_036250615.1 Ptychadena robeensis
CCCCCCCCATTTTTACAAGTCAAACTGAAAAAAAAGACAAGAATATAAAGTGAGGGCTCACTTAAGCCAATGGGGAAATGCCAAATATTTACTTCATCATGATAAACACAAATGGTCTCTTATGAACCTATGGCCTTCTCTTTTGCTTTCATGAATATTCATTTTCTGCATGTTTCTGTAAATAATACTTTATCTATCAAAAACTCAAGCTTCCACCTAGTGTTGTAAATGAATAATTTAGATTTGTATTTACATTGAAGCTAAATGAGCCATTAACAACATTAGATGTAATTAATTGAAACATTCGAGTATTTTTGGACCATAAGACGCACCCAGAGCAGGAAAACCAGAATTTTCTATTACTATCACGGAACACACACCATCTTTCCTATTGATTTTTGCTCACAGAGGAGGAGGGGGTTTATAAGAGGGGGCTTATATTAAATATAAGCCAAGAGCAAATAGAAAAATTAAAGTATATATAAACTCTTTTTTAAAACATTGAATGGTTATCATTATTATACACTAAGCATCTAAATAAATATTCTGTTTATGTAGCATTTGCAAAATTAAGCAGACATGTTTGTTGTTTTAATTAATAGCACTACTACTACTACTATTATTATTACTGGTTGTTATTATTATTACTTTCTACTAATGAGTATTTCTTGTATGTATATTTACAGAGTCGTTTATCAGGATGGATTTTATGGTGCAGACATTTATGTAAGTATTGTTATGTTTTAACTCTTCCTACAAGAACATGGTGTATTTATGATATGATTATTTACATATTTCTGACATATAATACAGGTTATATTTTCTAATAACAAAAAATAGGGCACTCAATGTGACAAAATGCAACAGTTTACATAAAATGGATTAACATAAATATATATTTTTTTTTACCAAGGTCAGATAGTGTTGTGTATGTTTATGTGACTTAATTTATTTTTTTAATGTTGAAAATGTGACCATTGCTTTAATGTCTTGTGTCTTGCTTGTTTTGCTGACCCTTGTCTAGAATAACATTAGTGTTGACACTAGAGGCATCCTCCAATATCACAACTGGTTTGCAATTCTTGGAAAGCTAGGTCAATTTACTCAGAATAGTGGGAGAACTTTTCCAAGATTACAGATAGTAGAGTGTTGTATCGTGTTAACCATCGATAAATATAGAGAGTTTGGAGTTCAAGTGATAGCGTTTATTGGCTAACTGAAGTCATTAGATTACAGAGAAACACAGAATAGATTGAAATATGTCTCATTGGTAGATTCTGAGGAAAACTGAATAAACAGAGGTGCTAAAGGTAGTACTGCACAATAGATGTAGATGTAAGCTATGGTGAAAAGGAAATAGAAAAACTGTTAAAAAGAAGTTTTCACATGAACAAATAACACATATTATACTTTGAGTCTACTAAACATTACCAAAAAGAAGCAAATAAACTTTATATTGGCTGCATATGCTCTGCAGTATATGCCCTCCCAGTTACCAATAAAGTGAGATCTGATATTTAAACTTCCCTGTACTACTTGAAACTATGCATAAATGTTGCTATGTTTCTGCTATATTGTCAGAGATTGTCTGGGACTTATATGTTTATGCTGGACATTGCATAATTATATCCTTGCTGAATTAGTAACAACAAAGCCCCTAACTGAAGTGCGCACACTGCGAACAGGCATGCCCATGCATTTGAATGTTTCTTTTCCTCCATGGCTTATTATGTAAATGTATTTAAATTAACTATTTCTATGAAGACAGCAAACCAAATTAAAGAATTGGCAGGTGTGCATACACTCCCTTAGTTGTTTTTGAATGTGTGTATGTAACTGTGTATGTGTGTCCATTATCAGTCCCAACATTTAGTGTATATTCACATGTACGCCAGTGTGCCTGATGCCCCCATCCATGGTCCATGGTACACAGAGTGAGGTGTTTGCCTAGGTGCCACACCTTTCAGACATTTTGGAGCTGGAACCCTGTTGTTTCAAGATGACGGTGGGAATGAGCTCTGAAGGTTATGTAAACATTTTGTCAGACCTATGTGATTGATAAGTAGTGATGGCGCGAACCCTCCCTGGGGTGTCCGCGAACAGGGCGGGTCGAACTTCAAAGATGTTCGCCGTCCGCTCTGTTCGCGGACATATTCAAATTCCCCGCCTCTAGGCGGGGAATTTGAAACGGAGAAACCGGATGTGACGTCAGTGATGTCACATCCGGTCCGTGGACCGCAACCTGGAACGCATAGTTCCTGGTTACGGCCGCAGGATGTGACGTCACTGACGTCACATCCGGTTTTTCCGCCGGTCTTCTCACTACAAGACCGGCTTCTGTAGTGAAAAGATTCTTCCTCCGGCAGGATTACACAGGTTGTGATCCTGCCGGAGGAAGAATTTAGACCTTCTTCTGGCCGGCGAACAGTACGGGTCGAACACCCGTACTGTCCGCCGGCGAGGCGAACGGCGAACATGCCGTGTTCGCGGCCGAACTGTTCTCCGGCGAACAGTTCGGCCCATCTCTATTGATAAGTATCTTTTATTTAAAATTTGCAAACATTGAGCATACTCCTAATAAAACTATATGAACTATATATGTCATATATCTCAAATATTTAGAAGTATTTTACACATTCTGTAAGGTTAAATAAACCTAGAAACACAACTGCATACCTTGATTGTGCCTGACACATTATAAAGCTTGTACATTTACTGATGTTTATATGAAAAAATATATTTTTATACATTTCCAGCACAAGAGGATGATCGTTCTCCTTGTCATTGTCCATCGCCTCATGTTGTCTGGTTATTATCAGCTTGAAAATTATCTTTAAAATTATCTGGTCAAATAAAGCAACTGTGAAAACTGACTGACACAATGTTTATAAACGATGTTTGAACAAAGTTAATTTATACCTCAACAGTTGAACAGTTAGCACATAATTCCATTAAAATTATTTGCAAACTTAATTTCTTGAGTAATAAAACCATTATGTAGGATGTTTCTGAGAATGCAAAACCCAGTTTTATATTTAGTAAATTATAGTATTGACTATTACATTTCATTGTGTTTATCTGGTTCATACGATACATATGATCTACGATGTCAATGTTTATGTGTGTTTCTAAATATTGTTTACATTGATTTAATAATAAACATTATTATTATCATTTATTTATATAGCGCTAACATATTAGGCAGCGCTGTACAATAAATTAGAGTTGAAACAACACAAGATAACACACAGGAACAGGTTATGACACAGGCGGAGTAGAGGGCCCTGCCCGATAGGCATGCAATCTTATAGGTTGGGGGTAAATTTAATAAACACATTAAAAAGTAATTGTTATCCTCCTACCTTCAGATTAAGGTTGCAAATAATTAATTGTGTTTATGTAATTTACAATTAGATTTTTTTTTAATCTATTACTATACAATTTGTATTATACATGTGTATGATAACCTTCCACATCATTGTGTTTAATAAACCAAATGCTAGATTTCAAGGATAGCAACATATTGTAATCTCTTAGCATATAGTAACAAAATACATGATATTCTGCAAATTGTACTTCATCATCTTCTCTCGTGTTTAACTTATTCTATACTTTTGCATACAGAATAAAAACAAAAGTGATCATTTACTCAGGTATCGTTGTATTTGGTGTTGATGATGAAGTTTCTACTTTAACACTGAATACAGCCTCTACTGATTTTTTTTTTTTAATCATTAAGTTTTATTGAGTAAATAAGTATAACATACATGTAAAGAGAAAATCAACTGTATCCAATACAAAGAAATGGGATACATTTGGGGATAGAAAATTTTTTGTCAGAAATATCGACCATTCGGATCATTAAGCAAACCACAGGTGCATTTACCGTACCACAACCGTGGCAAGGCAAAAAGGACCATGAGTACCGGCAGATCTTTCCGGAAAAAGTGGAAATGGAAAATCCCCTGACTTCTAACTGGAAAAATGTATAAGGAAACAATATGATGATATATTCAAATGTGGACCATAAAACAAAGAAAGTTAAAGAAAAGTATAGAAGAACACAGTATATGAAGAGGGAAATATAAGGGCAGATAGAGAGAAGAGGGGGATGCAGATCTATGTACACACTAGAGGATGTGAAAAGAGTCCATGCCGCCCAGATGGAAGCAAACTTATCCTCTGTGTTGTGTAGGGACTCAGTGAGGTCTTCCATCAGATAAATTTCTGAGACCTTAGAGAACCAGAGTGCGGTGGTGGGAGGAAAGGGTTGTTTCCATAGCATCGGGATACAGGCACGGGCTGCATTAATGAGATGCTTGAGGAGAGATTTTTTGTAAGTCACAATAGGTAGTTGATTGAGGTGTAGTAAATAGGGAGCCGGCGACTCACCCAGATCTTGGTCAGTGATGGTTTTAATGTGAGAACGAACTCAGTTCCAGAAGGGCTTGATTTTGACGCAATCCCAAAATATGTGAAGCAGCGTGCCCACGTCTTCTTCACATCTCCAACACTTATCCGAACTTGTCGGATGAAATTTGTGCAATTGGGATGGAACCCTATACCACCTGGAAACAACTTTGTATCCTTGTTCCTGAAAACGGGAGGCCATTGACGATTGGTAAGCAACTCTGAGGAGTTTCTCTGTTTGTGAACGGGAAAATACCATCGAAAGATCCTTCTCCGAAGCCTTCAAGAAGGGCAGGGAGGTGTCTTCTGCTGGTGCGACCAAAGAGTTATAAAATCAGGGAGATGGAGTGCCTCACCGGAGAAGCCTTCCTGCAGGTCTTTTCAAAGTCAGTGAGGGGTCTTGAGTAGTTACCTGCAGAGGGGATGCTGTGGAGAAAGTGGCGTAATTGGAGGGTGCTCCAGAAATGAGGTTGCAATTCCGCCAGTCCCCTTATTCTTTCCAGGGGGAACCATTCCGATTGTTCTAAAAAGTCTATGGCCCGAAAGAGCCCCCTATCCGCAAGTGTTGAGAAGGGTTTTGAGTGTACCCCAGGCGGAAAATCTGGGTTATTTAAGATTGGGAACAACGGGGATGGGGACGGGGAGAGCCCGCTGTTGCCAAGGAGCTTTCTGGAGATGGCGATCGTGTTACCTATCGTTGGGTGGTTTGCGATAGAGGGCGGGAGGTGATTGTCTAACCAGGGTAAACCACGGAGGTCCCATGGAGAATCTTCTTGTTCCATACCCACCCACTGCTTGTGTGACGCATGACAACACCAATCAACAAGTCTGGTCAGATGTATGGCTTTGTAATATTTATAAATATCTGGTAGCCCGATTCCACCTTTACCCTTAGGGTAGCATAGCGTGGAGAAGCTGATCCTGGCAGATCTATCCCCCCAAATAAATTTCCCTATGGCCGAATGAAGTTGAGAAAAGAAAGATGGGGAAATTTTGATAGGGAGAGCCTGCATGGTGTACAGTAGTTGTTGGAGCACCGTCATTTTAACGGCAGCGCATCTCCCGAACCACGATAGAGTAACGTCTCTCCATTTTTTAAGGTCCATCTTAATTTATCCAAGAAACGGAGTGAAATTGAGAGGGAGAAGCAACCGAGTGTCCATACTAATGTGAACTCCCAGGTATTTAATCTTGGCTTGTGCCCAGCGAAATGGGAAAGAGGGTGCCAGTTTAGCTAGATGTGAGGGGGAGAGATTAATAGGGAGTGCCTCCGATTTTGTAATATTTATTTTGAAATTGGAGAACTGACTATATTCATATAGGGATGCTAAGAGGTTAGGGATGGATACGTGAGGTTTAGTTATAAACAATAAAAGGTCATCTGCATAGGCAGCTATTTTATGGTGACCCGATTGTTTGGTCACACCCTGAATATAGTATCCAAGAAAGCATGTGTGGACCTAGGCCTACATAGCGCAGGGTGGACTCCATCAGGTTCCATGAGACCCTATCGAATGCCTTTTCAGCATCGAGAGTTAATAGGATGGTTGGGGTATTCGTGGAGGAGGCCGAATGAATTATGTTCAAAACTCTGGTAGTATTATCCCTCGCTTCCCGGTTGGGAATGAACCCCACCTGATCTGGGTGTATGAGATTTGGAATGAATTTGATTAGCCTGTTAGCTATCATTTTAGAGAAAACTTTGAGGTCTGTATTAAGGAGAGCTATTGGTCTATAACTGCCGCAAGCTGTAGGGTCTTTACCCTCTTTCGGGATAAGAGAAATGTGAGCTCTAAGTGAATCGGCAGTAAATTGTTTCACCTCCCGAATTGAGTTAAAGGCAAGCAAGAGGTGAGGAGACAGAGGCTCTTTGAATTGTTTAAAATATAGGCATGTCAGACCATCTGGCCCTGGGGCTTTGCCATTTTTCGTAGTTTTTATTGCAAGCTCCAATTCTTCCAACGAGAATGGAGACTCCAGCTCCTTACTTGCGTTTTGGTCGAGAGTGGGCATCCCTGAGTTGTCTAAGTATTTTTGTATGTCTGCTAGGAGAGTGGAGCCATTGGAATTATTGGTAGATGAAGGGAGGTAGATGTATCTACTGCGCGGTTGATCTGAAAGTAATGATTGATCTCTTTGATCAGGTCTTGGCATGTAAGAGGGTCTGAAAGTAGGGCTTTATTTAAGTGCCATGTTGGGGACCGAGCAGGAAGGTCCACAAGGTCCAACCAGAGATTAATTGGGGCATGGTCTGAGAATGTGATATTGTCAATAGAGGCCCCGCGGATCTTGGGAAGGTCTCTCTGGGCAACAAAGAAGTAGTCCAGTCTGGAATACATTTGGTGTACTTGGGAAAAGTATGAGTAATCTCTGGAGGTGGGGTGAACACATCTCCAGCTATCTACGAGATGGTGACCATGTAAGTCTTTTTTCAGGCATTCAGCTTGGTGTAAGAGATGTGGGAAGTGCCCTTTGAGACATCAATTAGAGGATTTAGCGCTACATTGAAGTCACCACCTAATATGAGGGTGCCCTCTTGAAAAATAGAAAGTGTGGTCAACACTTTTTGCATGAATATCAGTTGAACTAGGTTGGGGAAGTAAACATTGGCCAATGTGACCATCTGCGAACCAATCAAGCCCTTCAGGAAAATGAATCGTCCATTGGGATCAGTACAAGTGTCAATCAAAGACCATGGGACGCTCTTGGAGAAGAGGACACTAACCCCTTTAGCTTTAGCGATGGGTGAGGGGCAATGGTAGACCGTGGTGTAGTAGGAATTTTGTAATTTAGGGATCTTCGAGAGCTGAAAGTGGGTCTCTTGAAGAAATGCTATGTGGGATTAAATTTTTTTGAGGTCATTGAGCAATCTTGACCTTTTTTCAGGGACTGATAAACCTCGAGGGAGAGAGAAGTTAAAGTGGGAATTGATGGGGGGAAGGAGAACTAAGGCAAATGGAAAAGCAAAAAACAAGAGAAAAGAGATACTAAGGAGTACCTCAAAACGTTCTAAAGAAACGGGTTATAAACTCCAAGAACACGTAGGTTTAAAGTAGCCTATGTGGGAGCGATGGAAGGCAGGCGAGGGGGGGACCGAACCAGGGGAGTCTTGATGTGTTTTAAACATGTATTGAGATAACAACTCACTAGAAGCAAAAAGGAATGTATAATGGGAAGGATGACAAGCAATCTTATGTCAGGTGACGGTGTATGGGAAGGGGAGAGGTTAACCAGGAGGAGGTGCTGTATCTGTATGTGTGAGGGATAAGGGGACAGTAGTTCAGGGAATGTGCTACAACAACTGAGGGGGAAGTCATGAATAGACGCATAACAGTAATGTCACGACAAACCAACCTTTTAGGCGAACTTTGAAAAAACGAACTTTAGACTGGTTAAGTCCAAGTGGTAGTGTGAACTCTTCGTAACAGAGAGAAACATATTCCTATTACATAACTGAACTGTTTTGCAGCGTGGTAAAAGATTGAGCCTGCAGGGGTACGAGACCATCCAATTCAAAATTAAGGTGTAGACCAGATGTGACAATAGAAAGCAATGTCAAGGTCTGAACAATACCATTGGATTATATGCAATAGGTTTGGGATGGAACAAAACCGGTATCATCCACGTTAAGATGACACTATGAACTCATTGTTCCAGTGACTAGTAAGTCCTACAGAACCACATGAACAAAGCTCGTGTCCAGCTATTCCTTTACTGTAATGTGGGCTTTTTGTGACCCTGACTAAAAGGGACATATTACAGTGCAGAAACCATTTTGGAACTTACAATAATCTTGACAGAGAAAGAACTGGTCTAATTCACATATATATTCTAGACTAATTGTCCTAAGACCCAGCTCAACCAGTTTGCAACATGCAATTGGGATCAACATGGGGGGAGTACAAGTCTGGCCCAGCCCTCTGTAGCAATAGTCAGTAGAGTCCAACATCAAAACTAAACCATATTGAAACAAGTAATGAAATTGACATGTACAGGCTGAAGGCCCTAGTCGCTGTGTGACCCCACTGAACAGAGGCCGCAGTGAAGTATGAGGATGGGCTCAAAAGGAGCAAAAAGAACTATAAATCGTGACATCCCCATTATTAAGGTAGAGCCAGACCATCCCTGCGGCCCATATAACAAGAATACAACCAGCTGATACTGTGCTAACTTTATCCACTGTATATAGCGATCTTGTCATAAGTAAAGCACTAAAAGTTATTAAGCACAGAGGCAAGCATACATAACATGTGTAAATACCGGGATAAAAGATAGTATAAGTGAAACCAGTGCTTAACCTCACTGAACCGAGGCTGCACTGATAAGATAATTGTTTGAGAAGAGGTAGTCCGTAGGCTAGTGAAGGTCAGAGGTGTAATGCGATGAGTGCGGAAATAGTCCAAACAAACTGTTACAGGCTCAAAAGCCTATGTAGCATACCTGAAATAGACCCTACATTTCATGAGAGCTTGGAGTGGTGATTCTAGGCGGCGAACTTCTCTGAGGAGGCCTCGATCGACTTCGGAATCGTGGTCGTTGCGGCAATCCGACGGGTGTGGGAATGTCCATATGAGCCTTCAGCCAGTCTGGGACCGAGATAGGGTCAGCGCCTAGGAATCCAAAAAGATCCGGGAGTTGTGTGTGTCTGTGTAGGTGAAAGGTGTCTTCATTTTTCCGAATCCGAAGGTGAAAAGGATGGCCCCAGGCATAGCTGGCGTCTTTCAAGCGAATGAGATCAAGGGCAGGCCGGAGGCAGCGCCTCATCTGTAGAGTATTCCTCGAGACATCCGGGAGAATTTGGAGGCGGGCCCCAAGTCGACCGGACCATGGGACCACGCCTTACGCATGAGTTCATCTTTCAGTGTAAAAAGGTGAATGCAGCACAAGACATCTCTAGGTGGGGCATTGGGTGCTAAACGTGGAGCTTGTACCCTGTGTATCCTGTCCATTATGATATTAGTATCTAGTGGGCGATTTAGAACAGTGTTGAATATGGCGGTAACTGTTGCTTTAAGATGCCTCTGGGAGCCCACGGATCCTGACGTTATTTCTCCTATTCCTATTCTCGTTATCTTCAGAGTGAAGGAATAGATCAAAATATTGCTGTTGAATTTGTCATTGATTGAACTCTAAATTGTATAAGCGAGCTTCAACTGTTGTTGAGGAGGTTTCCAGGGTCGAGACACGTACATCAATAGCAGCAACTGTTTGATTGACCACATCTAATTCCTTTCTCAGTGCACCTTCTATTCTCTCACCCAGAGCCTCTAGGTCACCCTTAGACGGGATAAATTGGAGCAGGGCTTGTAGTTCCTGCGGCAGTATGTGACCTTCTGACACTGAACCGTCAGAGATGGAGGGAGAGTTGGGAGGGGAGAAGGCAGGAGAGTGTATGGGGGAGGATCCAGAGTCACCTGGTGGTGAGACCGGGGGTGCAGTAGGTTGTGGTTTGTTCTCTTGTAACTTTTGGGCCGCCGCTGTGCCTTGGCGGGTTGACGCCATTTTGTTTTTATCTGTGGTTTTGGCTTGTTTATCCTGTTGTGGATAGAATGACCGAAGGTCTGCGGACGACCGCTGAGAACCTTTCTTGGAGGACTTGTCACCCTTCGACATGAATACTGACTGGATGTGAGTTGAGATAACGCTAGACAGTCACTTATTGAACTCCCCTATCACGGAACCCCCCTGAGGAGCGTGATCAATCCTCATGTCCAAAGCTTGTGTCTTAAGTGCTGGTTTAATAAAGATTGGATGATGTGGCTTTTGAACAGGACCCAAGTGAACAGATCAAGTAAAAGTGGGGTGTAGAGGAGCAGTCAATTACTTTAAGATGAGCCACTGATAGTAATGGGCAGTATGGTAGGCTTGAAAAAACAGGAGAACCTGACTGTAGGCCTCAATTCAAGATGAAGCATGGACCTGAGCAAAGATTGGACAGTCCACTCCAATAAATGGCTTTGAGGATGGAAAGGAAGTCCCAATTTTTGCGGAGTAGGCCGCATCCACAGCCTAAATTTTGGGGCCTGGCGATGTCTGGTGCGTTCCAGCGCAGAATCCGGGTCTCTTGGGGGGACCGGACCACTCCAGGGGGTGTTGGTGAATTCCGGAGGGTAATATGTAGGTTTTGGAGCCGCTGTATAGCAGAATTTGGGGACTTAAGTGCGTGGTAGGCCAAAGCCGCGGGCTAAATTTGGAGCCTCCCGATTTGCAACGCACACCAGCGCGAGTTCCTGGGCGCCTGGGGGGACCAGACCGTCCCAGTGGATGTCCGCGGCCTCCTATGGATGCAGGGAGGGTGATTAGGGACCACTGCACAGCGGTATACGGGCCCAGAAAGCGCGAGGTAGGCCGAAGCCGCGGTCTCGTGTAGAACCGGAGCCCGGGTGTGCGGCGCGCAGTTGTGCAAATAGGATCGGTGAGTCCCGACGGTGGTCTGTGGCCGCTTTGCAACGTCTAGAAGGATGGTGTATGCCTTTGAACTGGGAGGAAGCACGGAGCTCAGAAATGGTGCTTCTTCTCCCCTGCCTGCCAAGCCACGCCCCCCGATTTTTTCTAATTTTTGTAAGTTGATTAAATAAAGGGGTGTGGAAGATTCACGGGGTCAAGTTAAGTGTTATGCTGCCAGGGAAGGACACCCACTACTTTGCTGAGTAGATAAAGCTAAACAACCCTAATTTTACAATGTGTATATGTTAAATATAGATTGATTAGCTGTATTCATTGTAAATGTACACAATTCAACTTCAGCAAAATTTAAGGGCCTAGTTTGAGTTATCTAATCTAGGTTAACTGAATTCCCTACATAGCTTTATCCTTCACAACAGTGTTGCTTATTGCTTATATCTGTTAATGTTACACATATAAACACTAAGAAAGGTCATTGACACACTTTAAATCATGTCCCATTACTGTATGCTGCTGACCATGGATTTCTTTAATCGATTATGCACCTTGACTTCTATTGTGCATAGTACATCATAACATTTAGCCAGCTCTCCTGTTATTCTTCACTATTGATCATGTACAATTTAAGCGCCATGCTATTGTGAAATATCAATTGCAGAATCAGATCACAAGTCACAGGAGAGTCATTTGGGTACCTGATCGTGGAAATCTATCATCATATGTGGATAATTTATTGCACAGCTGAACATATATTATAAATTACATACATCATCTGGGATTAAAATGAAAAGTTTGCGTCATAAATTATTATTAGACAATGTATCCATTTGTCACATACTATGCTTGACATACTGTATGTGCTGTTGCCTTTTACCTCTTAATGAGCAATTTGAAGATGACAGGACAATAGTCCTAAGAGAATACTGGGTGCTCAAAAAGGGAATAGGGATTTCTATTTGGAATACAAATAGTATTTTTTTTATCTTTAGAGACTGGCCTCTGTTTGTTAATTGGCATGCTGAGATCCATTTGAAATGGTTGATGTAACACTGTGGCCCACTAAAGAAGCTCTGCTGTTTTCAAAGATTGATAATCAATGCATCACTGAATACAGTTCTTTGAAATACAGCATTTGTTTATCCTCTTTGCTTAAATGAGTAGCTGCAATTACTGTTACTTACAAAGGAATGATAATGGATGAAGAAATGCACAGCATTGATACCAACTTACAAAGCACAACTGCAATTTTTCTGATTCTTATGTTATAAACATAATGTAATAATTTTTCTCATGAACGTGCATATTGCATAATTTAAGAGCCACAATCAAACAAAAACACTACTTTTCAAAATGATCTTATTTTTTGTGCAAAAAAAATATAAATATAAAACAAATTGTTTGTTTAACCGCAAGCTTTAACATATTCAGATAGTAAGTAGATATTTTAATAGAAACGATTAATCAAATCATTATAGAAATTGGAAGCATGTATACCTGAGGCTAATAACAAAAAGAATAAGGTCAATACAAGCCCATATGTTCAATGTTTGCAGAAGTTTATACGTATAGTTCTAACAGCACATGTTGATGTATTTAACTGTTTTTAACAATATAGTCATAACTGCTTATTATACATAATCTAATTATATTCATGATGTTGATAAAATGCATTTTAAAGGATTTATTACATCTTACCTTTTTTCCAGGGTGGTTATGCAGCCTATCGATATGCCCAGCCTGCAACGGCTACTGCAGCTGCCTACAGTGACAGGTATGGAAGAACAATAAACTACTTAATGATTTGTTCGTTTTTAATGTTTTTTTCTGCAACATATAAACAGAGGTGACGGAAAGGCATACAGTTTAGTTTTGAATTACCATATGCACTTATTTATACTGAGATCAATATAAAATAAACCAGGCTAGAACTAAAGATCGTTGAAATTTCGACTTCAACTTTGAACTTAATTTATGCAAAGAAAAAAATTTCACAATGTTTCCACGACCCATCTCTACATTTCCAGCAATTTTGGTGATGATACCATTTTCAGAGGCTTTGCAATCAGTTCACAAAGTCAGCAAGTAGAAAATAATTAAAGATGATTAAAGATACAGACAGGGAAAGGGAAAGACAGCAGCAGCACAAGAGAACTCCTGAATCAAGCAGTGATAGGTAAATCTACTATTAAATGAGCTCCTCAATATTTATTTGAACCAACCATTTTTTTATTTTTCCTTGTACAAAAAGGGGGTCACCTATAGTCCATTTTGCCTATGTGCAAAGATAAACCTTCAATTTGATATATGATAAATATGATACATTTGATCCAATTTGATCAAATGCTGACATTTGTATATTAGCATGCAAATGTGTGAAAATGAATGTAGATTGAAACTGAAATACAACCACCCCTGTGCTTTACTGGCTCGAATTCAGTCTGTTACATTCTGCATGCTATTGTTGATGTTGAAATTTCAGCATCTCAATGACCATTCTCTATCAGTTAATTGCTCTAAATAATAGTCCCAACCTTTGGGCCACTAAGCCATTTCTTCATTGGCATTAGTTCTGTTGCCTCATACCAGCAATTTAGTTCTAAAAGCAGAATTCCATCCATTATCTTCCATTCCCAAAAAAGATAAAAAGCTTTCTTATTCTGTTTTCAGAAGATATTCAGACCCTTATCTCTTTAAAATTTTGTTAAGATGCATTCTGATGCTACAATCATTGCAATTCTTTAATCTACACACAGTACTCCATAAAAATATTAAAAGGGCTGTACATTTATTAAAATATACATGTTAAATCTCATTTTAATACTATATACATATACATAAATTCATGAGGAATAGTGTGGCATTTATATCATATAGTATACATAGTAAAAACCCTACCCTAATTGTGGGACTTTAAATGGCACCCCATGCAGAAATAATAATGCATAAGAGGTAATAGATATCCAAACATGTTTAACACATTTTAATAAAAGTTACAATGACAATGTTAAAATCACTATAAGCATAAAGTGCATTACATATAAAGCTTTAGTCGACACGTTTCGCCCAGGACAATTTTACAGTAAGGCACTGTTAAACATAAGGATAACAATATCAATGCAAATTACAAAAATGATAAGAGAATACTTTGGACCAGCATATGTCTAGGGAATCCATGCACTCTGAATCCAGTGTCCTGTAGGGGGTCACCAAGGTATTGTGATCTTATCTAGCTTTTATAATAATTTGGAAGATTTAATCCCACCAATGAGGTATTATTATATTGACTTGACTATAATTTAATAATTTGACCTATTTTTGTAATTTGCATTGATATTGTTGTCCTTATGTTTAACAGTGCCTTACTGTAAAATTGTCCTAAGGAAAACGTGTAGTCACAAGCTTGATATGAGAATGTAATGTAATGCACTTTATAATTTTATAATTTTAACTTTTAATAAAAAGGTGTTTAACATGTTTGGATAATCAATATCTCAATGTCTCACATGGTGCTATTTAAAATCCCACAATTAGGGTAGGTTTTAACTATGTATGTTTATTCAGTGATGGGAACCTCAATAGTTAGTATATTTGGTTTAATTTAACTAATTTAACTCAAATATAAGTAAGTCTCTTTTGTCTGTATCATATAGTATTTTTTGGAGATCTTTAATCTCCAGCTTCAGTGTTTAACTATATTTACTGAAAGAATATTTAGGTACCTCAGCATAATTATATAAGGAACTGCATTTAGAATTATGGGACCACTAGGAAACAAATGATCTGATGTTGCTCGCTGTTAAAAATTGCTTTCAGAAAGAAATATATAATAAAGAAAAGAGTATATAGTTTAGTACTGAAAAAATGATCAATGCACCTTTACATGAAAACCTGTTGCCTCTAACTTAAAATACTCCAAGCTCCCCTGCACTTTTATCTCCATACCATAACTGCTGTCCAAATTGATGGTTTGTACTCAACCAGTAAATTCCTCTTTGTGTTGGGAACACTTGCAAATTAGAGACCCAGTGAAATGTTGTGCAGGTGGCACAAGAGAAAACGATGGGGATAGACTGTAAACCTTACATGGATTAGAAGGGTGGAGGAAGGAATGCATTGTTAGCACTACAGTTTCTAAATCCAATATTCCATTTCTTAATATATCCATTAATAGTAGTGTGTAAGTAAAGTTACATAGAACACATTTTGAACAGGTTGACTTGTCAGCTATGAATAACTACAACATTTAGAACTCTCTACTCAACAAGGCACTTCTTTAATTTGATACGTACTTGGAAGGATTAGGAATGTTTAAATAGAGGAATGCTTATTGGTAAAAGTACATGTATGTCTATACATATAGTAGATAATCAGTTGGATGTTGCTTAATGTGCATTGCATGAAAGTACACAATTTTAATATAAAGAAAAATACTGCATGAATGGTTGATGCATGCTCTGCCAGAAAGGTAAGACAGCTTATGATATATGCTGATTTCAATTAATTTCATTTGTATTTGATAAAAGATGATTGGAGAATTGCTTTGATGTATGTCCATGTCATCAACTCAGACTATTAAGCAATAACTTGTGAAAGTGCTATTTTATTTTGATTACATGAAATGCTAGCATGTTCTAGTTTTAATGGTTGCTGAAATAGAATTTTTTCCAGATTAATAATTTTTGTGACAATTAAGGCTCTGTTACAATGTAGTTGTGCATGCTTAAAGAATTGTATCTTTAACTTTTTGCATGTACAGTTTCAGCTCTCATATGGATAAATCAATGTTTGAATATGCAAAAAAGTGCATGTATTCGTTATGTATAACCACCTTCTCTCGTATAGTTATAACACTGTCCAGTGCCATATATTGTAGCAAACCTGTAAATTGTGTATTGGTAAATTTTTAATTGTTTATTATCGTTATCAAAAACTTTTTATTTATACACCTGTTAATCTGTTCTTCCGATGTAAAGACTACGGGAAGAAGAATCTCTTGTAGTCCAGTCAAATTGTACGATTTTGCAGTGTTGTTGGCTGGATAACAACATCAGTATATTGAACTACAGAATGTAAAGTTATTTTAATTAGAAAACAATGCATTAGAGGTATTTTTCCAAAGAAAAATATGAACATATATAGAGATGATTGATTCTGATTATCACTTGATATTAGATTCCCAATAATATTGTAATAACATTTTAGAAATTTTTTTTGCATCTCCCAAATGAGTAATATCCATTAAAACACCTTCTTATGCTATAAGACATTTGTATACAGAAGTTTGTTTAATTTATAAATGCTTCAGCATTTATCTGTCAGAACTAAAGGTTTGATGATACAATGTTTAGTAATAATGAGTAAAAATAACCCACACCTTTCCTTTATACTGGGGAGGCCTTGGCATTAAATCATTATCAATGGAATAGTGTCAGAGTTTCCTTTTAGTGCAAAGTTAACAGTTTAATAATTTGCCTTTAAGTAAGTGACAGTATCTTATTAAGATTGCAAGCAATTATGTCTAATTTTTTGTGCATTCGTTGAACAGGGAGTTTTGGCTTCTTCAAGCTTAGTCATAAAATGTGTGCTAAACTCCTCTTGTGGTAGCAAGGCGCACTGTGGCATACAACATCTACAACAAAAAATTATATTTGTAGCTTGGGTACAGATGAAAGTATGAGGCTTGGATTTGAATAATAGTTTCAGACCTTCACTCACTATAACTGGACATATATTAAAGTTACTGCAATTCCCTTACATTTGAAACAATAGTTATAAATATAATTCTGTGTCATTTTTTTATTTCAGCAAAAATAATGCTACAAAAAGTAGCATTAACTCAAGCCTTGACAGTGAAGAGCACTGATAGCTGGGTGCACAGGGACTGTCAGGCCATTATCTGCTTTTGCTGCTGTGCTGCATGACCTTGGGCAAGCTCTTTGCCTTGCCATACATTTCACAGTTGAAAATATATTTGCATCTTAATTGTGCTTTCCTTCATGAATAATAAAAAGAAAACAGGTTGCACATGTGATTTTTCCTGAATCAAAAATACAGGAATGAAAAAAGAATTCCCTTTTCTTTTGTTTGCCCAGCGGGTCTCATATGTGATTAAATAGCCTGTTTTGTCAATAAGACAATATATATATATATATATATATATATATATATATATATATATTGTGTATTACATACTTAAAATGTATTAATTCAAGCTATTTTTAAAATTTCAGTCTTTTACAATGCTGAGTGTCATGTTATAGTTATATTATTAAATTAGCATTTTTATTTAGAATCAACTAAAGTAGATGTTTACCCCAAGTCCCATGTCATATTAGTAACTGTGTAGGAGTTATATATTTTTAGGGTTCTACTAGATTAAGTTCTGCTGCAAGAAAACTCATGGAGAAGTGCATTATCAATTTGGTCAGCTCATCATGTTGATCATTCCTAATTTTCTTTAGTGTTGATCGCGAATATTCAAATTGCAAATTTCTATTGTAAATATCAGCTCTTTGAGAATTCGAGAAATTTCAAATATAGTGCTATATCTTTGTTAATGTGAATATGCAAGATATTTTACATCAGTACCTGTAACTGCTTTCACAATATCCGCATGTACAAGTGCGAGTTTGCGTAATGATGGAAATAAATTATTAGTTTTTATGTAATATTGTTTTATTCGCAATGAAGGTAATAATGACTGGAAATCACGAATTCTCGAATTTACCAATTTACCCAATATTAACCCAAAAATGTGCTATATCATGGGATTTTAAGGCCAGGGCCCCTATATCAATGCAGCTCATACTTCAATCCCCCAGTCAGTGAACTTTTCACCTTTACACATGGAAGAGTTGTGCAGTCCTAGCACTTGGTAACCCTAGGACCTATGTGTACTAAAGGTTTATCCAAATCTGTGAGCTTGATCCTAGTGATGTCGTTTGGAATAAGCAAGAGCCAGGTCAGATTAGGGCATTAACCGACTAGTCGATTTGTAGTAGAATAGAGATGGTTAAATTTGTCTACTCCTGACAGGAATGGACTAGTTGCCTCTGTGAGTGCTGTAGTGGTTGACGACTTTCCCCAAGCTATTTTAAGACTACTAGAATCCAATTACGATTAATATATATATATACATATATATATATTATTTTTTTATTTTTTATATATGCACTAAACTACTTTAATAGTACTTTGACAATGCATACCTCCTAACAACCTAATGTCCATAAAGTAAGGTTACCAAGTAACGAACAAATTGGACACATAAATTCTAAGGATGTGATTTTACATTGGCCAAAACATAGAGGACAATATTTCTAATAAATTACACATGGAAATCATCCTCAGTAAAATGTGTATTCAATTACTCTAATACTGGTCCTTGGGCAAAGTGTAACATGGCCTTAACATTCTGGATTCCAAACGCTTATTGAATATAGAAAATCAATGTTAAAATTCTGTTCATGTTGTGGTACAATGTATGTAATTTGGAGATTTTCAGTTCAGTTGCAATGCAATTATTAATGAGGAAGAAAAAACTTTTTTTTTGCTATAGCTGGCCATATACATTCCATATTATTCTGTTTGAATGAGCAGTATAGTTGATCATTTAATTGAATCATTTATATATCAATAAAATTTTATGAATATTATTAACCTCCCTAGCGCTTCTGATGGCACCATCTTGTCCTGCACTTGCTTATGCAGTATTGCAGCTGACAAGATGTAGCCGTCCAGCTAAGCTCAGATCTCCTGGCTGCACACTCTGCTCTGTGCTGTCCGGGGATCTGAACTAAAGCAAGCCGGCTGTGTCACCTCTCTCCCAGCCTAATTTGCCACGGGACATTCATATGCAAATTGGGATATCTTCAAAGAGCACACCTGGAATATCACCCCCATTGTCATTCCAGATGTGATCTTTGAAGTTAACCCTTTCAGAGGGTTGCCAAATGCCATTGTATTGGATACAGTGATAATTTTATCCAATACAATTCAAAACAAAAACAAAATAGAAATGTTATTATAAACTAACATAAATACTGTTTTGAAATCAATAAATACTGTTTTGAAATCAATAAATACTGTTTTGAAATCTTTCATACCAAATAAATATTCAAGAGATTTAAGCATTCAAATGATACATTTTATCATTTTTTATGTACTTTTTTATAATAATTGTGTGTTTCAAACATTTTTATATTCAGGATTAGACCCTTGTACGGACAGATTTTTGGAAATTACAGGCATACAACACATAAAAAAATTCCATTAGAGTCTATGGTGCACTTTTGGTACAGAAATCTGGAGCTTGCAAGAGCGCTAGGGAGGTTAAAGAAACATGAATAAAATTAAGTGTAGCATCAAAGGATTTTAGACCAGTCTGGTTAAATGTTTACGTGAGTTACATGAGCATCTGGCAAGATAGATTCTACATTTATAAATTGATTTCTATTTGATCAACGTTTATATACTAATTAATCAAGAAAAAATGTATAAATCTCCTTTATTTGCATCATTTGGTGTGTTGTGTAGTGTGTATCTGTTTTTTTTTCTCCTGAATTGAGAAATACTGACATATTGCAAGTTAGGGATGTTGTACTAAATGATAAAGATAGTTTACATCTGACATTTCAATGTAAAAAATCTTAACATGATATTTAGCCTTAAATATTTTACAGAGTCTAAGGAGGAGTAAGGAGTGAGAGGTAGTAAGTAGTGATGGCCGAACATCGGCCTGGACTGTCCGCGAACGGGCGGGTCGGACTTTTAAAGAAGTCCACCGTCCGCCTGTTCGCGGACACATACAAATTCCCCGCCTCTAGGCGGGGAATTTGAATCGGAAAAACCGAATGTGACGTCAGTGATGTCACATCCGGTCCCTGGAACGCATCCTGGAACGCATAGTTCCTGGTTGCGGGAGTCGGATGTGACGTCACTGACGTCACTTCCTGCTCCGGGCCGGGGATGAAGCCGGGCATGAAGCCGGGCATGAAGCCGGTCTTCTAGTGAAAAGATTCTTCCTCCGGCACGATCTCGCAGGTTCTGATCCTGCCGGAGGAAGAATATAGATCTTCTTCTCGCCGGCGAATGGGGCGGGTCGAACACCCGTACTGTCTGCCGGCGAGAGGGAGGGCGAACATGCTTGTTCGCGGCCGAACTGTCCACCTTGCGGACAGTTCGGCCATCACTAGTAGTAAGAAGTGATGGTAGGTCTTACAAAGGAAAAGGCTTTGTTTGTTTGTTTATTTCATACATCCAAACATTATCAAGGGAAAACCTAAATGACAAATAAATACATGTATGTTTTTCACGTATTATGGGGTTTTATCCTATTTATTGTAATAAATTACCGTATTTTTCGGACCATAAGATCCACTTTTTTACCCCCAAAATTGGGGACAAATAGTGCCTGCGTCATATGGTCCGAATGTACGACCCCCGCGGCCACTAAGCTGCCGGTGGTTGCACCTTGGCTTCCCGCCAGCTCTCCCGGCACGGAGATTAGTCGGGGAACTGGAGGAGCTATCAGTTGAGAGATGCCGACTGGTGTCCGGCCCTCCCATCTGAACTGTGTAATTGCCAATGCCAGCAGATCTCTGCTGGCATAGGCAATGGAGAGAGAGAGATGAACTGCCATCTTTCCCTCTCTCAGTGTCCATGGGAACTGCAGTCACTGTGCAGCTCCCACTGACACAGTAACAGCTATTCAGAGCAGAGGAGAGGGAGAAGACTGCAGGTTTATGCCCCCCTCCTCCTCCTGCCGATCAGTGTGGAGTATGATGCTGAGTCTGAGAGTGTACTGCTGCTAGTGACATCTACTGGCTGAATTGGATACTGCATTCACTGAATTCAATGCATTAAAGCAGTTTTACACTCAAAATAAAAAAACAGACATACATTAAACAGACACAATACTCACCTGTCAGCAGTTCAGATGCTGGGAAACTGCTACACAAAAAAAAAACCGACACTAAACTGTCTTCACTTGCTTGCAGATGGCATGCTAGCATCTTGGCTCCTGGCATCTGCACACTTCCGCCCACACTGACCCCCCTCTCCTCCCCTCTCCTCTCTACCTCCTGTGTCTTCTGATCAGAGCTGCAGAGACTCGTAGGGGAGGGGGGGTTTGTGAAGAGGGGGAATCGTCTGCTGACGATTTCCTGCCTGGGAGAGAACTCTCAGACACCTCTTCGGCTGCCTAGGCGCGATGTAAGGCAGTGGGAGGGGGAGCACTCCTGACAAGCTTCTCTCCAGCTGTCAGAAGAAATTTTTTTACTACAATCAAGGATCTCAGCATTATCGGCTTAGCTGCAGCTGATAATGCTGAGTGACCTCCCAGGTGGTAGGTCCACTTTAACCCAATTGATGTGAAAACGTATTAAATCTATTTTTCTGGTTTTCCTGCTCTAAAAACTGGGTGCGTCTTATGATCCAGTGCATCTTATAGTCCGACAAATACAGTATATTTACTGCACTAAGTGAAGAAGAACCACTTTTTTTAGTCAATCCTCCCCAATATCCTATGTAAGTGAATAAAATGATAAATGATTTGCACACTGAATGCCCATTTAGGTTTAAGAAGTAATATTTTAGGGGGAATAAAATAATGAACCAACATATCTGCAACATTCAAACACTCCCAACCTTATATCTGTGTTAAAATAAAGAAAATATGTACACTACAGGAAAGAATGCATATTTCATTTTACTAGTCACAACAATACTTTCTATTATGTCTACATTAAATCTCCTACATTCACATAGGATACAATATATTATCTTTCATTAAAAACTGTTGCAGTATGGTAGGACTGAATGAGCATATGTTTCAAAGGAGACATTAAAAATAAACAGGTTGCAGAATATTTGCTGAGTGATTTATTTCCTTGCATTGTTCCTAAGAATGACATGCACAGAATTATTAAAAGGGACAAGGCTTCATGATCAGAATGGTCTTTGTGTTCCTGTAACAACAATTTGCATTTAATGACTTGAACTGCATATATTTTTAAACCTGTTATGCCTATTAAATTGAATAGTAGACCAAATATGTTTGATGCTGCTAAGGGGCTTTATTGGGATAAATATTATAAATGTATGTGCTTAATAATAATCAAAACATTTTCTGATGGATAGTAAAGCTTTCAAAAGTAGAATAGTGTAAAAGCAATGGCTGACATAGATTTAAAAAAAAGAAGAAAAGATTATAGCAACTGGCCTTTGATCTTACATCAGATGTTTTAGGTGGGACAGTTATGAATTTGTCATTTTTTAGATACAATGTGCTTTATGTTTGACTGGTAAATGAAAAAGTGCTGATAGATAGGTAGGTGGCAGTTATGAATGTGGTTCCCAGGCAGTCAAACAGTTCCGGATAGCCCATCTGACATTAACCTTTAAGCTTAACAGCCAACTCTGAAGACTGATTTACATTGCATCCCGAAAGTGTTCACTTAGCATAACTTTTTGTACATTCTGTTGAGTTACAGCCATATTTCAAAATGGATGAAGTTATTTTTTTTCCTATAGCTTTACAAAGAACCCCATAATGACAATGTGAAAAAAGATTACTTGAGATTCTGGCAAATGTATTAAAAATAAAAAACCTGAGAGATCACATGTACATAAGTATTCACAGCCTTGGTCATAAAGCTCAACATTGGTGCATGTTTCCCTGATCATCCTTCTAATGTTTCTGCAGCTTAATTGGACACCAGTTGCAAATTCAGTGGATTGGACAATAAATTGCAAAGAAACACACATGTCTATTTAAGGTCCCACAGTTGACAGTTCACTTCCATTTTTTTACGTTGTCATTGTCGTGTGTTGTGTGTAGAATTTGGAGGAAAATAATAAATGAATTCATTTTTGAATAAGGCTGCAACAAAACAAAAAGTGAAAAAGTGATGCACTGTTAATACTTTCCAGATGCACTGTAAATCTAAGATCTAACAATAAATTATATTTACATTACATTATTGTGCACTTAACATTCCAGACTGTTCTATACCTGGAGTGGTACTGATATTTACTTTTATCTAGGCAACAAAATTAATAAATTACTGAGATCACCTTTACAAAGTTTACTTTTGGATTTAATGTAATTTTATATTGTGATAAGAAGCACTTATACAGTGTTTATATAGTTAATCATTTCTTTTTAATATCTCTTTAAACTTACAGTAGCTAAATCCATTAATAAAACTCTATACATACACCCTTTTCTACATTTCACTTTTAGCAACTCACTGCATAGTATTTAGGGCACTCTGCATGGAGGGAGTTATTTCAATTTGAAAAGTCATTCCATTCAACTTGATTCTCCATTTCTACCTCCCACCTATTAACATCTCAGTTGGACATTAACTGCTTGAGATGCACTGTAATGTACACCCTGGGTGCTATTTTGCTGATGCGAGCAAACCATGTAGGATTTATATGACTTACTGCTTCAGGGTTTTCATCTCATTTGGGATGGTCTCTTAAACATTTATTTCAAAGGTAAAACTCATCCATCTAATAATTCCCATTTTAAATCTTGAGATTAAGAATTTTCCCTAAATCCAAGGGTCAGAAAAAACCTTTTTGGGTCATCTATTCTATGTGTGGCAATTCTGACATCTGGGGGACGAGAAGGGATTGTTATGCACTTTTTAGAAACCTAAAAAATATATTTATCATTTGATTTTGTACATCCTATGAAGGTATAAATAATGCTTGCCTTATATTTAATCATATAGTCATACATATATACATATAGGAAAATATGTCACTTTTGTAAAGTCCACGTTCTGAGGGAAACATTAAACAGTTTTATATGTTTATACTCCTGGCGTAATACTGCACATTACAACCCAGCTGTGTGCTTCAGAAACAGCTATTTATTGCACAAGATTACCTGACTGAATATTAATATAATGGACTGTTGATATATTCCCTAATAAACAGTATCACTTGGACTTTTGCTATTATTTACTTGCAAAGCCAGGTCCTTCTGTACCTCCAGCTATTCAGAGATTTTATATTTTGTTAGATCTTTTGATATTGTACATGTATAGGAGTATAGCAAAAAATTCAAAATGGTGCCTTAACATTTCTATACATCTCCAACAATTTTGGTGCTGATACCAAGTTCAGGGGCAATTTAACTCAAACAATTATGACATTTCTCATTCTTCTCTAATTACAACATAATTTACTTATCAATGTAGTATTATCTCTATTGTTGGGCTTTAAAGACACATGCATTGGATGTTTAGCAAACATTATTGTTGTTCTTTCTGACATTCCAGATGCATATAGAAATGTATTCTGTTTGTTTTGCTTCTCCCCCGATTTGAAAGACCTGTGTGTTTGCTCTTCTAAAGGTTTTTTTTGTCTTCTAAAAGGTCATATTTTCAATGTGAATATAATTTATTTTTTATGATTTTTTAATTGTTAGGCAAAACTCTGAATGGTTTTAACATATCATTCATATGTTAAGGTGTCTACATTTAAATTGCCATTTAAATGGCCCTTCCCTACATCCTAAAAAAAATATTAATTTTTTTAAAAGTTTTGGATAGAGAAGACAACTGGACGGGCATGAAAGATGTTATCTTGTTTAAATTGGAATAAACCATTTCTTGCCAGGAGAGGCAGGTCTTTAATTATTTCTCATCCATACATAGAACAAGATTAATAAGTAGTGATTGCCGAACAGTTCAGCCAAGAACATAACATGTTCGCTTTTCTACCCATGGTGAACAGTACGGGTGACTATTCTTCCGCTGGCCGGATCAGGAGCAGAAAGAGGCCGATCTCTTGTGAAAAAACCCCAGCTTAAACCGGAAGTGACGTCAGTGACGTCACGTCCGGATATCAAAACCGGGAACTGTGCGTTCCAGGTACCGGAAGTGACGTCACTTCCAGTTTTTCTGATTCAAATTCCCAGCTAACAGGTGGGGAATTTGAATCTTCCCGCGAACAGACTGACCTTGGACTTTTTAAAAAAGTTTGAAGTTAGTCCATCACTATTAATAAGTCTGCCCTAATGATTTGACAACAATTCATAACTTTACAATAATGTAAATTGAGTGATTTATTTCCTGAAATTTATGTAATTATGTATGGGAGAAGAGGGTCATATATTGGCCCCTGCACCCTAAAAAACCTAATTGAGGTTTGAGGTGAAATTAATTTACATTAACAGTTGATATAGAATTCAAAGGTCTTTATTTCCATAGAAAGGACCAAAGTAATATTTGAATTATCAATGTGTTAACAAATATCATAAAAAAATCTAATCCATCATATTAATCAGTCCAAAATAAACAGTACTGTGAATTGCCAGTGTAAAATGTCTAGATATAAATCTAGTGGGAATGTTCCTGATACTAATTAGAACTAGAGAAGTGGAATGGATAAGCTGCTGTGGTTAAATATTTGTTTATTATTATTGTATGACTATAATTTCCCATTTTACAAATAAACATTTAAGAAAAGGAAGCATAAAACACTGAACTTTGGATATAAATAAATTATATATATATATATATATATATATATATATATATATATATATATATATACTTGTTAATTTAGCCAGAAATACCAATTTCCGCCAGAAATGACCATACACATAACATTTCTTTCACTTTGATGAGTTTATTTGTTATTTGAACCCACTCCAAACTTTTAATTCTTTTTCTCACAAGGTGTCATCTACCATAATAATGCTTTATCTACTTTTTTATACATCAATATCAAGCCGAAGCTTTATATTGAGTGGTTTTGCTATGCTTATCTCTATCCTTTTATCGTTTTTGCCCAACTGTATTCCATTTAATACTGTTCATGCTAATCCCCTAGCCTTTGTGCATAATGTAAACATTTTTTAGTTAAGTTTGCTATTTAAATGTGAATATTGTTTCTTTGTCCAAATCTTTCAATATGTTTTTATAGCAATTCCTTAACAGATTATGTCAACAGAAAAGGGAATTATGGATATCCCAACCCCTTCTCATAAAAGAAAAAGACAAATATTCTACTATATTTATATTACCTTAATTTTCTGGTGGACCAAAAAAGCTGTTAATTTAGGCTGTTCTATATTTATAGAAGAGAATCATTGTTTCTCATGGTAGCAGCAAACGTGAATCTCTTTCTGAGCCACTCAATCATAATCTAAATAAACTTTAGGTAAAGAGCATATTACTGTAGAACACATCTAAGAATGCCCTTATTTTTTTTTTCATGTTTTAAAAGGAGAAAGGGGCTTGGATCTTAAAAATGACAAGACAAGTACTTTTGTGTAATTACTAATATATGTGCTGGTTAACTCTGCAAACATATACAAGTTCTCAGATATACAGGCATGTCAGAAAAGACTTAGGGAAAATATACTGTAAGAAAGTAAAATAATAATTTTGTTTAAAACATACTATTGTAATTTGATGAAATGACATACTGTGAGACAAGGAAGAGTAAGCGATCAACTAAAAATCAGATGCCAGTCCTATAATTTTTATTATTATATTGGCTATTCATCATATATTTGGTTCCCAAATTTTTTCCTTAGAACCCCCTTGCTTGTGTCTAAGACAAGCCAGACCAGGCCCCCCAATCCCAACTCACATCCACATATACACATTAAAAGCAATTTTCCCAAAAGTGACGTCACAACATTCCTGTTCTGGGGTAACATCCCCTCTCTCCTGCCTTGCATGCACACAACCCTTCTTAATAGTCAGATAGTAAAATGTTCAAAATGTAATTCCACCATTTCTATGAAATTCTAGGACTTCTTACAAATCCTACAATTTGTAAAATGTGCACAGGATGCTGCTGCTTGTTTACATTTCACCAACCCGAGTCCAGCTCCACTTTTTGCAGGTTTCTTTAGCCCAAGCTAGACTCAGATTACAGAGAGAGTACAAGTGAAGGGAAGCATAGTGTTGAACACAAGGTGTCATCCCACCTCCGAGTATTGTGTGTAGGGGAGCAACAGTCATTTGAGGACCAGGCTTTGTATGACTCTATGCCTAAAGCAGGTCTAGTATGACCTGAAATGATTATACTGCACTTGCCTTTGCAAATGCAACTTCACACGAGCAAACCGTTTAAAAAACAACATAGCTTAAGACAAAGGTCCATGTGAACCTACACTAACTGTCAATGTTTCCTAGTATGTTAGATCCTAACTGAGCTATTATGCCCCCAACTTACTGTGGCCATTACTGGTTACATGAGAAGCACAATGGCTTTTTCAATGAAGGCTGTAAAAGTTTCACTTTATAATATAAATTAATGAAATTATCAAATTGGACCTATACCATTATCCCCTCATACATTCCCATCCCAGAGAATAATAAACAAAGCAAAGCAAAAATTCCCCTCCGATGGAACTTTAAATAGAATGTTTGACTTCACACAGTTACAATGTTATTCATAAAAAAAAGAATTTTATTAAATTAGAATTGTTTTTGGATCCAGTGGACCGCCAAACAGGTTAGAATGAATATGCCATGCTAGCACAGATACTAAATACAGAGACATCTAATATCATCAGTGTCTACATATATACAGTGCGACATGTGTGGCTTCGTCAGTCTGTACACATTGTGTTGCATCTGTAGAGCCAAAGTAATTACCATTAACATAATGAATGCCCCTTATATATAATTATAAGCAAACCAAAGGTCAAAAGGCTTACCGATGATTAGAGGATTATTGGCTTGTCTAGAGCTGCCATGCAGAGCATGTCTGGTCAGGTGCTCCCCTATAGTTGGACCAATTATGTAATGGAGGATCTGGCCAGTATATGGGCATGGGAACCCTTTGACTTATGTTGCAACCTAATTCTACAGTCCTCATAAAATGGACACTTAACCCCCCTGCCACTTCCAACGGCACCATCTCGTCTAGCGCTGTCCTGTCAGTGCTGCACTGAAAGAGATGGGGCCATCCGGCAGGGATCGGGGCCCCGGCAGCGCATACTTAATGTTTTGCACTGTCCCGGTGGCTCCGATGTGACAAGTAGTTCTCCAGGAGAATGGCACCCTACCCTACAGTGATAACTGTATCCAATACAATTCAAAGTAAAAAAAAAAACACATTTCCAAATGAATATTTTTTTATTATAAACAAAAAACTAATGTAAATACATACTGTTTTAAAATCTATCATACAAAATATGTATTTAATCATTCAAATAATACCTTTTATTAAATTTTTTTTAAACATAATTTATTTTTACATAATTGTTTTGTTTCAAACATTATTATATTCAGGATGTCTACTAGACCCTTGTATGGACATATTTTGTGAAGTTACAGGCCTACAACATAAAAAAAAAGCAATTAAAGTCTATGGTGCGCTTCTGGTACAGAAATCTAGGGAGGTTAAAAACCCTTAATGAAAAAGTGAAAACAAAAAAAAACTCAAGTATTGGGTACCTTCCATTTCTTGTGATCATGTCAATGTGGGGTAAATTTAATGGACCTGATCTTGGCACATACTTTATTTTTCCTTTATGCATATCAAAGCAAAAAACAAGCCTGGGTAAGCCTAGCAAATAATTTATGCAGCACTGAAGGTTCCCAAAAGCACAGTGGCCTCCATCATTCTGCAATGGAAGAATAGCTTAAAAAAGATGGTTCAAAAGGGAAGGATTTGTAATACATTTTAAGCAATGATAAGCAAGACAGGTTCTTGTGAATGTCAGATCCATCCTATATTGCACATCTGATTGTGTTTATGTATTTGATTATATAGCTATTATATAACTTATAGTTAGAGTTGAGATTTATTTGAAATTTTTTTTATTATAAATTTCTGCGCTAGTAAACAATTTTTCTATCCTGTTGTTCTGTGTGTAACAATTCAAGTATGTTATAGAAAGATAGAATCCTGATCTCTGTGGTATTAAATAATAAGAGTCAAAATCTATCACTCCAATACCTTTTAAAGTCAGAGTTCTGATCTCAAAATATCTACAGAAAAAGTTAAAGAAAATGAGAGTGGTTGAAGATGGAATTAGCTAGCCACCTTATAGCAGATTAGATTTAGTAATTTAAGCACCATGGATTGTTTATTGAAGTTGTGTTTAAACAAGTAACATAAATCAGACAGAACTATTATTCATAAATTTGCATGTTTGTTATTGCACATGGGCATGCCTTGTTCAAAAAGAATGGCTGAATAAATCTAAAGCTTCCCTTAAATACTTTTACATTTATTTTCACACTTTGAAATAATAATACTAAAATTACCAACTGATTTTTTGCAGTTGGCTATATCCTAACCACAAGTAGCACTCACTATTATAGAAGCAGCTGAAGACTGATGTGGGGCAAAGGTCGCAAATCACAAAACTCACATACATGTTTCTGCAGTCAAGAGGTTTTATTAACGTTTGTGGAATTAAGAAGGGATGATTAATCAGAAGCAGGAGAAATACATCTAAAGCTCTATTTCATTCAATTAAATTATGTCATTAAGGGACTAGTGAGTCCCCCAGCAGTATCTTCCCTTTACCATCTCAGATAAAGATTACTGACGCAATAGACTAATCTTGACAAATCGGTGACTATGCAAAGTAGTCACAAAGGCAGGGTTTGATCTGACTTGGGGTGATCTGTTTGAAGAAGCATCATCAGAAGATATTAGGGATAAATTTCCATCAAGTATCCCCAGATATTTACACCCCCTCTTCATTTTAACGGGGGGGGGGGGGGGGGGGGTTAGAATGAAGAGGGAGTGTAAATGTCTGGGGATACTTGATTGGACATACACATGATTGGACAAAGCACAAAAATCATGTATACAATATTGAAAATTCAAATTCAATTTGGCCTGACCCTCACCACAGTTTCTTATTGAGTAAACACACAATTTGGTTTAGTAAGACACTTTAAAAAGCTAATATCCTGGGTTACTTTTTGTTTTAAAATTGTTCCTAGATAACACAGATAAAAAGAAAGATACAAAAGTCATTCAAACTCACATTTGGTAGTTGGACCATTAGACACTCTGTTGTACAGGATGTACTTTATACAGTGGAGCATTTGATGGCTGAAAAATACTTCAGATTTTTCCCACACTGCTAGCTGGAGCTCAGTGCTCTGACTGGCAGAGCAGGAGTTAAGGAGGTGGGGAAGCTGTCTCTATCCAGTCCAGATGGCAAAGCTGTATGTGAGCTAGGCAGGCTGAGCTCAACTAACATAGTATGCAAGTGGAAGGAACCAAGTGGCTCTCTGCATCTGTCACTGTATGTGGGTTGGGCTGAATCTGCCCAGCTCACAAACAGAAAGCAAAGAGCCATAGGCCATGATTTGGCTCCCTGTGTAGGTGAGTGCTGGCAGCATTAGACAGCTCTCACATACACAAGCGGAGCCAGGTGGGATCTGGCTCCACTACTGCATTGCTCATGTCAGTGGGGCTTTTTTGAAGTATTTTGATGTGACTTTTACATGTTTAAATAATTTCTCTTTCTCTCACTGAAGAAAAAGTACATTGCAACAGCTCTAGCTGATAGTATTGAAATTGTTGATATAGGTTATCAACTACAGTTGGATTTCTTTTTTTTAACAAAGACTGTTATATGTATATTATATATATATATATATATATAAAATATATAAAACTAAGCCAAGTGTCTATAATCCTTTACAAAATCAGCCTATAAACTAATATTATTTCAAGCAGGCTTCATGCACAACTGTTGCATAGCTCTACCCTTCAGGAGGAGCAAATAAGCCTGTACATAAAATTTGCAAATGATACATAAACAAGTTGATTTAAAATACATATAGTGCCTAAATTACAGACACTCAACTTAAGAACAACTTAAAATAAAGGCAGAAGCTGCTCTTTCATCTGTCTGGGGGACAAGTCAGGTCTGTTAGTAACTGCTGCTCCTTTAACCAAGCTGCAAGTGGTGGTTGGGTGAAGCCTGGAAGAGCAAGGAGGCGGTTTTCCTTTTTGTGCAGTGTAGTGTTCCTTTGGTGGCTCTAGTTGATGAAAGTGTGGGCAGATGAGGAAAGTGTGGGCAGCACCACCTCTTTGTGGGGAGTTGAGTGGATTAATTATCACTGGAGTCTCTGTTTCTGCTCGTGTAATCAATTATATAATATTATACATATTATAATAATATATTGAGACAACCATCTGTCCAAACTTCAAATATTTTAATAATGTACCTGTTCAAACAAATTAAACTTAAGAACAATCTTACAGTCCTCATCTTGTGGATAACCTGGTAACTGCCTCAATCAGATTTTTTTCCTATTTAACGATACTATTTTAAAAGTTTTTATTTCAAAAAATGAATAAAACTGCACATTCTTTTTAAATCTGCATGCATTTTGAGCTGCTTTGTGTGTGTGTTTTTCCATGCATCGTGATATCTAACATGTTTTGACATGACATGTATATTAATTTTTTATTATTTTTCTTTATGCATTTTTTCAGTATAATAGTATTTTGTGTGCAGCTAATACAATAAAAGACATACACAACACATATACAGTATATGTGTTTAATGTCCATCTCTGTGAGACATGTGTTTCCTAAAATTACACCAAAAATGCACCTCAAACACAATAAAAGAAAAGGCATCACTAAAAAGTATAAGCCCATCAGTAAACTAAAAAAACATTGCCTAGGGACATTATAATAACAGAAGGGATTAGATGATGCTGGACATCCTTCAGCATCTTTCTAACTTGCTGCAGTATACAGTAAAAACATAGTAGGTATTTTCAGTGCAGCAGAGGAGCCTGCACAACAATTAACAACTGAAGATTGAGTGAGAATTAGAGGATAGATTTAACAGAGAATGTGATTCTAAATTTTTGGATCTGTAGCTAAGGTCTGGATCTATGCATCATGTAATACAGTGGATATAAAATGTCAGGTTCCTGTGCTGTAAAAAAAGTGAGACAAAGATAAAATATTCCACAACTTTTTCCTCCTTTAATGTGTCCTATAAACTTTACCACTCAAAACAAAAAACAAACAATATCTTTTCAGACAAAAACCTTTTCTTTTTAAAAACAAACTGAAATCTTTAAGCTGGAGGCAAGACAAAAATATAAAAATAAAATCAACTAATATTAAGTTTAACCTTTTGATTTTATTACAGCACTCAGTCTTTTGGGTATGAGTCTGGTACATCGGCAGGGCACATTATGACTTGACAAGATATGCCCACTCTTCTTTGCAGAAACAATCCAAATCTGTCAGATTGCTAGGGCATTTCCTGTGCACAGTCCTCTTCAGATCACCCCACATATTCAGGTCTGGGCTCTGGCTGGGCCATTCCAAAACTTTAATCTTCTTCTGGTGAAGTAATTTCTTGATTTGGATGTATGCTTTGAGTCATTGTCATGCTGAAAGATGATGTTCTTCTTCATGTTAAGCTTTCTAGCTAAAGCCTGAAGGTTTGTATGATGCTTTGGGCTGTTTTTCTTTAGCTTTAACTGGGGCCTAAGTTAAGAGGAAATTATGAAAAGTTCCAAATACCAGTCAAAATTTACACAAAACCTTCAGGCTTATGCTAGAAAGCTGATATTAAAGAGGAACATCATCTTTCAGCATGACAATGACTCAAAGCACTCCAAATCAACAAAGAAATGGCTTCACCAGAAGAAGATTAAAGTTTTGGAATGGCCCAGCCAGAGTCCAGACCTGAATCTTCTTTCAGCATGACAACGACTCAAAGCGTTCATCCAAATCAATAAAACAATAGCTTCACCAGAAGACGATTAAAGTTTTGGAAAGGCCCAGTTAGAGCCCAGAACTGAATCCGATTAAAAATCTGTGGGGTGATCTGAAGAGGGCTGTGCACAGGAGATGCCCTCACAATCTGACAGATTTGGAGTGTTTCTGCAAAGACAAAATGTATCGCAAAGTCTAAATGTGGCATGCTGACTCATAACTAAAAGATTGAGTGCTGTAATAAAATCAAAAAGGTGTTTCATCAAAGTGTAAGTTCAAGGGTATACACTCTTATGCAACTACATTATTTTATTTTTATATTTTTTCTTCCCTCCACCTAAAATATTTGAGTGGTACAGTTTATAGGTCACATTAAAGGTGGAAAACGTTCTGAAATTATTTATCTTTGTCTCATTGCCTCACCTGATATTTTAGATCATAGACTTTTAATATCCATTGTAGGCTCTTGATGTCAGATATCCTAAAGGATATGTATTTAAAAGAAAAAGTAAACTGAGTAATTTGTAATTTTGACTTAGCTGACTTTACATCTTGTAGTTTAAAATTAGTTCCCAAAATTCTTACGAATAGTATGCATGCATCAATTTTGCAGCATAGAAATGGCTCCAAGTGACCAAATATGGACCCAATTTGTTAAACAATGCTTTTGTCAGCCAATGTCATATTAATTAATGTAATACAGTAATGAAAAAAAAATTCAATAAATGTAGTCCAGTATAAATATAAAACACACTAGGATATAGATATAACATTAAAGTGTATTGTTTACAAATATAATTTTCACAGGGTGTAGAGTCTGATCCTTCTATGAATCTCAGCCAATTCAATACTTTAAATGACTGTTACAAAAACAAATTTTATGGCTTGAACAAATCTGTGGCCATGAAGCGCGTTGTGATAGAATTGTCTGTCATTCATTTTTAGGCTCTTAATACCTTGTTACCATTTTTACTGACAATACCTACATATTCAGTAGAACAAAATCACGCCACCATCTGTTCCTTCCACATTATATAAAAATAAATTTCTTCCCAATGTCCCATCTATACATATCAACTCAACTGGCACCTACAGCGTTTTCTAGTCAGCAAGCAGAATTGTGAATTTTATCTTCTTTTACAGAAATCAATTCGTCTTCGTTGCAGCAGATGAAATTTCTTGTAACTCCTCTTCAGGTAACAACCATCGATACTTCTTAATGCATCCATCCAGGTCTCAATATCCTTTTGTACACAAACTGCAGTTAATCACTTTAGAATTCTCAGTCAGAATCAAAGTATCAGTCTTGGTTTCACAGATAAAATGAGAAAACTATGGTCTTTTTACAAGTCTTAGACACTATCACTCTCACTGACTATGCTTCTTTAGTTGTGCTTGATGCATTGAGCTGAAATTGAAAAAAGTTCCTTTAATAAAGGAAATTGAGGAGTAACCTACTGCCTTATTCCTAAAAGAGTAATGACAAAGGATTATCCTTTAGTGACAAATGTCTATGTTGTGTTCACTTTTGTGTATTCTCACATCTCTACATTTCCACCCATTTCCTTTCCTGTGGACAGACATTTATATTATTTCACATAAGTGATATTGAGAATTGCATGTTTCTCTCATCACTTTAGCATGGTTTGAATGTAAGTCTGGTGTTCTGAAGAAAAAAAAAATATATATAAATATATATTAATAGAGGCTCTGTTTGAAAATGCATGTCATTAACAACTCAGTGAATAAGGTTTGGGGAAAAGCCTAAAGACAGGTGTTAATAATTTTGGAAAGGATTGCCAAATTATTTTGCACTTCATAATTTTGTTAGATTCTAATAATGAGATTGTATTTCAGCCTATTATTTGTGATTGATATATTGATGGTTGTAAGTCTAGCTTTAAAATATCCAGTAATCAGGCACATTGTGAATAAATCCAAAGGTACTAGGTTGGCCTTTTCATTTGTATTGTTTCCATTCCCTGGTAAAATAACCTGTTAACAGTTAACTTCAAAGTTAGTTATTTGAAAATTATGTTACTCTTTGTCATACTTTTGAATTGAATGTATATACCTTTTTCCCTTTTCTAACTAGGGAATTAAAGCAGCCAGTCCATTAAAATCAGTTTGTTTAGAACAGTTAAGATCATCAATATATTGACATCTTTAATTGTTCTAGATATGGCATAAGTGCATCTAACTAGTTTGTAGATTGCCTTTTGAAGCTATTGGTTTCCACTCATCAACATGAGTCTTTGTTATGTAAATACATTTATCTAAGGGGCAGCATTATTGCTTTTTAGGTAAGATGACTCCTGGAGCTTTGATTAAATATTCAGCCCTTCCCTTGGACTAAGGGATTATGTTAAAATATTGTTCTGACAATTATTTGAGACAACAATTTTTTTTATTCTTGTATTTTCCTGTTTCATGGAAATTCAAACACATTTCTGTGTCAAACAGGTCCAGTTAGCCATTTGCATCCTCCCTTCAAAACATTTTACATTTGTTCTAAATTATCCATTAGAAAAAATATTTCAGAACTCTTTGCTTTTAAAACTCTCCCTTTTGTCTGAAATTATGCTGTTCCTTTTTATATTTTTTTACCTTTTTATAATACTTTTTTTTATTAAAGAACAAGTGCTCTTCTATGTATAACCCACTAACAGCAGTGTTTCCAAGGTTTATTTCACCCAGAATCACATGCAGAAGTGGCTGTGATAAACTTTTGATAACAGTGGCAGGGGCTTAAAAAAGTATGGTGTCCTGTATGAATAAGGCTACAGATGATGGTTAGAGGATTTAGAGGATTACGAATGTAGGTGTACTATAAAGATTATCAATCAGGTAAACTGAACATACTGCAGAAGGTAGTCAGCCACTACAGACAAAGGAAATGATACAATACATATACTACAGTGGATGGTCAATGAGTTAAAGTGGACAGGGGATGGACATTCAATTTAGACATACTACAGGGAATAGATAGTCAGTCAAAGAGATGATCAACTACAAGCTATAAGGATAATATCGGGCAGATCTCTTCCTTCACACATACTTGGCAATATGATAGTTAATCATTATGCATCCACTTCTATAACACTGTAGTTATATATGCATCAGTTAGATGATTCCACAAAACCGCTCATCTTTATACTGTATCCTGATGTAGTGATGGTCTGGATTGAAGTGTCACATGGGACTGTACCATTCACAGGTTGAGGGAGGTCATAGCAATAGCTATGGTTCTTGAGAAAGATGGAAGTAGTCTTGCTGACATGTCCTTAAGCCACTTTATATACAAGTCACCTTGTACAGCAAACAAAATGCATTTGGCTGGAGTTATCACTTCTCTCCTATCATCTTAGAGATGGTGGACACCTAAAGGGCCCCCAGGACCGGGACAAGGCTGAGCTAAGGCAGAGACTGAGCTGCCCAAGTGCGCCCCCCCCCCCTCTCCAGCCAGGGCCGATCCCACATGCTCCCCGTCCCCGTGCGCTCTACACCCCCCCCCCCGCTCTGACCGGCTGGAGAGGGGGGGGCGCACTTGCTTGGGCAGCTCAGCCTCTGCCTTGCAGAGGGGAGATATGCGTGTAACACGTCCCGTTTCTACGCTGCTCAGGGGGAGTTTAACCCCCTAAGCAGCGCCCAAATTCAGCAGCGCTCAGAGGCACGTGCCTCTTCTGCCTCTGCCTTGTCCCGGCCCTGAGGGCCCCCGTTCGGTTTTGATGATCCCGGTTCAGGCAGACAATTCAAACAAATCCTGAATTAACTAGGTTCATCTCAACTGCTATAATAATGTAGTGAGTCATGTTAGAAAGTGTGTTTTGTAAATAGTATTCAGTGTTTTTTTGGATAAATGCAGTCATATAATTAGTTAAATATCCACATTTCAGAATATCTGAAGTTAAAATTAGTGTTTCATTAAAGCTATGCCTATGATAAAATATTTATCATTATGTAAGAGCATGAAAACATAGGAGGAAGAGATGAGACAAAAAGTGCCCTTTTTATATATCAAACTAGAGACAATAATTTGAACAATGGTATGTGTATTCTTGAAATCAACTTTACCATCTCCTTCAGATGTCCTAGATGGTTAGCATCCAGCATTCCTCTCTCTTTTAGTTTTTCTCACTTTGTATATATGAAAACATTATTAATTAATGCAGTCACAACATAAATGAATTGTTATCCTGTAGTATAGGTAAGGTTTGATTTTAGATATACTTTAACCACAGTTATCTCACCCGTATAACACTTTTGGACCAGAACTGTTTTCAAATTTTGGCTAGGGATTCAGAAGTAACTTTATCATTAATTATAATATTATAATTATACCCATTATTGGGGGAGGGGCATGAGGTTGGCCTAATAGTGATAGTATAAATAGAACCATAATTTATACTTTAGGTGAGAATGTGATTGGAATTAATAAAACACATTGCCTATGTATTCATAGATGGAAAAATGGACTGATCGGTGAAATATTTAAAGTTTGATTCTGGCTTTTTCCTTTTGCCTCAAGCTAGATTATACTGTACTGGATAGTCTTGTAATATGGACTGCTTAACCAGAGGTTACCATGAGGTTTAAGGATTTCATGTAGTTTTAACAAATGGAATTCTAAACCTCAACAGGTAACTATATTCACACGATGAACTTACCTAGTTAAAGTGCCATCATTTTGAAATCTGAAGCATGTACTTCATAACAAACTACATTAGAGAATTCTATACTTTTGAATTGTAATCTTTGTGTGGATGTCATGATATCATAGTAGCAGAGAAAATGCTTAAACTGAGAATATGTTAAAATCGCCTGTATGTAATTAATGTATTTAGTGTATTATAGTGTATACATAAGGCTCACGAAGTCTATTCCAAATATATTTAGAAAATTAAGATTGCTGTTTTTTTTTTCCAAAATGAGAGAGTCTGCATTCCAAGAGATGCACTTGCTAATTGAAGTCATTGAAATAGCAAGCTTTTGAAATGTCTCAGATCACATTTAAGCCTGAAGAATGGATCTGAGACATCCCAAAAGCTTGCTTTTTCAATTACTTCATTTAGCCTATAAAGGGTTTCACTTGGACTTCAAACCCTCTGTATATATCGATGGCTAACACGGTTCAGTCCTCTACTATTCCATATTAAGAAAAGGTATACAACATATTTTCTTTCTAGTTTGAGATAACCATTAATACCAACAGCAAAAGTTTTCTTTTGTATAGAGAAAATAAATGCAACCTAGCTCTTGTCACCATTGTGCAAATAATTGTAATAATCTTTAAGTGTCAAATGTCATTAAGATACTGCTTTGCATGTTTTGGTTGTACAATGCAATGTTCTAAATTCATAAGAAAGAAAATAAATTAAGACTGGTGATAAAAATATTAATGGGCACATACCCTGGCCTGTAATTATTCCACATCTTATACCAACCTTTTTTTTAGTGTATTTTCCTTGGATTTGTGAAATCTTGCTTGGCAATTTGTAAATCTAAAGAAAAGTTTTCACTTCATGGTGCTTTAATAAGTTCAGAGTAGTTTGTACTTGTTAAAGTTCAGCATGTATTATTTAAGATCATAAATGTTACATTAGTGTGGAGAAAATATTTTTGACATGCTCTTTCAAAGTAAAGCAAACATTGCCACTATAGGAAAAGTGAGCTATCATCTGAAAGAGATGTGTGCTACCTCAAAGAACTATTTTGAACTCATGATTTTATGAAAAAAGACTTGATAGTCCTGTAAACAATCAAGATTATAGAGTTTTTTTCATAGATTCATTACATTTAGATAACTGCAACATGCAGCTTTTTTACAATACTGTTTTTTAATATCCTTTTTTTTTTCTTTATCCATTTGTTTGGCATGCCAATGCTTTTACTTGTTCAATAGGATCTGTCTTTTAAGTCCAAAAAGAACTAAAGGTGAAATATGTCTAACTTTATGTGTATATACACACACGACAAAGACCCTAAGACTGGGTCGCTGAGGTGGCTAGCCTCTAAGTATTTTAGTGGCAGGGCAGCAAAAAAAGTTAAAATGACAAATATGCACATGTGCACCTACATGTATATTGTGATATATTCCTGCATGGATGTCAGGGTTTCATAGGTTCTATTGTAATCTAATATAAAAATATTTGTCATTTTAACTGAATTACAATCCTGTGTTATTGTATATGGTCATAGTTTGTGGCTGGCTCCTAATAGAAGACAAGACAAAAAAAAAGGCACCTCGCCCCACCTCACTAGGTGAGGATTTTAGACAAACTATAATAAGAAAAGAAATCATATAATGGTGATATATGTAATGGGGGTTTATAAGGTGTCTTTTTTTGACAAACAATTGTAGTCAATAAAATGTTTCTTTTTTTACCAAAAAGGTCACGTTTTACTGCATTGTCACAGGTTAAAAACAATGTCCATTTAGTGCAACAAAGCACACATCTTTGATACACATATACATAGATAGAAATATGAAATTTCTTTTCTCTTTTTTTAGAGAGAGAGAAAGAGGACCTCCTACAAATCAGTAGTCCTCGTTCTTTTTTACCAAATCTCAATATAACCAAACCATTGCAGGAAGATCATTTCAATGGATATGCAGGGATAATTTTTAGATGCGTTTCGTCCTCTTGGGACTTTTTCAAGAAAAACCCATGCACTAGAAATACCAAAAAACACAAATATACAGTCACAAAACAATCCTATTTCGATCATGTATTTCTTATCTTACCTCTTGGGCTTGATGGAGAGTTTGTTTACCTGTCCTTCTCTATGAATCCATGTATCCTCTGTCTTAAAACTAGAGATGGTTGAATTTTTCGACTTGCTAACTTTGTGAGCTGATTGCAAAGCCCTTGAACATTGGAACCATCACCACACTTGCTGGAGATCTAGAGAAGGGTTGTGGGAACATTTGAAAAAAATTAATTTTGCTCTAGCACAAATAGTTTTTTCATAAATTAGGTTCAAAGTTAAAGTCGAAATTCCGATTTTCGAAATCTTGACTTGATTTGAACTTAATGTGTGCTAAAACTATTTGTGTTAGAGTGTAATTTCTTTTTTGTAGCATACCCCCAACCCTTCTCTACATCTCCAGCAAGTTTGGTGGGGATACCATGTTCAGGGGCTTTGCAATTAACTCGAAATTGTCTAAATGGTCTCTACTTAAAATCAGATTTTCCTGCTGGGGAAATAAACTCCCATGCAACTTTAAATTGGAATGTAGAGAGGAGTCTCTTAGTCTCATTGAAAATCTTTATCTTCTATCTAACATTCCCTTAGTTCTCTTCTCTACTCAATTAACATTTCACATCTAGATGTGAGTAACTTGGTGTGTGTTCACCATCACATTTAGTAAATATCACTCCCGTTGTATCACTCCATCTGTGTATATATCTAATCTTCAAAAGAATAACAATACAATGTCACTATATATCTTAATAAACCTCTATCCATCTATTGTGTCCAAAACAATATCTCTTAACCTTTCATGTCTTTACACAAATATAATTTCACCATCACGTCATTTCAAAATAATCAATCTAAGTCCATTATATCTCTGTCTTAATGTGTCTCTTCAATCCAAAAATATAGTCAGTCTAAAGCTGGGAATAGACGGTACGATTTACTGTCTATTCCTTATCCGATTCTCTGCTCTAGGAGCGGCGTGATGACGTCATCACACCCGCCCGCTAGTGCCAAGAATCGGACGGCACTATTTATGTGCAGCTCAGCCGTCCCCAGCCAAACTAATGGGATCGGGTAAAAATTTACTGTCCTATCGAATAACTGTGCGATCCGAAAGGATGGCTGATTTTAGCCCAATCCTCGTTGGTTGCTGCATCCAATTCCTGCACGATCCGATCCTTAAGGGATGCGGGAGCGCGCGGCATCGGATCGGGGATCGGGGATGCCCAGCTTAAATCCTTTCCATCTCTGTCTCAATGTGTCCCCCCATGCTTATATAGACACCTCAAAAGTTCCCCTTTGTTTCAAAAATCTATAATTAGCCATTCTATATGCAAAAAATGTTTAATTAAACCAAAAACCACAACACAAATTGAGTGCATAGAGAGACAATGTTCAATTCCCCATATATCTATTTCTCAATGTCAGCAACCTGCATGACCACCTACTCAATCCAAGACTCAAACAGACTCAATCCCTTTCCTTCTTTCTATGTGTCCCTATACTTGTCTTAACCTCCATCTTACACCCCCCCCCAAGTGCTCCAGCAATAGCCATTTAATAACTCAATAAACCTCAATAAACATATCCTTAAATCCATTTTTTGTCCCCATGTGAGTGTCTGCTTACCGTGGGTGTGCTTGTTAATGAGAGAAAGAGGGCTCTCTAGCGTTGGTGGTCCTCCAGCCATATCTGCCTCCAGATTCTCGTTGCCCGCCCCTCCGACTACCACTTTTCCCTGAGAGAGTGGGGACAATGCACGCCCTAAAAGGGCTCCCGCCGTAACCCCACCCCCTCACGGAGGCGGAGGTGACAATCTATACACGCGGGGAGATGATACACCATCTCCTTCCATGTGTTCAACCCGGCATCTGGGGCGGCAGCATCACAGGCAGATGACGTCACCACGTTCAGTCACCGTGGGATGACGTCATCCACGCGAGACACACACCGCATACCCTAACCGTATTGGTCCAGGCAGCCATTTTGGTACACCCAGTAGGGTGGCCCTGCGGCAGCTGGTCGGCTCATGGAAGCCAGAAGAGGGGCGGGCACCAAAAACTAGAGAGCAGGCTCATTATTTGGTTAGTTTGAGTCAGAAAAACATATACTTTCTCCCAGCTGGGATAACTTGTATTGGAACAATCGTTCAGAAGAATGGCAAGCTCCCTGCTCCATCCTCATATCATGTACAAAATAGATTGCTGTTTAGTCAATACATATTTTATTTAGATTTACATTAATATTGATGTTATTTATTATCAAGTATACAAACTTTTCATGGATGGATGTTGTCATTACCTACTTAGTTTTAGTATAAGTTAATACATTTAAGTTGTTGTTGAAAGTGAGATTCTCTGAAAGAATCAAGCTCTGGCGCTAAATCATAGCCCCAGTTCTTATAGGTTTTTTATTGCTCTAAAAAGGGTTTGTAACTAATTCTCTTGTTCAAGCCTGGAGTCTTAGTGGCCCTAAGTTTCTGAATTCATTCTGTCTCAATCTGTAGAATCCTTTTGTTAAAATCTCCCCCTCTTGGAGATTGTTTCACCACGGCCAGTACAGTTAAATCAAGGAAATCGGACTTATGTTTCCAAACTGGTCTGTTTTCACAAACCGGATCCGCTGTCAACCAATGCCAGTGTTTCTGAAGTTTGCCTTATTTTGAGATGTTGGGAATTGTATTGCGTGATGAATATCACTGATTTTTTCCTTTTCCATTGTTTGATTTGAAATATGTGTCTACATACTGTTTAACCCTACTAAATGGGTTGTAAGTTTGACCTTCTATTTGTTTAATGTGCATATTTGGAAATGAATATTTTATGTTATATGTTAATTTATATGAACTTCACTTGATTTCTGGGCAATGGAATTTGAAAGCAGTGTATAAAATTTTGAAATCACCAAATTGGCTATGCAGAAAAAAGACAATAAGCATGTAGGTGTCAGCTATATTATTTGCTATGTTTCTGGCATACATCAGCATGTCTGGTGCCTTCTAGGCAGTGTAAAGTGGCAGCTGTTTTTTTGTGAGCTTAGGTTCAAAGTTCATTCAGGAATAAGGTGCTTTCAGATGAACTGCTAACAATGGAATACTAATCCATAATATGTTAAAAAATAAATTAGCTGTGCTCTAGTAGAAGTTGTCAGACTTAGACATATCATTAGGGAGATTTTTTTTAAATTTTCTTTACCCCATATTTTTAGATGAAATAGTTTTAAAATATATGTAACTAGTCTTCACTACTTTGTCTAGCTATAGAAAAAACATTTAGCTTTAAATATGTTTTATACTTTTCTTACTTTAAGATCATTAGAGAAGTTTACAGTAAAAATAGAAAAGGTAAACAAGAAGCTGTGCATTTCCATGGGGGACATGTATCGATATGAACACTTTTAGCAGGGTAAGGAGCGATGATTGAAAAGGGACTAGCTTACTTTGTGGATTCATTTTAAAGAATTTGAACATGATATCACCCATTACAAAAAATTTTGATCTCACATGTGTAGTTTTTGCACAAATTAAGTTAAAGAAAATTGTTTAATACAGATAATTAATAGCTAAGGTTAAAACACATTAAAAATAGATGTAATGATAAATAACTATGAAGAATAATAATTTATAGACCTACAATTTTCACGTAAAGAATGTTCCTTTTGCAATGAGAATATTACCATGTGGCACAGTTCACACAAGTACACATTATATCTAAAGGGCCTCTTTACACGGAAATGTATAGAAATTTGCTTCAATACATGTAAAAGGGTTACATTTGAATGGAGCCTTAAAGGGAAGTCTTCCTTCACCTTAAATAAGGAAAAGCTAATGTGTTTATTTATTCAGTTGTGTACAAGAAAATATCCAGGTTTACATTTCTTTTTGAGACACTGACACTTAAAACTTTATAATGTACAGTATACAAGTGCAAATTACTTTAAGGATAATTTACTTTACCAGCACCTTAACAACCGAACACAAAGCTAAGCTCCCTCATTTGATTTGGTTTGCCCATCTTAAACACAAAAGATGTACTTTTGCTGAAATTGCTGAAGGTGTAGAGAAGGCTTGTTGGAACATTATAAAGAATAAAGTATCACTCTAGCATATGCAGGTTTTGCATGAATTTGATATCAAGTCACAATTGATTGAATTGACTCAAATCTTAACAGAATTTATGCAAAAATAAATAAATAATATAATAAATAAATTTTTCCCTACAATTTTGGTGCTGAAAATTCAGCATATACTTGAGCATATTCCGTATTTTTTTTCTTTGCTTATATTTAAAATAATGTTTTTGGCTTCTTAGTTAATTGTAAGCTTATAAGCAATGCTTGTTAAATTGTAATTATTTGTGCATTTTAAACTCTCTTATAGCCTCTAGCTTTGACCTAATTTCATGAAGGGTTTGGCATGGTAATTAAAACAGATGTTACTAAATTATACAGTTGTTGTAAAAAAGATTACATGACCATAGAGGAAAACACAAGAACTAAATAAAAGGATTATAACAATTTGCCTAATATCATAAATATTCTTTGCAGCTGATGCTTCTTTATCAGTCAGGCAGCACTCTTTCACTGCAACCTTTTCAAATTCACCAGTAAAATGGATTATAGAGCACACAGAATGCTGAAAATTGTACTGCTACTGTGACTATGAGTTTATCTTTCAGGAGAAAAACATAATTTTCTTCTTTATCTTGTTTACTGGTTGTCACTGAAAACATACATGTATCAAAAGATAATAACCTAAATGCTCGGATACCTTTCTTTGTTTTATAGTATGTATTGATTATTCTGTCTGTGCTTTAGCCAGTAAAAACACCCAGGCATGTTTTGGCATTACTACCATTATCGTTCTGACAGCTTTGGCTGTTTGTTCAGTTCTAGGTCAGTTCGCCTGGCTAGTCAAATATGACAACATGACAAGATTAAGTTAAACTGGAGTTTTCTCATTTATATAAGGATATTTTGGTAATGTTTGCATAGTACATTTATGGATTTGAAATACATGCACAATATAATATGGTCTATGGACATATATGAGATATATTTTATGGTGGTAAGTAGAATTTAAAAAGAATGAAAAATGTAAACATGTTAAACTGAAACCGGAAGTCAAAATATATTTTAAATAACTGATTATGATGTTGTTAGTTTTTTCACATCCTTTTCATAAAAAAACATTGCTTGTTAATGAGAGCAATCTTTAAAATGAAACCTACAAAGTTTGCATGAATCAACCCTGTACAACCGCTTGATTTTGGAAAAGTGGACATTTTTTCTTCAGATGGTGCAACACCATATAATGATATTAGTTTTCAGCCTTACACTTTTACCACCTTTGCAGATTATTTTCTTTTTACCCCCCTGGCTGTATTGTCAAGTAGCTTGGGGTAGATTTCCACTGCAAATAGTGGTAACCCTAACTACACTTAGTCGATTGCCTCAGGTGCCTCCTGCAGCATGCTGTCCTTCTGTGTTTGAGTCCTCCAGGCTCATCACTGGAGCCACCTCCTAGACGTTAGTGATGACCCCAGGGAGGTGGGGGTGTCTGCACTATTCTCCTGCATTATAATGCAGGCATAGGTGTCCTGGGTTCTTACATCCCTGGCATCATTAATGACACCCGGAATGTGCAGGGGGGTAAGAGCGGGCAGAAAATATTTTTCATACTGCTTTGGGCATCTGTTTCCCTAAAAAATGGGTGATCGCGGTGAGACATATAAAAAGATGTACAGCCCATTCCGAGGTGCCCAGCACAATTCGTACTGGGAAAAAGCATAAATGCTGATACACAGAATTGCCGGGGAAATCTGGCAGACAGGTAAGTTTTCCTTCAGTTAACTCGGATTGAGTTTCATGATGGATGTAACTCAACCCAAGGTAACTTGGGCCAAATATCTAGGAGATTAAAGGGTGTAGTTATAGGAAAAGCTACAATACATTTTTTAGAGAAGATGAAATCTGTATCATTTGCACCATTATCTCCAACTTGGCTATTCCCTGTTGATGCTGCGTGATGAACACGGACGTTGTTTGGAGTTGCGCTCCATGTGAAGGCAGGGGGTTACTGCAATCAGACTGGTAATGTGGAGACGAACCAGATAGGTAGGTCAGGCACGTACAGTATAACAAATAAGGCGAGCAGAAGCAGGAAGGATAAAAGACAGTTCATGGTCAGGTGCAGCGGACAGCGGACTGCGATCAAACGACTCATCACAGACATAGGCAGCAGGGAAACAGGCAAGGTACCAACACACAGGGAGACCTGGCAGTGACACCAGGCAGGGTATGAGAGGCTAAAGTAGGCCAGGAAAGGCCGCAGTCCAGAGCAGTTGTGCAGGGGGCGCAGGTCAGGACTGGATCCCTCAGCTCGTAAAGCAGGCAGTAAGTGTAAGGCAATCCTATCTCCATCTATCTATCTCTTTGCAGATGAGGGCATAATTTAGTACCATAAGTTCTCACTTGTAATTGATAGTTTCCATGTTTTATATGGAAAAAGAATATAGGTCCAAAAAGGGAAGAAGATGAGCCTTCAGGCTCCTTACAACTGATCATTTTCTATGATTGATATACTATATCTAGTTTTATGCATTATGACTAGCTTGATGTGGCAACAGCTATCCAAGTAAAAATTTTGGTTTTGTTTTCTCATGTTAGGTGTTTCTTCATGATAAGAAGCACAAATCCACTTGTAAAAATTGATCAGCTCAACAAGGGATGTACAGTTAAACAAGGTTAACAAAATTATAGGATTTACATATTAACATGAAGTAAAAGCATTTTCATTCTGCATGTGTAAAAACGAAAGGAGTGTACTTATATAGTGAAGTGGGAAATACATACGTATAATCCCCTGCATTTGGTATTGCCCAGGCAAAGGTTGGTGCTTGAAAAAGGGGAGATATTGCTTATTACTGTTTCGATTTTATGCCCTTAACAATATCTTTCCTTATTGGTGTATCAAGGCCAGATATCACCAGGTATCATAAGACAGTGTTCAATATTCAGCCTTATCCTCCTAGGTGGTGGTATATGACCCTCAGTTATATCCAGGGTTTTTTTTTTCTGGGGGAACGCACTGGAACGGAGTTCCGCCACCTATTTTAAGACTGGCCACGAAATAAGGGTACTGGCTGCAGTGTGTCGTGGGTGGCCCACTGGGGAGCCCCCCATGTGTGTTGTTCAGTGGGGGGAAGTGTTGGCCATTCAGCACAGGTTACATGCGCACCACGGGCAGTAATTTTGTGCCTCCCCTCCCTCGCAATGTGCAGCGAGGGAGGGGCGGCGCCTTCCCATTGTTTATGGGTGGTGGTCCTATGGTGGGGCGTCTCCTCCCCCGTCCATGCTGGAGAGATCTTTCTCTTCAGGGTGGACTGGGGGGTGGAGTTCTAGCCATCCTGAGGGAGGGGAGGCGGCATGCCTGCGCTGGCGGGCGCACTAGCCCCCGTGCCCCGATGGGGAGCTATTTATGGAGCGGACACTCGACATAAAGGGGCGGTTTTAAGGTGGGTAGGGGCGTGGCCAGGGAAGGGGGGGTGAGTTCCACCACCTTTTCTCTGAGAAAAAAAGTCCTGGTTATATCTCCCGCTAAAATATGTAATAGGTATTATCAGGAATCAACTATGCAGATATAACATAAAAGACACCTTTACTTTGTTACAATAACAATTAACACATACAATATAGGTACATATTAGTGATGATCACGAATATTCGGATTCCGAATATTAATCGCGAATATTTGCAATTCGGAAATTTGCGAAGATGGTGAATATATTGCCGAATATTCGCAATTCCGGATATGCGGTATTTTTTTTCCATTTCACATGCCTCTCAATGCAAGTGGACGAATGGGAAGGCTGTAACAAGAGCTTAGCAACACTCCCTGCGACCATCAACAGTTTTTAAATCCAATATTGGTATATGATGCGAATATTGCGAAAATCGTCACTTTTAAACTCCTGTAACATCCCCATGAATTACTGATAATTATTAATAATCCTCAGTAATTATAAGGGTTGCGCCTGATTCCAGCACGGGCGCAGTTTGATTCACGATCAGACTGCGCCAGTACTTGCTTCGGGCGTAACGCTAGGGAGGTTAAACCAGCCATAGACACTATGCTTGGCGGGCGTTTATTGAACAATCGGCAGCAGCATGATGACATCATCATGCCATGGTCAATCGTTCGAAATGCACCATTTACGATTCGACAACCAATACTTTGGATGGGGACCCTTGTCCCCATTCAAAGTACTGGCGATTTACCGGAGAAAAACATTTGTTTTCTGGCTGATCAAAGTTTTGTGCGAGTACGAACGGTTGCTCCAGGTGGGCGCGTTCATTTTGCGATTGATCACCAAGCGATCACCCCGAATGCGCATGGTGATCATTCGCAAAATCGGCCAGAGATTGAAGCGCTATGGCCGGCTTTAGAGGTACAGAAATTATTATTTTTTTTATAAGTTTACACTTGTTTTCTTTTGATTTGGATTGGATAAAACATTTATAAAACATTTACCCAATCCAATAAAAATAAAAAACAAATGTAAAAAATTTTTTTTTTCTGTAACTTTAAATCTCTCGGCCGGCGCGTGACATCATCAGGACCCGAGTGCCGATCTCGGAAATAGCACATAGACATCGGCTATTTACGGAGACACTCGGGTGCAGCCGGAGATAGATCAAACTAGCAGAAACGCTCAGCGGGAGCGTTTCTGCTAGTTGGATCTACTTCTGAACTGGATTATAGAAAGAAATTTTTTTTTCTTTAAGACCGGGTCCCGCCTCCGTGATGTCACACGTCACTCCCGGACCCGGAAGAAGCCGGCGACGGAGAAGAGGACCGCGGCAGCTGGACCAGGTGAGCTCCCACGCTGTGCCCGAACCCAGTTCGGGCGTATTGATAGTTGCTGGGTCCCTTTGCCCGAACTGGGTTTGGGCATATCGCTAGGGAGGTTAAAAGCTGTTCGTCCTTCCTGATTTAGAGGTCGTTGGTCTTCCCTGATTTTCTCCTGATGTATGGTCCTTCCTGATCTTCTCCTCCATAGAAAGCCAGCTCTAAATGTTTCCTAGTGTCTCTTGGAAGTTCAGCAGTGTTTTCGGATCGTACAATATGAATAGGCCTATGAATATGCCTTTTCTATGTTACATTACAATGGTATGAACCTTAGGGGGGTCCTCCTGTCCACCTTACCTGTGCAGCCATAGGTTCTCCTGCTGTAGACATTGCTATGTGTTCAGCTTTGATTGAAAAACCCAGTTACCTGTCCGAACTATCAGCTCTTAACGCACAGAACTCTCTTTCCACCCCTGACTAGTTCATAGTAAGCGTCTTTCCTCTCAAAGGCCAATCCCCAAAACATATCTCCAACAATGCATCCGGCTTACACAGCATATATGGACCAACCCAACCAGTGCAATGGCATATTATTAGGGACAGGTAAATACCAGAATAGGACATTCTATTGTGAGAGTGCAGCCACCCCTATGTATGCTAATATATGGAGCCACAGGTAAACAAAGATTCACATCTACACAAAGGACAGCGGGTAGGTGTGGTGTTACCCATAAAAAGCACCAACCCCTGGCCTAGACAAAAGGGTCAGGACCACTCTATTCACAAGATGAAACTACATTAGCAGCACATCGCTAAAAGGTATTTCAGGTGAAGGTAGGTGGGGCCAGGGATCTTGTTTGAGGTGTCCTGTTGGGAGCCAGACTGTGTGGACTACAAATGCCAGCCAGTCAACATGTAAATGAGGGAGATATCATACACAGGCTTAGGGTAGGTGAGAGACAGAGGCAAGAGGCGAGATAGATTTGAGAATTGAAGACAAATACTCATGGGCAGAAGTGCAACTATTTACTGTGAGTTTCAGCTTTGGACTGCTGTGTAATTGTTCCTTAGGAATGTACCCTACTGACTAGACTCAATGGTAGTTAATGGACTGCATATAAATATCCCTACTTACTTACTCACTAAAGTAAGTAGCCCAGTTCTTTATATGAGTGATGTGTACATTGGTGTTACTCTCACATGCCTGTGTATAGTACTACAAAAAAAATATAGTGTGGGGATAGGTGAGAAGAGTAGAAGGTCACTGAAGGGAAGGACTGTATGAAACTGATAACAGTGGATAAGTGACTCATTTTTAATTAACATTTTTAACAAAAATGTTTTAACTGCATGTGTTATCTAGTATGAGAAAACAAAGGGAGACTGAAGGTTCATTTCTTTAATTGGATCTTCCCCAAGAACAGTGGTTTGGCTGACATTTATCAATGTCTTTTTCTAGATTACCTGTTGTACTGTACTATGGTTTCTTCTGTTTGCTCATTTGAAGAATTGGCTTAACTACAAAATGTAGAGATCTATGCTTTATGCTGTAACATCTGGTCTATAGGCTATTACAGAAATCAGTTGGGACCCATTTCAAATTTGTGTCTAGCTGATTTATGACATTGACTAATGCAAGGTGGATGTACAGTGCATCTGAAAAGTATTCACAGCACATCACTTTTTCCACATTTTGTTATGTTACAGCCTTATTCTAAAATGGATTTAATTCATTTTTACTCAACACGCCTTACTACCAACATGAAAAAGGGTAACTTAAGGTTTTGTCAAATGTTAAAAAAAAAACAAAAAAACTGAGAAATCACATGTACATAACTATTCACAGCCTTTGCTCAGATATTTCTCCTTTTCTGGCAAAAAATTACAACCTCAAATCTTTTTGAATATGATGCCACAAGCTGAGGCAGACCTTTCCTTGGAGAGTTTCGCCCATTCCTCTTTGCAGAACCTCTTAAGCTCCTTCAGGTTGGATCGGAATTGTTGGTGCACAGCCATTTTAAGATCTCTCCAGAGTTAATCAATTCAAGTCTGAATTCTGGCTGGCCCACTCAAGGGCATTCACAGAGTTGTCCTGGACCCACTCCTTTCATATCTTGGCTGTGTGCTTAGGGTCATGATGAACCGTCACCCCTGTTCAAGATCGCTTTGGAACAGATTTTCATCCAGGATATCTCTACATAGCTGCAGTCATCTTTTACTTTATCCTAACTAGTCTCTCAGTTCTTGCCGCTTAAAAACATCCTCACAGCATGATACTGTCACCACCATGCTTCACTGTAGACATGGTATTGTCTCAGAAAAGAGAATTTTGTTTCTTGCGGTCTGAGAGTCCTTCAGGTGCCGTTTTGCAAACTGCAGGTGAGCTTCTATGTGTCTTTTACTTAGGAGCGACCTTTGTCCATTCAGGCCTGATTGGTGGATTTCAGCAGAGATGGTTGTCCTTATGGAAGGTTTTGCTCTCTCCACAGAGTGACCATTGGGTTCTTGGTCACCTTCCTAACTAAGGCCCTTCTTCCTCGCTCGGTTTAGCTGGCTGGCAACCTCTAGAAGAGTGCTGGTGGTTTTGAACTTATTCCACTTACAGATGATGGAGGCCACTGTGCTTATTGGGACCTTCATTGGGAGCATACCTTTTTCTAATCAAACCTTCATCAAATTTGTTTCTTGCAACAAATCATGTCCAATCAATTGAATTTACCACAGTTAAACTCCAATTAAGCTGTAAACATATAAAGGATGATCAGGAAAACCAGGATGCACCTAAGCTCAATGTTGAGCTTCATAGCAAAGGTTGTGAATACTTATGTGCATGTGCTTTCTTATGTTTTTTATTTTGAATACATTTGACAAAATCTCAAGTAAACATTTTCACATTGTTATTATGGGGTGTTGTTTGTAGAATTCTAAGGGAAAAATTGATTTAATCAATTTTGAAATAAGGCTGTAACATAACAAAATTTGGAAAAAATTATTGGCTGTCAATTCTTTCCAGAAGCACTCTAGGAACATGTGCTGAAGAGTTGTATGTTTAAATAGTATAAAAGATGAAGAAAATACAGGGAGACTGTCAATTAATTATTTGAAAAAATGAGTGTAAAATCATGAATTAAATAATTATGTGCGGTTCGTGAACCCATAAGAATTTTTAATCTTTCTTCTTTAGTGACTACTAAGTGGTGATTTGGGCTTCTAGGTCTTAACAAACAAATATATAATCTAATTTGACATACACGATTTTTCCAGATGTTACCTTGTCCTTTAGTTTGAATCAACTTAATTTGTATTGACCAGCTTACTTTTTTTGAATGTTATATTGGGATGTTGGTAATTAGACTAACGATTATTTTGGGAAGAATATCATACATATATAATTTATTGACAAGCTGACATCATGAAAATGTTAAGAAATGCCACCCAATATGCAAACTGGTGATGATTGAATCAGTAACATTGACATTTTGTATCTTATTTATTGCCAAGTATGTTTAATATTGCAAATGTATGTTCTGCCATCCCTTTACCTATTTTAAATAAAGATGTGTAAAGAACTATTGCTATTAGTCCTGTTTAATTGATGGGGATACTATTTTAATTCATACCTCCTTTCTAATTTTAGTTACGGACGAGTTTATGCTACCGACCCCTACCACCACACACTTGCTCCAACAGCCACCTACGGCGTTGGTGCCGTGGTAAGTTTTCTGCTTTTTAATTTATTTTTTATTTTAATTGATGTGTTTTTAATAAACATTAAAAAAAACATTGTGGTACCACAAATGTTAATTAACAGTTAAATTCCAATTAAGTCCTTACCTTTTGATTTGAGTACATGTGTATATGTATATTTTTCACTCTATAAAAAAAAAACAGACCATAAAACACAGGTTTTGAGGGGGTAAACAAGAAAAATAATATTCTGAATGGTATATACCTTATGATATTAAATATTTAATAAAATATATAGAATTTAATTAACATTAATAATGTGTCTTCTGTTGGTGTGAGAGCACTTTAGAGCATCAGGGAATTACGAACAGTTACACTATATATGAACTTCAAACCAAACCAACCTCAAGTTGTGAGGAAAATAGAAAATACTGAGATTTGTTTTTCTACAGCACAGCTGGTTAGGAGGACAGGGAAACATAGTTAAGGACAGCAGGGAATGCTGCCACTTCCGCTTCTCGATTTTTTATATATTAGAGCACAATCGAGCAGCATGCACGTTCACCGCCCTCGTAATCTAGCGGACATGTCTGTAAATCCTGTTTGAAAGTCATTCCTTTGGATGGGGACCCTGTTGTGGTGCAACTTGATTCCCGTCCAATCAACAGGTGCCCGAGTGCATCGTGGTGACATCATCGTGACGTTACCACGTGGCGCTCGAACGGGTCACCTATCGACAGGGTTCTTCGCACAGATGGTGGTTTGAGGCAAGTACCTCCTTCCCGCAGAAGAGGTGGTAGAAAGGGTGGTAGCTGTGTGTACTCTGGAGAAGGGGGGCTTGACATATGCGTGTCTTATAGTCCGACAAATACGGTATATATATATAGAGACATCTACATATCTATATTTTATGTTTCTATCATTAAATATAATTTACCATTTTGCAGTGAATTTAAATTTAGTTGAGGGTGCAGGAATTTTAACATATACATATATATATATAATTAAAAAAAAAAACCCTTAAAAAACAAATCCATTAAATTGCTTTGTTTCAGAATGCTTTTGCACCCTTCACTGATGCCAAGACTAGGAGCCATGCTGATGATGTCGGTCTCGTTCTTTCTTCATTACAGGCTAGTATATACCGAGGGGGATACAGCCGTTTTGCTCCATACTAAATGACAAAACCATATAACTCTTCCAGTGTGGGGGAAAAAAAGAAGCTTTCCGAGGCCTGGGTATTGCAATACATGCAGTAGTGCATCATTTTAGCAACTCTAAATAACTAAATAAAACTCAAAAAGAAAAACATTACATTTTTTATCTTATACCTCAGATATTTTGTTCTGTGTATTTTAATATTGTGGGTCTTTAATTTATGAAGGTTCTGTAGTTGATTGTTGGCTGTAGATTTTTTTTGTGGTTGACCTAGAGATCTACTACTGTAGATATGAATAACAATATTTTAAGGCCACAATCAGGAGTGTAAACCAATTATATATGCTGAATATTAAGCTACTGGAATTATAAAATTTTGCAAGCGTGTAAGTGACTATAGTAGTCATATCTTCATTTACATGTAATTCAGTTTATTAGGGAGGGCTAAAATGCTGATACATCAAAGCAAAAAGGTTGCCACTGCACTAAATCTCATTAAGTGACTAAATTATTTATTTATTGTCCAGAGCCAAAGGTTGTGTTAAATTTGTGAATTTGACTCTTTGTAGATACAACCTGATGAAATACTATTGTAGCGTACCCCTTTTTAAGTATTCCATCAGATAGTATTCAGCTAATAACTGATAATAATTACTATGTTCATGTATAACAGTTTGGAAAAAATTTAAAAAAAAAACTGGAATCAGAAAAAAATTAATAAAAATTTTAAAAAGAAAAAGAAAAAAAAAAGCTAGTTAGGTCATTTACATTCTTTTTATATTTCTTCCAATATATTAAATTATTGATATCATTGCTGATTTTTATAACGTGGGAGGGGGAATGTTATTAAAAAAGATTAAAAAGCACTGTTTCTACTTTTTTCTTTTTTTGAAAGTTGTAAAGGGAAAGTAATTAAAAAAAAAATTGTTTGTACCAGTAAAAATGTACATCTGTGCAGTGGAGTTGTTAAGTTCTAAAAAAAAAAAAAAAATATGCAGCCTATAATGCTTTAGTTTTAGCCTAGTAGAACATCTAATAGAGAAAAGTATCATTTTTATGGAATTACATATTAAATATATTGAGATTTATATAAACATTTTACAAGTATTGCAATCATTAAGTAGAGATAATCAAGGTATTTTCAACTGCTTGGTATTTTTTTGAAAACATTATATTGTGTAAGCAATCTGCAATTTTTCAGTTTGACAGAGTTCTTCTACTCCTGTTTACGTTTTAATTAGGAGAGAGACTTGAATTACTGTATGTCAGTTAATTATACAAGGATTGACAAACAGGCAACAATGTTTATTATTGCTAATGCTAAGCAGGATCCATGTTTTCTAGACTATATGGATTATATCTCTGTATAGTGAAGATATATATCTAAAAAAACACCTTCCATGACACATTTTTTTCATACTGGGAGACAATTACATTTGTCTTGTTCATTTAACTTAAGTGGGTCTTAATGCAATTTTTGGGGTTTTTTTTTAAAGTGAGTGGTAGTTTACTGATATAACGGTCTAGTGCACTATATTTAAAGAGAAGATTTTTACCAAAATTAAACTATATATTAGACCATTCTATAAATTATTTTAAGTTTTAAGCTAACTTATTGAATTTTTATGTTATTGTTTTGTATACTGTGAAACACGGTCCATTTTGCAAAACCAGTCATCACATAATGCATTCATTTGTGGTCAAGATGCATGTAATCTTGTGATTTGAGAAGAGACATTTCTTGAGTAAAACAGATTAATATGTTTACTTTTGATGCAATTCCATACCAAAACAAATTCCAAAATAAAGAGCAAAACCCCACATGTGATTGTATGTTGTCATACATGATGAATGTTATGCTGTTTTTTTCTGGTTGATAAGTGCCCTAGTACTTGTTATCACTAACATGTCAAACAAATCACATAGAAACATGAACTAATGGTCATATTATTCACAAAAGGCAGTTGTATGATACTTAACAAGCCAACATATCAGTAATGTATCAACCAATATGCAAATGATTACCCTACTTTATTGGAATGTTTGGCTGTGGTTAAGTATGATACATGAAGAAAGTTAGAGTTTTTGAACAGGAACCAAACCAGTGCTTCAACACATAGAGTACACATGTCTACTTCTATGTGACACTTTTGCTAAACTAAATCCTGGATGTTGACTAAATGTTAAGAAACACAAACTTAAAACTTTGTTTGAGGAAAAATGTACTGCTTAGTCCACAAAAACACCATTGTAGAGCAGGATCATTCAATACATACAAAGTAGTAAGTAATGTGTTTTAAAAGATACAACCATTCCCTTTGTCAACATACTGAAAAATTGCAGTTTGTCTGTGCATTTGTGTAGATTCTACATAGTGTCCTGTTGAACTAACCAGAGCTATGGTGGTCATGAGAGGGTTTGTTCTTGAATTTGTACAAATGAATAACTTAACAAAAATTTATTACAAAAGGGAGGTAAGGACTAAACTTGGGTATAAAGCCCTTGACATTTTTTTAATTAAAAATAATATCTTCATATATACTGTGATGGTCCAGTGAGACCATCACTGTATTCAATTTTTAAACTCACTGTTGTGAATCTACCAACTTGCTATAAACTGCTTAAGTGTTTGTGACCAGATTTTCTCTTTGTCATCGTATGTGCATGCAAATATGATCAGTTAAACATACATCAAGATCCACAAAACATGAAATGTTTTCAGTACTGTTTATAAGTATAGAGAGTATCTTATACTGTATGTTGAAAAAAATATAAAGAAAGGTACAAACAGATAAGATAGAACTAACTGTACTGTGTGTCTTATTTTCAGTAAAAAGGGATATTCCCTTCAGTATATTTAAACTATATGCAAATCCAATTTAAAATGTACTGTAACACTGGGGAAAAAAGAAAGACAATATTTTTTTAATTGATCGGCATCACCTCTTAAATCAACAGTGGGGGTTTGCAACGTTTTTTAAGACATCTCATACAGATAGTGATTTTAATCAAATTTATTTAACACATGTGATGTGACTGAGTGGTATATTTATTCTCAATAAGAAAGGCAGATAAATTATATAATGATATTCGTTGGGAGAAAAGAGGTATCCATGTGTCCCTGAATGAATCTTCCATTAATTAGAAAATAATTAAATGTGTTTTGTCTGAGATAGCTTTATTTGTGTTTTTTATTTTTTTTAATACTATATATTTGGAATGTTTTCATGTATGTAAATATTCACTGAAGATATAAAATATAAAATAAATTATAAAATGCCATGTGTGGATTATAGTGACTTCAAAAACAAATGATCAAAAAAATAAAAAAAATCTGCAAACCCAGAAAATGCATATATCTGTCTTTAGAAATGAGTGTTTATATCACTACAGTGGTTTGTGAATAAAGAACAATGGTTTGTAATATGAAATAAAAATAAAAGCTTAGTCTTAAAATGTACAAATAATGTTATCCTGTTGTTTATTTACTGTGTTACCTATATGATATGGAAACAAGCTACAAGGTAAACAAGCTTCACACTGAATTGCAGTACCATCAATCATAAAGATCTACACAACTATTTCCACACATTCCCATTTTTGTTTTAAAAAATTGGTGAGCTTCCCCTTACTGTTATATCTGAAATATTTATCTACTTTATCAGGATTCATTTCAGAGATTCTACACAACAAAAAGCTAACTGAAGTTATAGCATTTTGCTACTTAACCTTCTGGGCGATTTTTTATAACTGCGCCACGGGCAATCATGGCAGAGCACAACATACTCCGCCGTGATTCCCTGCCCGGCCGGAGGTTCAGTGCATAAATCCGGCGTCACTGGAGACGCTGGAGTTATGCAGCAAAAAGGCAACACCCCTTAATTAACATGGAGATCTATGGTGCCGCCTACCCCTGCCCCCTTTGCACCAACGGTGACGCGATCGGGGGCAGACCCGGAAGTATCAGCATACATGCCGATGCTCCCGACTGCCGGGGGAGTCTGGCGGACAGGTGAGTATCTCTCTTATTAACTCGGGCTGAAGTTCATGATGCACCCAGAGGTAAATAGCAAAGCATACGATGTAACATGTTGGATTTTACCTGCATCTGTAAGGAGTCTGGTTTTTAAAGATTCCTTTAGGCTGTGGCCCTGGATAAGTACTGTTCATTGACTGCCTGCCAAAAGTTGAATATGCTTACTGCAGCATTGTGATTTTGACTCCAGATCAGCTACAAGATATGAACTCTAAAGGATGGGAGACCTTAAGAAAAATTATACCCTGGACAACAATACAACCTAATTAAGTCTCTCTTTGCATTAATATTCATTTAATGTATTCTATTTCATGGAGCTATTTCCACATTCCCTTTCCACACAATTTCCACCTATAAAACAGCTTCAAGAATTTTTTTATGGGAACATGTCCTTAAACAGGATTTACACAATGTTTAGAAATAAAGCACTGGACCTGCAGTGTGGGGATACAAGTAACCCCTCCACAAGCCAGGGTACAGTGAGGTGTATGGGGCTTTAAAGGCACACGGGTAAATAATTTAAAACCATAATTTATTAAAGCATCTTAAAATTCAATCTGAACAGATACATCAAAGAATGAGGTCAGAGCCACGCCATACATTGGGATGACCTTAACATATAAAAGTATAACAGACAAACTAAGCAAGGTGACAACATCGGTACTTGATATGAGCATAAGTGCTACAGATGTGACGGACTACCTCTGACATGTTTCGCCCTGACTGGGCTTCCTCACGGAGGACACGAATCGCTGTCACTGTAGCGATGGAAATATCACCGAGTTGTCCAACAGAAAGGGGGTAGGGTGAACAACCGACAGGGGGTAGAGCAACCAACCGAGACGCACTGCCGGACAGAGGGTGGCCCACAGAGGGAAAGCCAGAAAGGCCTCCCCTAGGGGCGTCGGGGATCCAATTAGGATACCCGAAGACAGACCAGGACGATAACCTCAATTGAAAGGAATCCCAATATGGTTTTCTTGCTAGCCAGGGAACTATACTGAATATTCCAGGGATTAGGTCAGCATGGACCGTCAGATCAAGCCTGCCTACCCCCACTCTCAGTTTACACAATGTTTACCCTGGTCCTAAACTTAAACTTCATAAATGCAAAAACTATTTATGTTAGAACAATACTTCCTTTTTGTAGTATACCCTAAATTTCTAAATTTTTAGCTAGTTTAGGGATGATACCATGCTCAAGGGCTGTGCAAATAACTCACAAAAAAAGTAGTGGTTTTTAAGTTCTTTTTGCAGGTTATGGAGACTGCCAAATCTTTAATCTGGATATACAGTCTGGTTTCCCCATAAGCAAGAAAATCACAAGCATTCATCCTCCCTGCTATACAGATATCAGCAGGCATGCCTTTCAGCATTTGAGGAATGAAGGAGGGTACCCTCTTCACTGTGGTAACATCCTTAAAGCACTGCCGGTTCAGAGCCTGCAAAGGAAATACACATTTGCCACTCTTTGTTGTGGAAACTCATGTGTCCTTTTAGGATGGGGGTATTTATTTTAACACCTTTGCATAGAAAAACAATGCATTATGAAAAAAAAAGAAAAACAGTTCATGAACCCTTCTACAACAGAGACATAGTTTTAGCACCACGGTAAGCAATCAATGGAATTGGATGGTTTACTGTTATTTAACTTGAGTTGCCGGAAGAATTAGACTTAGAATAATTTTTGCTAGTTATAGTCATAGCATATAAGTATATAATGATAGTTATATATAGAATATATTTTTAAAGCTAGCTGATACACATCCTGATAAAAGTCAACGACTAGGTAAGAATAAATGACAGCACATTCTGATCTGGGCATATAATTAGATATTTGCTGGATACACTAGGCTTTAACATCCAGCTTAATACAAAGTTTGAAGATTTGACTGAGTAATTCTAAAAGCTCCTGTTGCTGAATTAATTCCAAAGAATGTCAATTGCCAGTATGAAAAGCTGATCTTTTGGCTTCAGTAGTTTCATTCACTCTTAAGTCATATGTAAACTCATGCCTAAAACAAGCATGTTCTACCACAATTATCTGAATCTTATAAAATATGGATCACAACACCAACCAGGTAAGCAATAATATTTTAAAAGCATGTCAGAAATGGTCCACATTTTTATATACTTTCACAGATATTTTGTGTTGTAAAATATACAACTAACATAAATTAATTTCTTGCCCCATGATGACACCTAGTGTCATCTAGAATTACTACATCAAGTAATTATACATTATAAAAAGATTGAAAAACATATATATATATACATACATTATATATTATATATATATATATATATATATATATATATATATATATATATATATATATATATATATATTTTATAGTGAGGCAGTTAGAAAAATAATGCGAACATTTTGCTTTACAAGCCCACGTAGATCTGATCATTTAGTATCTGTTTCTAAAATGACATATAATGATGATTTTAACTTGGCACTAGTTTTCATATCAACTATTTTGGATCCTTTTAACTATATGCTAATTGTAGTTAATAGCACAAACACATAACCATGAGGCCTTTAACATGTTTCATCAATTTGTAATTTATTGCCACAGTCCTGAAAATAGCACTGCCATAACTACTGGTAATTATGTTTTTGATTATCACTGATACTATTGTGAATAACATTTGACTTTTGCCTGCCATACTCCCACAGACGGGTGCAGACAGACGAGCTCCGATGAGCTCTGGAATGCAAACGTGATGACGTCATCATGTTGCATTCTGGGGCGGCTTTAATCGGCAGGGCACCCTTTGTGTGCCGGCCATTAGCTTCAATGAAGACACCGGTCTTCATTGAAGTTAATGGCATCGGCTGGCATCGGCCAGAGAACATCCGACATGTCCGTTCTCTGGCGGACGATTCTGCCGCCGACCGACGGCGCGAGCACGCACACCCGTCGGTCAGCGGAAAAATCGGCTGCTAATCGGCATGTGTATGGCAGGCATTAAATTACTTTCCAACTTGCAAGACAAATATTATTACACGTAACTTCATTTTGTGATCGAAAAGGGCCTGATAACTTATTCTTTGCTTTAAAGTGTACATGAAGTCTTTGAATGTAGATAAGCTTTTATAATAAACACATGCCAAATGTACATATTATTACACCTCAACAATTCCTTTCAGGTTCATAATCCCTGTCTACTGCTTTAGCGTTCTTTCTGGTTCAGCCTCCTGATGATTTTTATGTCAAAATAAACTCTTTTCACATCCGCAGAAATCTATTCCCCTTGTGGTGAAGTTCCTTAAGTTACAGATCTCTTGTATGCATGCACAGCTTAGTGTAAACAGAGAAATTGCTGGCAGGCAAGCAAGAAGCATAATGACAGAAATGTGTTAGCCATCTTTCAATCTAAAAAAATGTTTTATATAAAATTGATAGTCTATTTTACAAATTGCTTATCATGAATCATGCATCTCTCCATTTCCCCCATTCCCCAATTCTTGAACTACAAAACATATTTTTGCTTTTCTGACAATGCAGACAGTATACACATCTGTTATGACTTTGCCTGAATGTGTCATGAAATCTAGACTCTCAGACTCATTGCTTAAACAAACAGCAGCTCTATACATTATGCAATGTGTTCGTTTTAAAGCCAATGTTTCCCAAAATTTCCTTGCAGGGCCCCTCTTTTCTGGATGGAAATATATTTGAGATCCCCTCCCCCATTAATACTGCTCAGGTTCAGATTTAGCCATTTCACACTAGACATGCTGCATGTTTGGTGCACTTCAGTAATGCAGTGTGGCTAGCGATAACTACAAAACTATCTCTAGCGATAACTACATAACTACGTCTACAAAGGAAACCTATGTACCTTTCACACTGGCCACTGCCATGCATTAACATAAACACCTGTTACCTGAGTTTTTGGGGATGCTGTGCAAGCATTTCCAATAAACGTGTATGGCAGTTGCAAGTGCAGGGCACTGCATGATGTAACTTGGATTATCACTGCTTATTGATGCGGTAATGTTACTGCTAGTGAGTCCATTTTCAGCCAAAAACTTCACCACAGCACTGCTAGAATAAATTGGCCAACAAACTACATTTGAAATACAACTCCCTTTTTCTTCCTATTATACACACAGTAATCATACAGAAATATTAATCATTTACACACACACACATCAATAATGCAGAGATATGAATCCACAAGGTTAAGCAGGGGTCCTCAAACTTTTAAAATATGGAGCCAGTGCATGGTCACTCAGACTGCCAGGGGGCTGAACTATAGTTTTAAAAATAAGCAAATTCCCTTGTCCACTGCACATATTTTATTTGTAGAGCAGTAAAACATAAAAGAACAATGGGAAGTAAGAACCTATTTTGGCTAATGAGATATTTAATATCTGTTTGGGTGTCAAGTAGCTATCATGTCTGCTGTGGATCTGTGTTCAGGCTACTGGGTGACAGATGCTGCTGGCTAAAATAAAAAGTATATGTAGTTGAGGGGGCAACCAAATATTTATCAATAATGGTAGCCCCCTCACCTACATATACCTATCATAGTTTTGTTGTGAAAGGCATCCTTCTGATAAACTGATAAACTATTTAAAAAAATGTGGCAGCCCTCTATCCCAGCTGTAATTGTTATACTTCTATAGCACAATACATAATTAGTGAATATAGGAGTGGGGGCTACCCTTTTTTTATTAGTTCCACAAGCCTTGTACCCACAACCACAGTGGCCCCCCCCCCCCACCAGGGAAAACTATGATGACACATTTTAATCCAATCCCTCACACATCCACCTACAACCAAATCCACCATCCCTACTGTTCTTTTTTTTTTTTTTAAACAATAAGATTTTTTACTGAGAAGTAATGAGACACTTCATCATACATACATTGTAATCTCAATGAGGTTTCATAAGGAAGCTTTGTATCAACTGTTCAGATGCAATATTACAAGATAGAAGTATAAGCTTCACATGTTATGGTATCAATATTGCAAACAGAAATAAAAACATTTAAAAAATAACTGGGGGGGGGGGGATACACACAGGAGAAAAAGTA
>CM070039.1:54827744-54848717 GCA_036250615.1 Ptychadena robeensis
TATACCGTATTTTTCGGACTTATAAGACACACCGAACCATAAGACGCACACAGTTTTTAGGGCAGGAACTCCAGACAAACAAAAAAAGATGTATTACGTTTGCATATCAATGGGTTAAGGCAAATGAAGGCCATATTCAAGTCAGCCAGCAGGCGGTCACTAGCCAGCAGTGAATCAGCACACGTCTTCACACTGAACACCTCGGGAGGAGGAGGAGGGAAGGGAGGGGGGCAGAAATCTGCAGCCTTCTCCCTCTCCGCTGCTCTAAACAGGTGAAGATCAGCTGTGATTGGCTGTCGTGGGAAACTGCGAGTTCTGCGGGTCCCACGGACCACTGAGACGAGGGAAAAGATGGCAAGTCCATCTCTCCTCTCTCTCCCATGCCCAAGCAAAGATATCTTTGCTGGCAATTTAACCAGACGGCATCTCTCAACTGACAGTTCCTCCCTGCCATTGCTTTATCTCCGTGCAGGGGGAGTTGGCGGATCAGCCAAGAGCGACCACGCGGGCTGATTGGCAGCATAAGACGCAGGCCTTTTGCCAACCAATTTTGGGGGTTGAAAAAGCCTGCGGTCTTATGGTTGAAAAATACGGTATGTAACAACATGACCAATCTTTTTTTTTTTATATAACACAATTGTGTGTTTCTTCTTTTCTGCGGGCCACCTAAATCAACAGAAGAATTTTATTGTTGGATAATTAAATTCACTATCATAAGTTGGGGGGGGTGATTTATTATTTCATAATAATTTTCTTAGAAGTATATTGGGAGAAGATTAACATTGCAAGAGCACGTATCAATGAAGTAAAACGGATGGGGCAAAAAAGCTGCCGGTGTCGGAGAGATGTTCCTACCTTATAGCTGCGCTGCGGAGGGAGCGATAGCCACTTATTTTGCTTGGGAAACAGTGTCAAGGTTGGAGGTGGGGCGGCGGGGGTCGGGGGGTGGGTGGGTTAAGGTAGGGGGGGTTTATGGGTTAGGGGATAAGGAGGGTAGATTGATATTATCCTAACCCCTACAGTCAAGGCACCATTGCCCCCTTAAGATTAACCCCCCAAAATTCACTAACCTTGGCACATGAAAACCGTAAGATTAACCCCATAATTCCAAAAAATTTGGGCTATCTGTTGTAAAGGCAAATATTCGATCCACCGGTCCTGATGTGTCTGCAGCCAGATTAGCAGCTGCGCTCTCTTCTCTCCTTCCATTGTCTTTGGAACAATTATAGCGTTCCTCCTTGTGTTGTTGTAGTTCTGCAGCGGTCATTGGACTTTATTGGAAAACACCTTGTGCCTAAACAATATGAACCTAGGTAATAGTATATAAATATATATGGTGAAAGCTGTTATTTAAAAATTGGGTTGGTCCATTATAGTCAAATATCTCCACTGTGTTCCTTAATCGAAGCTACCCAAACATTGAGGTTCCCCTGCCAGACGATCAATCATAACTGCCAATAGCAATATGGTGATGGGTTGTAAAAACAATTGCAGTGCACACAACTTCTGGAATCGATCCCTTGACAATTCTTTGGATAGGGATTGAGGGTTTGCCTCCAAAGTAATGGTGATCGGACAGAAAGATACAGAAGCATAGCGATCCCTGTTCGATCGTTTTTTTTTCTGTTTGGTCACAATACTCTAATGCCAGAAAGTCGACCACATCGATCAATCTTGCGTTCAATGGACAGAATCGAACGGTAAATTGTAACGTGGATGGCTACCTAAAGAGAATCTTTTGGTGTTTACAAGGTAACTGTTCTGTAAATTTCATAAAGTAAACAGCTCACACTCTATGCAGTCTCCTCATTAACAAAACACAAATGGAGGTACAAAAGGAAATGAAGGGCGGGAGGAACCAACTACCAGGAACAGCAGGGCCGAGAAAGGATGGATACAAATAACATAGTAACATAACATGAAATAACAACTGTAGACAGTAAAAGCTGCCATGGCCAGCACACTTCTCGCTGGTATTGTGAGATACCACTATACAATAATTTTACCTTAGCATACTATTAACATTGCTTAAAGTTAAAAATGATTTCTGGCCTTCTAAGTCTAGCTAACATCTTAGAGGTATTAAGTGACTCCCTCATAAAACTGAATCAGAACTTTTGGAAACAGGCATTACAAATAAGAATTGTCTAGGTGAATGGTTTGGTCAGGAAGGATTTTGAGTTCCCATCCTTAACAATCGGACTTCTACATTCTGACTCCTCATCATCACTGGCGATGGCCATTTGATAATAAGTCCCAACTGGCCACTGAATCCCAGTGAGTTTTGTTGGTTTTTAGCAGGACCAGGTCCACTTCCTTTTTAAGTTGGGTTTCTGGATCTGCCACTTTTAAGTCATGGAGAAGTGTGAGGTTATTCCTTCCTCCAAATCATGCCCCGAAACAATCTGCAAGGTACTGAGCGTATCTCACTGACGTTTATAATGGCCTTTCATCAAAGATAACCATTGTGTGTGGAATCTGCCAATCTTAACGGTTTGTCCAAATGTCTGTAGCTGGAGTTAAGATAGTCAGAAATTCTGGGTCTGTAGATACGGCGGTCAAATGGTTTGGTTGAATATTGCTTGCAACCTCAGCAAGGAATGGGCAAGCACCTCATAGGTAAGCCCCGCGTGTATGGAAGAACTATATCAGCCAACATGAATCCCGTATTGCGACGATCTGGCAATACCCAATCAGGACGTTACAGCTACTCCCAGGTGTGAAGAGTCGTGGTGGGCTTGAATTTCCACACGCAGCCTTGTCACTTCTTTACAAATTCAAATTGTTCGATTGTATATCTGTAACTCTTTACCAAGCTCCAATGAATTAGTTCCACAATCCGATCTCAACCATTTTCACAGGACATCTCACTAGAGCAAAGAAATATAATTTAGGAGCATTGATAAAAACTTGAAGTGTCCATGAAACCGATACTCGATAGGGTAAGACTCTTAAACTTAAAGCAAAGTGAAAATAAGCTACATTTTTGATCGTTGATTTGTGACCCCACGGGTTCTTCCTAGCCGCTATCGTTCCTGGTCAAAATACATAGATCCCGAATTAACTATCGAGGACAAAAAAGGGAGCGCATAACACTCCCCTTGGCCGATCTAGTCTACCTCATATCACCTCGGCGCGAGAGCCGAACAAGAAGCGAGGAGTAGGCACCGTCGCATGCGCAAACGTCCGTCCTCCCAGAGGTGTCACACTCACCCTGCTCAATAACGCTCCTCGTATTCCTCTACACCACGTCCCCCCCTACAACACACGCACTCCCCTTCCCATAAAACCCCCAAATCACAATAAATCCGCCCCCCCAAAACCATAACTCATCTCCACCACTCTCACTCACTCCTCACCCCATGCTCTATCCGCTTCAGCTCTACCACCTCCCTCAATCCTCTTCATAGCCACCCCCCCACCCCCCCTACCCCGCCATCACTACCCCATCGGCCGGTCCCTGCACACACCCCCCTACTGATCTGGCAAGGCCAAAATCTCATTTCCGCGCCCAACCCTCTCTCTCCAGCCGCCCCACACCAACGACCAGTTGAAAATTTTCACTACACGTACAAAGCTGAGCCACCACTCCAGCAACGGAGAACTACCCCGACTCATGGCCATGTCGTGGCACGCGACAAGGAATGTAGGGTAAACAGGTAGTAGTATGCGATGTGGGAAGCTGGGGAGGGGGAGAGGAGGTGTAGGCAAGAACCTCCCCCCCACAATCCCCACATCCCCCCCCTAAACACATACACCCACTCACCCCTCCCCCACTCTCAAAATTCCCCCCCACCCTATACTTCCCCACATACCCACCACCCCTAACTTGTTCGCACAACCCTCCTCTCCACAATCCCCCAAACCACAGACCTCCCATCCATCCTCAAAACCCACCCCCACCCTGCACCAACCTAACATTCCCGACCACTACTATCATTAACACTCCTACCCCAATTACATAACCACCTACCCCCCCACTCATCTCCTACTCCACATACATCCCCCCTACTGTTCCCCCACCCCTCCCCCTTTCGGCCAACCTCCCCCACCGCTCCTCCCCTACCGATGAGGGACGCAGCCATTTGTTGTAAGGCTGTCAACCTCTAAACTTCTGACATTTGACCAGTTTTGCAATTATTGTGGCATATTTGTCTTTTCACTCCAACATATCCAGAAACCCTGCATGAACTTGATTTGCCCCCCCCACCAACCTCTGTCGCGAGGGGAGTGAAGGGAACCCCGGGCGGACGAGAGCGAAGCGGGCCCAGCAGAATTTCCGGAAGCCTTCGAGACAGAAACAGCGGGGAAACACAAGACGGGCGGGGGAGTTACCTGGGAAGAGAAAAGGGGGGACGGGGGAGAGGCATTAGAAGCGGAGGGGAAAGATGCAACTCAAGTGATTCCACCATTCAACGACTCACAAGCATGCCTCATGTTTCGATTCATGGATTTATCGTGAATAGGGGGCTACCCTTTAGACTGGTATTTCTATTGCCTCTAAACACTTAATCTCTTCTGCAAAGACTTCTTCTATGCACGTCTGACAAATATAGAAACGCTGCCTTCTCATACTCTAACGATTGAGGTTGGTGACTCCGTGCAGGGTTATGCCATCCCTTACAAGGACGATGTGTCGGATTAGACTTGCGGGAAAATCTGTGCAATATGAGTCAATCTTGCTATAGGTCTTACACAATCGGTTTACACCAAGAATGGAGAAACGTTCCAACAACGTATCACTTCCAAGTTTCTTCTTGAGAAGATGTTGGAACTCCATGTTAGAACTTCAGGGGTGGATTTCGAACAGTTATCTGAGCGACACAAGAGAGAAATCGATATCTTCTTCTGAGTTGGGCACCGCAAAGTATTACCCCCCCAGGCCCGCGAGCCCTGGGCAAACAAGGGTGGAAGGAAACCACAAACAATGGGCGGGCTACGGCGGAACAGCGGACACTACCACCCCCCTACGATGGCGAAAACGGCAGCTAGAAACCTGAAATGCCCACAGTAGAAACGTGCTCTGCGGGATTCAAACCGTTGGGACAATAGTTCCCATTGGTCAGCGTCTCACTGAGTTTCCCTTCGCCCCATTCTACCCCCGGTTAGGGCACATAAAAATAGAATCCTTCTACACTGTTGCATATGTAGCCAAGGATGACCTTGCTGTAGTGTAGTGTAGTACTTAACCCTGATCAATTTCAGTGTCCATTTCCATTTTGCAGGAATTCTGCGACTTCGACAGCTATGGGCGTTGCCGCCACACAATTCCTAATCTTGGATCTGTGAGCGGGTTTCTGCAGCTAAACTTAGCTCTTCCTAGTAAAAACACCCGACATGGGGATCTCCGGAGGGGATCTATGATCTTGAGATAAGCCACAGGCAGCTATAGCCTCGGTAGATGATCACCAAAAAAGATAGGAATTCTCTTTCCTTTGATTCTTGAAATTGAAGTCGGCCCCCAACAGAGACATAGAAGCGTGGGATATAAGTTCTTCCCAGTAACTTTCAAGGAGTTTCTCCATCTTCTCCCCAAATTGAGGCAGTAGGTTCTATGGCACGTAGAAGGTGGCCATAACCCCAATCTGTCACTCTCGCAGTAAGCTGCGAAGTAGGATCTCCCCTGGACAGTCACACTGAAATAAAGAAACCTAGGGGATAATAAAAGGCTATTAACAGTGGACAGGACTCCTAGTCCTCCGTGAATGGCTATCTTGGAGTCAAAGACCTGAAAGTGACCATGTGTCTGAAATGAAATTCCACGAGAACGACTAGACGGACAGCTTTGTTTGAACGGGGTAGGGCTAATATACTCCCACGTCCAAATACTTCAAAATCCTTCAGCCATGATCTCTGGATTGAAAAAGCCTTCATTACTTCACTGCTATTAGACCATGCGCAATTAGGAAGTCTTAAGTAGCAGTCTAACAGGAGCTGTTGCGTTCGCTTTTATCAGACTGACAGCTTCTTCAGGTTGTTGAAAATTATTTCAGGCCAATCATCAAAAATGAATCTCAGCTCAATTAAATCGCACTACATGGCCTGTCACATCACAGACCGAATTATTTTTCACCTTCTTGCGCGGTTCTTCATCAGTCATAAGTTGCTACGGCAGGAGATGGACTGTTTCCCAAAGAAGGACTTTCATGCAATAGTCTATCAACCTGATTATTATGGTCATTGTACGCGTTGCCACAAGAATCTGAGATAAGTTCTGTGGGTACTTCTTTGTGACTATTGAAACCAGCTGGAACATCTGTTGTATGTCAGCTGTCACGGCGATGGGTTCATTCATGAACACGCCGCAGTACTCCACATCAACATCCATACCAGTTATTCGTCTAGGGTTGTTGGACAAGTTAGAAGAAGATTGTTTAAAGAGGTTCTCTTAAACTGAAGCGCCTTGAGCTCAAACGACGTTGATTTGACACCCCACGGTTTTAAAGGATCGGTAGAATACAAAGGATGGAAGGTTACCAGAATTATTCACCACTTAATTACAGGCTCTGGTGATGGGATCTCAAGGCATGATGGCTATCTAGAATCTTATGATGAATGCTAGTGAAAGTGCTCTTGCTCCTCAGGTTTGTTGTATTAGAGTTCTCTTAAGCTGCAGCAAAATATGGATAAAGGAGACTTTTCAGATCGTAGTACCCCGAGGGAGAGTAAGATTTCGGTAATCCCTGAAGGGGCGAATGAGAGATACCCAACGTGCGCGTTGTACTTAAAAAACTCTTTATTCATAATTCTTGATGAAATCACTGTCTTCGACCAAGGGCAATCTTGTTGGGGGGTCACGGCGCACAGTAGTCTCGGTTAAACTGAACACCTTGGAGTGCTTCGATATGGAACATTCAAGATTTCGAAATCAAGTCTTCTTTCCAATGATAGCCAATGGACATTTATCGATCGATTAAGTACATGGCTCCCTCCAATTAGTATGTAGGGGAAGCTAATCCAAGAGCTTATATGAGATGATTCTAAACAGGACGTCTCCTAATTATCACCCATCAAAGATCTAATTATGGCATGAGGAGCATCATCTGGACCGTTACACAACTCTCGTATTTATGAACTCTAGGGAATGTCTCTCCCTAGAAGCATCAGAATCTTCACATCCTTGTTAAGTGGTGGAATATAGTCAGCAATGTGGCTCAAATTGAGGTGAGAGTGCAACCTATGGTGTGGGATCTCTTCTTGTTGTTCGGTGTTGATCACATTCGATTAGGTTGGAAGGGAAATCTATGTTCTCATATTCTGATGACACTATGAGCCATGGACTCTTCTTCCGAAGACTCAAGTATTCACTTTTCCTGCGCATGTCTGCAAGGTTATAGGCCAGGTTCTCCATAAAGTTGAATAAGTCAACGAATTCTGTACTTGCCACGAGGCGATTGCTCTGTCATCAAGTTATGGCGTAATTTTTATGCATTTTGTGGACATCCTTTCGGAAAAGACCTTACCAGGCATATCTTGCTGCAAGACTTGTAATTGAGCCCTATCCACACACCTCTTACACCTTGTTGGTTACGGGTTGGCACTTGCTCAGTTCTCTCCCCGCCATCATCTGATTAGGCTTGGGTGCTACCAGGTGCAAATTTCTTTTTAACAGGTTCTTTGAACTAAGAGCGTTCTCTAATGCTGGCAATGTACAAAGGGAACATGAGGAGATTTTCAGTCTCTAGCAAAATGATCAGAGGATGCGCAACACTTTGAAACAGATATTATGTCTTGAGAAAAAGTCTTGTGTTCTTTCGATAGTTGTTCTTAAATGCATCATGACATTAGATGAGAGAGGATGTGCGCTCGCGTTATAATGGGACACTGTGATTAGATTACTTGCCTTGGTATTGTAATTTTATGTCTAAGCCAAGCGTTTGGGTGCATCGCAGTCTCCTCTCGTAATAGGATGCCTAAGTCCTTGAATTTACGTGGTGGCAATACCCCTTGATTAGTGTTAAGGGAGGTGTTGATCTGGATACAATGAACTTTGGGTTATTCTGAATCTTGGATCTCCTCACAAACTCTGCAAAATAAGAAAGGTGGAAAAAGAAAAACCATGGTGTTCATTATTGATACTGACCTATTAGTCAACTTTCCCTGGAGAAAACTAGGCAATTTTGCTACCAATAGGATTACCCCTGAAGCAGTGTCAAATAAGCTAAGACTGGTAGACTAGGATCTGTTAGCAATTTCAAGTTCATTAAGAACGGTCACCTAACTCTCTAAGCTTAGATTGTCCTAACAGAGATCTAGGAAAGTCTTTAGTCTTGAATCAAGGCAGTATTCAAGACTTCGGGGGCTTCCATAGTCTGTTCCAGAAGTTTCCCAGGCAGCATTAAGGCCTGCTTCAAAGTTATAAATGTAGACAGATTTAAGTCTCTTACTTGTTTTGAAAATTGACCGGCCCCCAACCACTTATTAGAAGTCAAGTTCTGCTTGAGGTTCATGTCCAAGTTCTTGGTTATCGCCTTAAATGTAGATCTCCAACTCCTATAGTTCCTGGCCAGAATCAAATCTAGACAGTTCAGTAGTAATAAATCTGTCGACTCATATACTGCTAAAACTTGCATGTCAATTGCTTCGGTTTTTACGCCACACGGTGTACTGATGGTGCAGCATCTTGGTTTCATGGTTGGTATCTGTGCTGGTGGTAGGAGGGAAGGTATGCGAGGGTTTTCAGTTAAGGTAAGGGTCTGGTGTATGGAAAATCTCTGTGCATTTGAAGTTGAAAGAGAGAGAGCTGTACACAGGAGGTAAAGAGTCTATTCCGTAGTCTTCTTGACTTGTGCCCTTGTATCTTATTACAAGGGTTTGTGGTTTTTAGCACATGAGCTGGAAGGTGGTACACCTGATTTGATGTGGTAGTAGTGGAGTAATCTTCTGTTGGTAGTGTGTCATGACCAGATTGACTTTATGGATGATATGAGAACTAATATCTAATGAAGTGGACTGTCAAAGGGTCTTGACACGCAGCCAAAGCTGGACAAGTGCCCTTCTTCTTCACTAGGGCTTTCTCAAAAAACAGATAATTCAGTTAAGGCTTCTTCTTCTTTTTCTTCTGAAGGATTTCTAGCTGAGCCCTCTGTTTCAGTTTGATTTGCTTGAAATGGTTTAGCTCCTATCCTTGCATTTACTTTCGCCTTAAGGCTGTTCTCTTCAACAGGTGGCTACCCTGTCCTGCAATCTTTGGCAAGCTTGAGTATTTGGTCGCTCAATGTGACCTTACAGAGCAGGGACCGCAATGATTAGAAGATGATTTATGAGATTGACGCGGCGAAGATTTCCCTGAGTGTCTTGAAGAAGCAGATTTACAGGATGTAGTTTCATGTAGCTGTGCTAATCTGTCCTCTATCTGTGCCTTTGCTTCAAGATACTGTATGTGCTATGTCTTTGCTGGTCAGTAGAAGTAAAGTCCTTTAAAGCTAGCCACACACGGTTCGATTTTGGTTCAATCGATGCTCGATTAGATGAATTTTTTCATCAATTGAACGAAAATCGAGAAATGCCCACATGGTACGATCGATGATAATTGTTCGATGAAGGCAGAAAAATTGATCAAATTTTGATCAGACATGTTGGAAAACCATCGTCGATTGTGCCAAAATCGTTTTGTAATCGTCGATGTTTGTGGTGTTCCTCCTGGATCGATTAGATTCGATATAATAACATAGACCACTTCAATCTGAACTTCAATCGTTTCCATACCAAAATCGACGATTTTAGTAATATTTTGGAATCAAAATCTCACCACAATTGCAAACTCAATGTGGTGTGTATGTTGATGCGATTAAGATGGATTTTCGATTAGACGATTAAATTCCTCGATCTAATCGAGCATCGATTGAACCAAAATTGAACCGTGTGTGGCTAGTTTATTCTAGTGAAGCTTCCTCTATGTTGGAATGGGGCAAAAGGGAAGAGTACTTTTCAGAAAGTCTTTTATAATCCTCAAATGCTTTCTTAACCCTTGAGAGAGCAGTGTTCAATTGCTCAGAATTGTTGCTAGTTTCATTAGTGGCTGTTATACAACTTAACGTTTTCTTCCATAATGCAGTCAGGTTACTAGATGTTTCTTCCTTACTTGCTTCATAAGCCTCCCTTGCCTTCAAGGATGGATGAGGGGCTCTAACCGGACGAGCAGAATTAAGCAAGGTGTCTGCTTTATCTTGATTAGATGCAGGTAACTCATAAGTGGGATCTCTGTCAGACATAATGACAAGTGCTGGTTTGGTGTCTTGTTGGAAATCTGCCAGAGCTCAGCTCTGTTAGTAACTCCTTTTGTTTTGTAGGCAGGCTGAGCTGGGGAGCTGAATATGTGTTGCAATAAGCCAGCTAGAGCTGCAGCCTGGATTGCTCAGCACAATGCACAGAGAAACACACTTCACCATCACTTACAGTTATTTCAATAGATTCATGTATTGAATTCACAACCCACACAGCTTGACAATAATGAATCCTTGGGACTTGATACAGCAATTGTACACAGTCCTTGCCTAGTTCAGAGGTACTTATGGCTCCCCAAGAAAGGCAAAACTTGTATAAGCTGGTATTACTAGAGAGAATGGGTCCACAGCACAGACCAGCAATTCTTGTCAGCAAAGGCTGTCTTCTGCTGCAGAGTAATGCTTCTGTGACTGTAGCAGTAACACAAGGCCTGGATGTTCACAGTATGCACAGTATTAAGATGAATTCCTGTCATAGGGTCTTTGTTCTTCACACAGGCTAATGGTTACTCATGGTTCTGAAGCTGCAGAGATAGCCGTGTGCTGGATTCTCCTGGAAATTTACTGTTCTGTTTCAGCATCGGTTGTACCTGTGACCTTCTTTTAGACCCAGTCTGTAAGGATGTGTTCAGCAGGTTGAATGATGGCTTTAACAGACAGTTTACTTAATGAATAAAGACTCCAGAGGTATATTTCAATGCTTCAAGGTAGCAAGGGTATAAACATAGAGGCTTTTCCATAGATAAATTTCCAATGAAGTTACACAGCTCCCACTCTCTGCAGTCTCCTCATAACAAAACACAAAATGGAGGTACAACAGGAAATGAAGGGTGGGAGAAACCAACTAACCAGGAACAGAAAGGGAGAAAGGATGATACCAAATAACATAGTAACATAACATGTAATAACAACTGCTTAACAGTAAAAGCTGCGTGGCAGCACACCTACCAACCTGATCCATAAAACATTACCCCCTCACATTTATACCAACCACTACAACTACTGATGGCCGAACTTCGGCCATGTCCATCCGCGAACGGGCGGACGTTTAAAAAAGTCCGCCGTCCGCCCGTTCGCGGACAGATTCAAATTCCCCGCCTCTAGGCGGGGAATTTGAATCTGAAAACCCGGATGTGGTGTCAGTGACGTCACATCCGGCACCTAGAACGTCACATCCGGGTGTACGAGTCGGTTTTCCACTGAACCCGGTCTTCAGTGGAAACATTCTTCCTGCGGCGGGATCTCGCTGCTTATGATCCCACCAGAGGAAAAATAGAGGGCTCCTTCACGCCGGCGAACAGGGCTGGTCGAACACCTGTACTGTCCGCTGGCGAGAAGGAGGGCGAACATGCCTGTTCGCGGCCGAACTGTCCGCCTTGCGGGCAGTTCGGCCATCACTACCCCTTAATATTGAACTCTATGCACTGATTGACAGCTATCTTTGACTAGAAAGACTAGATGGTTTAGGATTGGATATTTTCCAATTCTTAATAATACAATTCATACCCCTTAATGAGGCAAAGAATTGTAACCTGTTGTTTTTTTTCCCACAACAATATGCCTTCCTAACAAAGGAATAGATTGCTCTGATTCTTGTTGAAAGTTGCAAAAAAATAAATACTGCACAACATTTTGTTCTAGCATACATTTTTGCATAAATTAAGTTCATTAAAGTTAAGTAAAAATTTTAACTTGACTTTGAAATGAATGTGTGCAAAACTACTTGTGCTAGAGCAATACTTAATGTGTATAATATTTCCAGCAACCCTTCTCTACATCTTAAAATTGGTTATGATACCAAGTTCAGGCACTTTACAATTTACACAACCATCCATATTTGCATTTTCAGCCTTTTCTTCTAAAACTTCAATGAATATATCTGTTACCTATTAACATCCTAAAACTACAATCCCGTTCTCAGAAAAACTATACAGATATCTAGAAATATTCATCATATACAACCATCCCATCTATCAATTGGAATTAAACAAAAAAAACCTTAATAAATATATACATAAATATATACATACATACATACACATATATACATACATACAGTGAGGAACATAAGTATTTGAACCCCTGTGATTTTGCAAGTTCTCCCACTTAGAAATCATTAAGGGGTCTAAATTTCACATTGTATTGCATTCCCACTGTGAGAAACAGCATTTAAATAAAATTCAGGACATCACATTGATTGATTTTAAAAGAATTTATTTGTATTGCACTGCTGCAGATAATTTGGGTCACATGTACATCGGGTCATTGTCATGTTGGAATACCCAGCCATGACCCATCTTTAATGCTCTGACTGAGGGAAGAAGTTGTTGCTCAAAATCAAATCTCACAATACATGGCCTCATTCATCCTCTCCTTTATACAGTGCAGTCACCCCGCAGTCGCCCTGCCCCCCAAAGCATAATGTTACCACCCCCATGCTTCACAGTATAGATGGTTTTCTTGGGATGCAACTAACCCATCTTTTTTCTAAAAATACCACGAGTGAGGTGTAGACCAAAAAGTTCAACTTTGGTTTCAAGTGACCACTCAGACTGCTCCATGATTTTTAAGTGTGAGAACTTGCAAAATCGCAGGGTGTTCAAATACTTCTCACTGTACACACTTACTTGGTTTACTAAAATGATAATGTTTAAGATAGACATCCTGAATATAATAATGTTTGAAACAAACAATTATGTAAAAAAAATAATGTTTTAAAAAATAATAATAAAAGGTATTATTTAAATAATAAAATCTCTTTAATACTTCTTTTGTATGATAGATTTCAAAACAGAATGTATTTATATATTTTTTTGTTTAAGGGGGAATGTGTTTTTTTTTTACTTTGAATTGTATTGGATACAGTAATCAGTTATCAGTTATACATTTAATCCTCCTTTCATTTCTCCTGAAAAAAAGTTGCATTGCTTATGTTAGACCATACAAAATAATAGGAGCTTTAGGTTAAAGTAAGCCTTTGCCTACATATTCATCAAGATAAAATACTGTAGAGTACAAAAGTGTAAGCAAACCAACTAAAAACTAGAGTTGGCCAGCCTCAGAGACTTTTGAGGCAAAGAAGAAATATGGTTTGGTTTTGCTTCGATGGTTTAAAAAAGGCATGATTTTATTTTGTACATACAAAAAGGAATAAATTCCATGATTAAAACAACATACAAAGGTTGGAAGTGCCAAGTATTTCTAGCCTGTTAAATAGGGAAATGTCCATAATTGATTTTTCTTAAAGCATTTGGTCCACTTTAAGGACTTCCTCATGAGAATCAAATGGTCTGATCGTCCATCCGGGCTAGCACAGAAGGTGCTTTTGCTGTGCAATTGGAAGAAAGTGCATGTCATAAGTGTCTTTACAAGTCAGTGTCTACAAAAGTGAAAAAAAAAATTCAATCATCTGGTAACTCCTCTATCCAATCCTAATTCATAAGGGAGAAAATTGTCATTGCATTATGGAAAAAGCATTTCCTGTCCCATCTCATGTCAGCTTACCCTTGACTCACTTAAAAGCCTCTTCAAAACCACCCTCCTTGTGGTGTTCAGATGTCCTTTTCTGTCCTCGCTCCAGCCCATTGTGCTGGCATCTCAACATCTAGTTGGGATTACTATGTGCAGTGCAGGTTGCTTCCGCTGGCGGCTGGCTGCTGTGAGATGGGCGGGACGCTAGGTCTCCTCCCAGCCAGTTGCTAAGTGCCGAGTGGTTCCTATTGTTCCTGTTCCATGTTCCGAGGTTGGCTGCGGCATTTATTCCACTAGCTTTTTCGTTAATAATTTGTCAAATTCAGGCTGGTCTCAGACTTAAGGTTCCTCGACTCCTCTGTTCATGTACCACTGTTCCATATGGAGTCACTCCTCACCAACATTGCAATGGTCAGAGTGGGAGACTGGATGCTGTCCATAGACCTGGCCGACGCATATCTGCATGTTCCTGTAGCTCCTATTCACCATTGTTATCTGAGGTTTGCAGTGTTCCAGAGCCACTACCAGTTTGTGTGCCTTCCCTGTGGCCTCAGCATGGCACCCAGTATTTTTTCCAAACTCCGTGCAGCAATATATCTTCAGTGTTTAATTCAAATCAACTGGGCTTGCTGTGTTTTGTTTGTTGATGATGTTTTGCTAGTCATCCGACTGGCTTTCTCAATTCAGGGTGACTGTACACGATCTTGGCAATATATGCTCCAATCCACACAATGTGATAACCAGCATGGGGTCTGAGCCTCATGCAGGTAGGTGTTACTACATTAGCATGAATGGAGCTGTGAGGTGTTATTAATAGGGATGGTTGAAAAATTCGCAGTGCAAATTTTTAAGTAGAAATTTCGAAAATTCGCATAGTCGAATTTTGATGGGGTCATTTCGACTTTTTGCCGAAAAAGTAAAAAATATTTCGACTGAAATCGAAATTTCAACTTAAAAAAGAACTTTGGTTTTGATTTGCCGTGCCGATATTTCGCATGCGAATATCGCCATTTTAAATGTTATGTGAAAATTTTTGCATGCGGGAGTGATTGGAAAATTCGCATTGGAAAATAATTTTTAAAAATTTGCATTTGAAAAATTTGCATGGTGCTAGCTAACTTTGTCAGCTTATTGCAAAGCCCCTGAAAATGGAATCCTCACAAAAATTGCTGGAGTTGTAGAGAAGGGTTGGGGAAATATTTAAAAACAATAAGTTTTGCTCTAACATGTCAAGTTTGTGTATAAATTGGGTTCAAATTGAACCTCAAAATGTTTGACTTTTGATATTTTAACTTGACTTTGAACTTAATTTATGTAAAAACTCTTTGTGTTAGAGCAACACTTTCTTTTTTGTAGTATACCCCCAACCCTTCTCTATATTTCCAGCAAGATATCTTGCTCAGGGGCTTTACAATCAACTCACAAATTTGAACTGGTCGAATGTTCAAAAAAAATCCACCATCTCTACTCATCACTAGTGATGAGCGCATAGGCAATATTTCAATTCGCAATATCTCGCGAATAATTCGACTTATATTCGATTCTACATTTGGGAATATACGGAATTGTATATATATTCGCAATCCATGCCCATAAGCATCCCGATGGCGAATATTCGAAATTGTCAATACCCACCGCCATATTCGCGAATTTTGCGAATGCTCGAATAGCCGATATTCGCCGAATATATTCGCAATGCGAATATTGGAGCTCAACACTACTCATCACCTAGGGCAGGGGTCGACAAAGTGGGGCTCCCAAGCCATATTTGGTTCTATAGCTCCTCCTGTCTGGCTCTTCCTTCTAGAGCTAGGTTTTAACACCCAATTTAAATTTATTCCCCTACGTCCTTGCAGCAACCTTCCCCCCCACCCTGCAGCAGAGCCAGTGAAGTGGACTGTTTTGCCATTCTGCCTCACTGGCTAACAACCTGGCCACCAAACAATACCTTTGGGGGCCTAGGTTGCGAGCGGCTGATTGCCCCATTCCCTTTAACAGTGGTGATACCATTGCCATCTCCTACAGGGAAGTGACAACATGACATTGCTAACAGTGAGTGACACCATTGTCATCCTCCTTACAGTGAGTGACAACATTGCCATCCTTCTTACAGTGAGTGGCAACGTTGCCATTCCTTCTAACAGTGAGTAACACCATTGTCATCCTCCTTACAGTGTGTGGGACCATTGGCATTTCTTCTAACAGTGAGTGACACCATTGCCATACCTTCTGACAATGAGTGACAACATTGCCATCCTTCTTACAGTGAGTGGCAACATTGCCATACCTTCTGACAGTGAGTGACAACATTGCCATTCCTTCTGACAATGAGTGACAACATTGCCATTTCTTCTGACAGTGAGTGAATAATCGACAGCAACCCCCCCAGGCTCTCAACCCATATTTTTTTTAGCATTTGCGATTTGGCTCTTTGGTCCAATATGCTTGCCTTCCCCTGACTTTGGTAAGGGAAAAATAATGTCATGGTTTATTAAAACTTAAGCTGGCCATACACTGATAATTTTTTCGCTTGATTCCCAAACTGTTTGCAAACTGTGTGCAATTGTGGGATCGTTCCGTGATCAAACAATTGCTTCTTATATTATATACGATTATATACGATTTTATTAATAAATATTATAATTTAATTCTCTTCTCATATACAACTTGTGTATTCTTGTGTAAAGTGCTTCAGCATCACAGCTCCATGTGTGATCTGGTGTCTGGGGATGATTTATGGTGACATCACTGTTTGCAGTTTCAGCTCTGATCGTAATTACTAAATCTTTTATTATAGCTTAAGCTCATACAGCAAATCAAAATTTTCCACCTTTTGTGAATTTTTTACCTTATGAAAGTTTTAGGCCTCATGCTAATTTTTTAAATGTTGTATGCAAATTTTCCGCGTAATGCGAATTTTCCGCGTAATGCGAATTTTCCGCGTAATGCGAATTTTCGACTTTAGAAATTTCGACTTGAAAAAAGTTGAAATTTCTCAGTCGAATCGAAATTCGATAGGGAAACACGAAATTTAAGTAGAATCAAATTTTATTCATTTGGACCATCTCTAGTTATTAACCCGTCCAGACATGAGAGGTGTTAAAATGGCATTGAAAGTGGCAGATAATAGATGTTGCACCCCCACCCCTGTTAAAGCATGGTTTCTCCGTTTCACATATATGGCCTCCTTCACACCTCTCCTAAACCAACCTCCTCTCTATCCAGAATGTGAACTTGTGAATCCGCAAACGTGTGTAACTGTTGTCTTGTTTCTCCCACATACAAGTCAGAGCACTCCTCACTGCACTGCACTGCACTGCATATATGATGTTGCTCTTCTTGTGTTTAGGTGTTGGGTCTTAAGGGTGAACCAGCTGTTGCCTTAGTGTGTTGCTAGGTTTGAAACAGACAGGGATGTAGTGTTTATTAATGATCCTTGCAGAAATAATTGCTCTAATTCATCTGTGAGGAATGAGGATATTTCATTACGTCGACGACATTCTCGTCTTGGCTAACCAAGAGGCCACTGAAAGGAGCCATGTCAGGCTGGCCATCAAGGTCCTGATGTAGCTAGAATGTAGTCTGATATGCAGGCCGGTCTGGTGATTCTGCCGGACCAGAAAGTGGAATTGATTTGATCCCAGGACAGGCATGCAATGAGGACTCCGATGCTCTCTGCCAGGAAGTGTATGCAGTTGATCGAGGCGCTGATAGCTATGATACCAGTGATGCCGTGGGCTATTTGGTACAGACGGGTTTTTCAGTTCAATCTCCTAAGTTAAAGCGGACGTACCACATTGTAGGTCACTTTGCACTATCGGCATCAGGATGCCAATAGATAGGGCAATCACTATCCAAAAAAAAATAAAAAAATCTTTAAGCAGGAGAGACAAGTTTTTCCAAGGTAGAACCTCCCATGCTGTGACGTGTAGCCTGGCACTTGTCATAGCTGAAAGAGCTGCCAAGAAATCATCCCACTGTCTCTGCAGCCCCATAATGCTCTGCTCTGCCTGTTCTCTGTGACGTCACTATCACAGTCATCTGCAACTCCTCTCTGTCAGCAGAAAATTTCCCTCCCTTCCCCTTCTCTGTCTCCGGAGTTCTGCATTCTTGTGTTGCTGAGCTGTCAAAGTGTTTGTGATAAGAGCAGTAGGATGTAGGACACGGGAGCTGTGAGGGCAGAGAAGTAAACAATGACAGTCACATGGGAGGTGTTCTGTCAGTACAGCGCCCAAATCCTCCTGTGTGTCCTCCACCATCCCCTCCTATCTACCTAACCTCATCCTCAGTCTACCTGTGTGCCCCCCAAATCCATGTCACCCCCATATCACCTGCACACTGAAGCCCTTCTCCACCACTTATCATCTCCATCCTCTCCTTCTCTTTGTGCTTTCCCTGTCACCTAGTGTCATCTTCATCCTTCTTCACATCAAATGCCATCCCTTTGGGATTGGTAAATATGTCTGCAGGGGAGGGGAACCCTAGTAATGTCCAACAGAATGGGCGGAAGTGGCTTTAGGTGCCAGTACTTAAGATGGTGCCTTAGGGAATGAGGAAGTGAAGATTGTAAGTACCTTTTTTTTTTCTCTGTGTAGCAGTTTTCACAGATGTATACTGCTGGCAGGTGTGTAATATGTCCATGTAATGTATGTGGGGGATTTTTTTGAGTTTACAACCGCTTTAATGGAACCACAAGTCTTTACAGAAATCAATCAACCTCTCTCCAATGGTACGGCAGTCGCTGAGCTGGTGGACAGTGGCCTCACACCTGTCCAGAGGCAGACCCCTTGGTCAGTTATCGGAAGTGGTGGTGACTACGGATGCCAGTCTGAGGGGCTGGGGGTTAAACCAACCAACTGGATTTACTGGGTGTTCTGCAGGCATTGAAACTTTTGAGACGGCCTTTCAAGGTTCCACAGTCGACATCCTGTCAGTTTAAAGTTTGGCACATCTTGGGCACTAGGAAACCTTCTACCAATATCACTTAACAAACACGTTTGTGTGGTGAGCCCAACTTTGCCATAGTTTCTTCAGTCTGGCCTGCCTAAGGGGCTCAGTCTCAGGGCCAGGAATACAGAAAATTTATAATAAAAAGAGGAAAAAAGAGTGCTAAACTGGTAAGGTTATTGCCACATCCTATAAAATAAATAAAAAAGGGGGAATTGGTAGGGTATTCTATACTACCTGAGACGCGCAGTCTCTGGGACTTTAAAGGCAATTGTGAAAAAGGTGTCCCAGACCAAGCTTTAAAATAATTGTACTTAGTATAGGCCTATCAAGAGGCACACAATTCAATAGACACTGTGTAATACACAACATCATCCAAATAAATATGTTTAAAAGGTTAAGCACTTCACCAGCTCCTGGCATAAATATGCATATTAAGTCCAACCAAAGGAAGATGATACTCTCCCAAGTGCTTACCGATGTATTTCATCCATAGAAGGACTTCCTCAGGGGGCTCAGTGCAATTTTTTGGAGCCAGTGTATGCTACTTCAATTCTATATTCAGTTCTGTGCAACCTAACCATTTAGTAAAACCTAAGTAATCGTTTGCCGCCATTTTCATTGCATGATGGTACATATCAATCATCATATAGATATATTAGTTTCATGTTTTGTAATCATACACTGTTAAATTCTTACCAGCAAAAAATAATGCAGAAATGTGCGTCCGTGGACCGACTCGGGCAGTGCAGTGCCAATAGCGGATGGCCACTGATACACAGTAATAGGAGAAGAAAGGGTCCCAGCATGCTGGGAGGCAGTGAAGAAGCGCTGTGGTGGATGAAAAAGTCTTGGGGGGAGAGACCACATGTATAACAAAAGTAAAGTGTGGGCCTAGTATCAGGCTCCACCAGGCTATGTACTCTAGAGTCATCTTAGTCAGTGGAACCAAAGGAGGCAGGGAAGGGGATAAAAGGAATAATATAGTAAATAAACAAAAAACAAGCCATAGTGACCTTAAAATATATTTTACCTTTGTAATGTTGTTTCTATGTCCACTTGTATATCAGTCATTCCAAGATTATTTAATCTCATTCCCTCTCCACCTGTTCCATACAAACGCATGCATCAGGTCCACACAGCCCCCATTTCTCTCCCAGCATAGTAATCGGGTTTCTCTCTTACCTTACTTCAACCAATCTCCATAGCTGCCAACATGGGTCTACTCTCCATGTGACCACTGCTTGTGTTGTGTCTGAAGCTGGGCCTCAAATTTGCACCATTTAGCATGTTTGCTTGCTCTTAGATGGGCAGGGACCTAGTGCCTCAAATTGAAGGCACGTTCCCTTCCTTCGATCATGCTTCCCAGTCCCAAAATGAGATCTGCGCATGTAAGCGAGTCAAGCGATTCAAGCGAGTAGAAAGGAAAAAGAACACAAAAAGAAGAGGAAAAAAGGAGAAAGACAAAAAGAGAAATAAAGAAGGGGAGAAAAAGAGACTTATAAATACAAATTTAATTCTGGGACATCTTACTTGGTACTCAATCAATATATCCTCAAATTGCTAAGGAATGGGTACAAAAAAGCATTGGTTGATTTATTGTAAGCCTAATGAGAAGTGTGTTCAGGGTCTGAACTGTGTCACTAAGTGATGTGTGAAGGTGGTAGGATTTTTTTTTTTTTTACTTTTTTGAGTAACTAGTGTAAATAGGGGTGGCAAATAAAATGTGTGAATATATAAAATATAATATAAAAATTATTGAGGCCCCAGGGTACTGAAGCTTTTAGCTAAAAAATCAATTTTGTCTCAGTTTGTAAGAGAGGTCCGTCTGGGCATCCCCCTCTAATCCCTATTGGAAAGTGGGCCACAGCAGTAAATGAAACAACATTGGGATTGTATTTATGTCATACTGACATGATGTGAGATAAGGGTGATCAAGTTTCCATTTTTAATATTTTTAATGTGTTCGCGGATGCGGAATCAGAATTCCCTCTTAGTTTTTCTAATGTAAAATGCTATGCAGACACAATGGAGGAGATAAAGGACTCCTTTGGTACTGCATGTCACACTGTATTTTATTTTTTTATTACTTTATTACTTTAGATATAAACATTAGAACAGAGGAATATACTCTTTTTTTCAATATTGTGCCAACCCAAAATACATAGAGATAAATTCAATCCCTATCTCGAAGAGAGTTTTTTTCTCCAAGATGTAAACTAAGGGGGTTTTTAAAGGGCACTCTACAGGGAGTGCAGAATTATTAGTTATTATTAGTGGTATTTTTGAGGAATAATTTTATTATTGAACAACAACCATGTTCTCAATG
>CM070039.1:54848817-54886151 GCA_036250615.1 Ptychadena robeensis
TGTTCCACACGCTTCTTGCGACCCTGTTGACTATTTTGAATGAAACGCTTGATTGTTCGTGATCGCGCTTCAGAAGCTTTGCAATTTTAAGAGTGCTGCATCCCTCTACAAGATATCTCACTATTTTTGACTTTTCTAAGCCTGTCAAGTCCTTCTTTTGACCCATTTTGCCAAAGGAAAGGAAGTTGCCTAATAATTATGCACACCTAATATAGGGTGTTGATGTCATAAGACCACACCCCTTCTCATTACAGAGATGCACATCACCTAATATGCTTAATTGGTAGTAGGCTTTCGAGCCTATACAGCTTGGAGTAAGACAACATGCATAAAGAGGATGATGTGGTCAAAATACTCATTTGCCTAATAATTCTGCACTCCCTGTAGATTACGATATTGTATATGAAATTTTATCAAACCAAGTTGCAGGAATTTCAATAAAAAAGTCTTCATTGTGTCTTGGACTCTTCCATGTCTCATGAATAGTGAAAATACATATAGTAAAAACATCTTAGAAAACTATTCATAAAAGCAAACAACAACCATCAGAGTAGGTAAGCTTTGGATATTGCAGCAGTACAGTAGATCTCCAATAGATATGACATCCAATGTGTGTTATTCTATTTTAAGCGTTTATCTCCTACATGTTTCGCCCCACAAGGTGGCTCTATGAGTACATACATGTGTTAGTTTATCATCATACATATATACATATATAAAATTACATCTTACTATTTGTTCATAACAATACATAAATGCAGGAGATACATCAAACATACATCAATAGTAGAATAGCATAGCAAGTATGGTACCTGAGGTGATGGCACATTGGTTTCACTGTACGCCTGCTTACAGCTGAGTGTGTCACATGTGGTCACGGTGGTATCACCATCAGGCGAAGTTTCCCGGGAGACCGAGGTGGTATAACCTGAGAGACTCTCAGGTGTTTTTAGGCTGCGGTCCAATCTAAACATGTGAGATAATAGTGAGTCTGTGTGCCCTAAGAGACTCTCCCAAACAGATAGGAACAGCAAGTGTTAACCGACCTGGAGGGATAGTGTCCGGGGTCCAAAAGCGCCAGTGTGAGCCGCCTACGTTGGTATACCCATGCAAGGGAATCCCTACAAGGAAGCACCTAGTACATGACAAGGGAGAGAGTTGTAGCCATCAAAGTGTATAAGGGGTGTCACAACCCCAGGCGGATGAATACTCACAACGTGGCATCTGCAGGATGGAGTGCAGTAACACAGCTCACTCACCTCCACCTCAGAACATGTTTAAATATACCTCCAACTAATGAGCATAGTGAACAGCTGCCAGTGGGGAGGGAATAGGGAGGGGAGGTGCTCCTCCAACCAGACCAATAGGGATCTAATAGGTCCCATGGTCCAGATAGATAGACGGTAAACATCATGAGGGGGGTCAGTAGTGAACCCCCACTGTGAAATCCGGGTCCCCGGCAGTGCCCCACGCACTGCTACCCCACTCCGATCACCGCCAAATCGCCCAGGTACCGGCGCCGTGGCACTTCCGGCGGCTGGAACGCAGGGACCAGACATCTGAAGTATTTTCACTATTTATGAGACATGGATGAGTCCAAGACAAAATAAAGACTTTTTTTATTGAAATTCCTGCAACTTGGTTTGATAAAATTTCATATACAATATCGTGATCTAGAGGGCTCTTTAAAAACCCCCTTAGTGTACATCTTGGAGAAAAAAACTTTCTCCAAGATAGGGATTGACTTTATTACTTTGATTACCATTAGGGCAGTGGTTCCCAAAGTTTCCTTGCTGGGCCCTGTTTTTTGTTTAGGAACATTATCGAGCCCCCTCCCTATTCAAACACAGGTTAAGAATGAGAACCCATGCCCCCTTGAAATAACTTTGTGCCCCCCAAGTGGGGGCCCACCCCCCAGTTTTGGAACCACTGCATTAGGGAGAGGGAATGTCACTGAAGTGACTATGGACCCTGAGCGAGCGGGCCCTCTGGTAGGTAATCTGTGGGTACTCCAATAGATGGGCAGCTAACTAGTGTGCGTGTACGATCTATCTCCACAAAATTGCAGACCCAAAAGTCCTTTTAACCTTCTGGACGTTGCGCATGTAGTGTGTTTTTTTTGTAACCGCACCTTGGCAATCGCGGCAGAGCACAACATGCTCCGCCATGATTGCCTGCCCGGCCGAAGGTTAAGAGCATAAATCCGGTGTCACTGGAGACGCTGAAATTATGCTGTAAAAAGGCGACGCCCCTCCATTTACATGGAGGTCTATGGTGCTGCCTACCCCGCCCCCTTCACGTCACCAGTGACGCAATTGGGGGCAGACCCGGTAGCATCGGCATACATGCCAATGCACTCGACCGCCAGAGGAATCTGGCGGTATCTAGAGTGTTTCTCTAGTGAACTGGGACTGAGTTTCATAATTGATCCTGCATTTACACGAGACACATTCCTCCTTTTTTGTGGCCTGTTGTATCTTACCCATCCAGAATAAAAAAAAAAAAAATTCTAGTGTTGCAAAATAATTATTGCAGCTCTTGAAATTGACTGGAATAAATTCTGTTATATTTGTGGTGCATCGACACGTTCCTTGGTTTTGTTGGGCCTGTTTACAGGCAAGTAACAGCCCAACAGTTTTATTTTTTGTTAAACATTTGAAAGGAAGAGGGTGAGCAATATGGGACAGAAATGCGGCCAATGCCCTGGGCGCAAGAAAACTGTGCCTGGTGCCAGTGCAGCAGAAAAAAAATGACTGTACCCAGCTGCCTTTTGGGTCTGCGCATGAGCAGATCTCACTTTGGATTCTCTGGTTGAGGAGAGGAGGCATAGTTCGTGCTGGGACCCTTTCCTCTCCTATTGCTGTGTATCAGTGACCATCCGCTATTGGCACTGCATGGCCCAAGCTGGTCCATGGACACACATCTCTGCATTCTTTTTTGCTGGTAAGAATTTACACTGCTAGATTACTATAAATCAAAGATAATGACTTTAGGGTAAGCTTAATTTGTATGATATGTAGTAATGAGCAAGCACCAAAGTGTTCGATGTACCTACGTTTGTTATACCGAGCACCCGAGCATAATGAAAATCGATGGGACACAAATAGGCATTCCCTGCTCCCAAGAGGGGAGGGTGCCTGGTCCATTGGAGAAGGTCAGAAAGTGACAGAAACACCACCCAAATGGACCGGGAACAGCTTGGGGACGATGTCTGGACACATCTTGGACTCAAATTCTAATTCAAATTTTTCAACTTGCTAACTTTGTGAGCTAAGTGCAAAGCTCCTGAACATGGTATCATCACCAAAATGCTGGAGAACTAGAGAAGGGTTGTGGGAACATTTGAAAAAAAAAAGTTTAGCTCTAACACATGCCAATTTTGCATAAATTAAGTTGAAAGTTAAAGTCAAAATTTCAATTTTTTAAATTTTGACTCGACTTTGAACTTTATTTGTGCAAAAATTATTTGTGTTAGAGACATACATTCTTTTTTGTAGTATACCACCAACCCTTCTCTACATCTCCAAGTTTGGTGATGATACCATGTTCAGGGGCTTTGCAATTAACTCGAAATTGTCGAAATAATTGAATTTTTGAGAAAAATTCGACCATCTCTACTCCCAAGTCACTGCTGGTAACCAGTTGCACACCACTTTTACAGACTGAAAAAAACACGCACAAAACCCCCACAAATATGACAGTGCTTGCAGTTGAGCTGACGCTCTAAAATATTACATGTGAGTGCCTAGAGTTGAGCTTATGCTCTAAAACATTAGATGCGAGTGCCTGCAATTGAGCTGACATTCTAAAACATTACATGCAAGTGCCTGTAGTTGAGCTGATGCTCTAAAACATTAAAAGTAAGTGCCTGCAGGTGAGCTGATCCTCTAAAACATTAGATGTGAGTGCTTGCAGGTGGGCTGACACTTTAAAACATTAGATGCGAGAGCCTGCAGTTGAGCTGATGCGCTAAAACATTAGATGCAAGAGCAAGCTGTTCAGCGCACCCTATAAAAATTTGAGGGCCTGCACTTGAAAATTAGAGTGCATGGAATATATAAACTCTGGATGAGGAGGAGGAGGAAAAAAAGTCAGACTTGTGTGGTGCATTTTAACCTCCCTAGCGCACCGCCCGTATCGCGCCGTTTACAACGGCGCGATACGGGCAATCAAGGCAGAGTACACTGCCTGCCGTTTCCGGCATCTCGCCGGAGCTCTACGCGCAGCTGTTGTCATTACTGACAACAGCTGCGTGAGAGGGGAAGCCGGTGCTCCTCAATTAACATGGAGGTCTATGGCGCCGCCCCCCCCCGCCCCCTTCCGCGTCGGGGCAGTGCCGCCAACCCGGAAATGCTGCAGCGATGAAGACAATCGCTGCAGCTTTCCGGGGAGGCATAGGGTCTCCCCGCTGCCTGCTTTCCCGGCGGTTGAGGCGAGCCTGAAGCTCGGATGAGCTAGGCTCGTCTCAACCGCTAGGGAGGTTAAAGTCCAAAAAAAGAAATTTTAGAAATTGCCTTCATCAGCTCAGCTCTCCTCTGGTGACTTTGTCTATTTTTATAACCTGTCAGCATTGCCAGTGGACAAGCGGATACGCTTATCTGTAATAATGCCACCAGCAGCACTTAATACACATTCTGATAAAACGCTGGCAGCTGGGCAAGCCAGCACCTCCAAGGTGTAGAGCGCAAGTGGGGTTGAGAAGGGTGAACACCCAGTAATCCATGTTATATAAAATATGTACAACGCGAGGGTCACAGAAAAGGTTGGCTAACAGGAAGTCAGTCATGTGTGCCAAGTACCAAGAGGCAAGATGTCGATGTTGACATCTGGATGACTCTCCATCTCCTCCTCCTCTTCTTTCCAATCACGCTGAACAGATGTAATTAAAGTGACATGGGTACTACTACCCTCTATAGAAGAGGCAACCGCCTGCAGCAACTCCTCCTCCTTATGGTCCGTGTCATGCTGTGAAGCCAAACTGTTGGTGGTCTCACTATCACCCTGTGTCATCTCCTCTCCCATTACCTTGCCACATTCATAGCGTTCTGCTTAATTGTGAGCAGTGGTTGTTTCAGTAGACACAGCAGTGGAATGGTTACACTGATGATAACTAGAGATGGTCGAATTGTTTTTCAAAAATTCAACAATTTTGACGATTTCAAGTTAATTGCAAAGCCCCTAAACATAGTATCAACATTAACCTTGCTGGAGATGTAGAGAAGGGTTGGGGGTATACTACAAAAAAGTATGTCTCTAAAACAAATAGTTTTTACACCAATGGAGTTCAAAGTCAGGTCAAAAGTTCGAAAATTTGAATTTCGACTTTAATTTTGAGCTTAATTTATTCAAAAACTACATGTGCTAGAGCAAAACTTTTTTTTCCAAATATTCTCAACACCCTTCTCTACATCTCCAGCAATTTTGGTGATTTTCCATGTTCAGGGGCTTTGCAATCAGCTCACAAAAGCTAGCAACTCAAAAAATGCGGCCATCTCTAATGATAACATTATAATCACTAACCATCTTTGTGGATTCATTAAAGTTTTTAAAATTTCCTATACCTCTGACATCAATTGCCACTCCTCGCTTGTGAATTGTGGCAGTTGACTGGAAAGAAGATGACCACGTTGCACTTTCTTGTTACTGTGAAGGCTAAAGAGATTGGGAATCAGGGTATATATCTCAGGTCCCTCCTCCAGTGTGCTGGTGAATATCTGAGTGTGGGATCACTTGTTTGGCAAGCCTCTATATGGTGGGAGGAAGGATTATCAGGGAGGTTTTGTCACACACACAAAAGGCCACAACAAAACTAGTAGTTTGAGCCTGCATGAATGTATGTGCACGGCAGCAACATAAAGGCCACAACAAAAACAGTATATTGTGCCAAGATGAATGTCTGTGCACTACAAATTACTATATGTCCAAAACAAGATTAATCTAGAATGCAAAACAAAAGTCAAGAGTCTAACAGAATAACATAAGAATAAGTACCTCCCCTTGAATTATATTTCATTCAGTGTAAGACCCTTGCACTACACAACAAAACCAGAATAATGAATTATGGGCTTAAATTTTAATTCATACACATAATTGCATTTAAAAGGTCTTTATTATATATATATATATATATATATATATATATCAGTATACAAGTTGGTGTGTCCCCAAGAATCGAACATGTTTCGCCAATTCACAGCTTCTTCAGGGAAATTTATGAAAACACCTGTCTGTGCAAAAAAAATTACCACAATCATATTTCTTATTCTCACAGGCATTGTTCACATTTTTTGTTGGATGAAAAACATGGCATACATACCCAAGCTAAAACCAAAAAAAGCATCTTGGGTAGTATTAACCCAGGGGGTTCACTTCCCCATTAGTTACTTTTCGGAACCCACAGACAAACGACAGCAGATGACCACGGCAGGCAGCGGGGAGATGTCAGAGCTCTGTCCACAGGCCAATCCAAGACCCCAAGGGGGACTCTGCCAGGAACACTCAGCGCCAGCGTCCACCACACTGACAGGGATATGAATCAGTCTAGAGAAAGAATGTAACAATCAACTCCCATGTTGCCAGAGTGTTCATTAGAATAGCTCTATATGGCTGGAGACTTACCCTATATAGAAAGACTTTTTGGTTAAATGTTTTTAACCTCCCTAGCGGTTGAGACGAACCCTGTTTGTTCGCCGCTCAGGGTCGTCTCAACTGAAGGGGAAGCTGGCATTGGGGAGACCCGATGCCTCCCCGGAAATCTGCAGCAATTGTCTTCATCGCTGCAGCATTTCCGGGGTTTCGGCACCAACCCCATTGCGTCATAGTGACACCAGCTGTGTGAAAAGCAGCGGCGGGAGACAGGAAATGACAGGCAGTGCCCCTTTCAGGCGCCATGCACTCCACGGGTGCCACTGCCACCCGACCCTGGCATCATCTCGCATCATCAAGCGGCACCAGTCCGGTGCGCCTCACCAGCCAGGGGAAGGGCCCATCCTCCCCATGGAGCTTTTCCTCATCCTAGAAGGAGGAGAAGGAACAAGAGTCCCCCAGATGGAATTGGGGGGACGCCCGCTAGTGCACTGATGGACACTGGCCCCAAGCATCCCCAGTTGTGTCCCCCCAGAGGGATGCCCTGGGCGGACTGGGCAATGATGTGCCCGCACCACGCCGACTGCACCACAGATTTCATCCCCGGCATCCTGGCGCCGCGTCAAACTATCAGTCGTCCCGGTTGCACATATCGTCATCCCAAAATGAATCATGAACCCACAGTCTTAATATGCATAGTCATGATAATATACATGGTGTAACACAGTGACCCCAAGATCACCTGTGTCACTGGGCAGAGTGCTGGATGATAGGTACATTGGACCGCGGTATCTCAGATTTCCTTTCTGAGGTAAAATCAGCAATGTTTATTTGCAGGGAACTTTCATGTTCTTATGCTGTTTTTCTACATTGCGTTCTGGGGCTGGTTTTACTGGGAATCTGCAAGAGCAGGGTGGGGTGGATTCCCAATTCCCAGTCCAGTGTTTCCAGAGGCTCAGAAGACCATTAGAGCACCTGGTGCTAAGGTCAGGTGGGGTGTGTGTGGAAGACAGAGACAGCTCTGGTTTGTTTAGAAGCCAGGAGGCTACTTATTTACTTTCAGGACATTTTATGTTGCCACGGACGACCCTGCGAGGGTATCTTTTCTTTGTGTGAGCCTTGTATGCTCAAATAAACATGGGCAGGAGCCCTAAAGAAAGGTCTGTTTTGTGGAGTCGCTTTGTTGAGAATCCCCATTTGCAGCTGAACCCCCACAATTGGTGGAGAATGCGGGCATCTGAACCCCATCTTCGTACCGTGGCTGAACAGTAAGTCATCTTAGTTCAAAACTCTGTTTTGAACTTTTATGGTGTGGTGCTGGTTCTATTGCAAGTAGTGGCATTTAAAGGGACATTTATAAACGGTCACTATGGAGGATCTGGTGAATGCTTTGTTACAGGCCAATGCTACCCAGCAGCAAACCAATGCCACCCAGCAGCAAAGCAATGCCAACCAGCAGCAGAGCATGGCACTACAACAGGAAACAAACAGACTGTTGGCAGCCCAACTGGCTAGCACTGAGGCTCAAGTGGCTGCATTGGCTGCAGTTGCAGCACAGGACAGACAAACTATGACCGAACTGGTACAGAAGATGGCAACCTTGGTAACAGGGGGTGTTGCAATGCCCTTAGGGGGTTCCCTGACCATTCCAGGAACCCACCTGCTCCGCAAAATGACAGTGCAGGATGAGGTGGAGGCGTTCCTATGTACCTTTGAGAGAGTTGCTGAACAGCAAGCCTTGCCAAAGAATCAGTGGACAACAGTGGTGGCACCATTATTAGTGGAAGATGCCCAGAAAGCTTTCTTTGACCTGTCTGCTGAGGAAGCCCGTGACTATGACAAGCTTAAGTCAGAAATCCTGCAGAGACTGGGAGTTACCGCCTCTGTGTGGGCACAGCACGTCCACAACTGGACCTTCCAGGCTAAAGGGTCCCCCCGCTCCCAGATGTATGACCTCATTAATCTGGTGAAACGCTGGCTGCAGCCAGAAGTGCTTACTAGCCCACAGATTGCTGAGAGGGTAACAATGGATCTTTACCTTCGGTCCCTTCCACCGAAATTACGGAGGTGGGTAAGCCAAGCAGACCCAAAGACAGTGGACCAGTTGGTTGAACTTGTGGAGCGACATATTGCAGCAGAGGAACTGGTTACAGGGTCTACCCCTGTCCGCGTACTATCAACTCAGTGGAGATCTCTCATGGCAACCAGGAAAAAGGCTCCAGAGGCTGAGGCACCCAAAGGGTGCTTCGGTTTAAGCAGTCCACGGCAGTCCAGAGGACAACTCCAGTGCTGGCGGTGTGCTGAGTGGGGTCATATTGCTGCACAATGCGCAACAGGCCCAGAACCCATGGAGTGTGGAGTGGTGAGGAGAGTGTCCCTGTTTGCACGTCCGGGGTTTTCCGCTGATCCTGAGATGCCAACCTGTGTCGTCCAGATCGGTAAGCACACTGTCCATGCTTTATTAGACACTGGGAGCCTAGTGACATTAGTGCACACTCGCTTGGTGGAAGACTGTCACCTGACCCAGCGCAAGCTGGGGGTGGTTTGTGTGCATGGGGACTGTAAGCAATACCCAACAGCCCTAGTGACCTTGGTGACACCGGTTGGAAGTGTGTGCCATGAGGTAGCAGTATCTCCCCAGCTGCTGCATAGTGTCCTTCTGGGAAGAGACTTTCTACTGTTCCATGAACTATGTCAGGAGGGAAAACAACCTCCAGAGACTGAGCGGTAACTCGTGGATGAATGGAGAACCCACCTCTTCAAGCCAGGGTGTCACCCCTGTGGTTGATAAGGACAGGGGTGGGCAGGAGAAAGAATATTGTTTGCTCTGATCCTGTATTGCATGTTCCTGAGAATGCTTTGGATGATTGTGAGTTGTCCCCGTTCGTTGTGCTAGCTGGTGACCCTGAAGTGCCCGCAGAGACCATTGAGGAGTCTAGCATGCCTGATCTAGAGGTCTCCCGGGACAACTTTGGCACCGGGCAGCTAAGGGACCCAACTCTCACCGAGGCATGGAAGAATGTTAAGGTGAATAACGGAAACCCGGTTAGTCCAGGGGCTGAATGTGTGTTTCCCCACCTTGCTGTTGATGATGAACTGTTGTGTTGTACCATGTCAACAGGATTCGTGGGGAGGTAGTGGAACAGCTTGTGGTACCCCAGGCATTTAGAAGAACTGTACTTGATATGGCTCATTCTCATCCCTTGGGGGGGACACCAAGCGTTTGAGAAAACCAAAGACCGTGTCCTGCAGCGGTTCTTTTGGCCTGGGGTATATGCTGATATCAAAGGTTTTTGTGAGTCCTGTCCCACCTGTCAAATCACAGCTCCAGCGCCACATTTCCACAGCCCATTGGTCCCATTGCCAGTGATTGAGATCCCATTTGAGCGCATTGTGATGGATCTGGTAGGACCATTGGTAAAGTCTGCTAGGGGTCACCAGTATATATTAGTGGTTATGGACTACGCCACTCGCTATCCTGAGGCTATTCCTTTAAGGAACACCTCCTCCAAGGCCATAGCTCTGGAGTTGTTCCTCATGTTTACCCGTACTGAGATCCCAAAAGAGATTCTAACCGATCAAGGGAGCCCGTTTATGTCCAAGGTTATGCGAGAGCTTTGTAAATTTCTCCAGATTAAACCGTTGCGCACTTCTGTTTACCATCCACAGACTGATGGTCTGGTGGAGAGATTCAATAAAACTCTCAAGGGAATGCTAAAGAGGGTGGTTGATAGAGATGGGAGAACATGGGATTGCCTTCTTCCTTACCTAATGTTTGCCATCAGAGAAGTCCCACAGGCCTCTACTGGGTTCTCACCCTTTGATTTGATATATGGGCGTCACCCACGGGGACTTTTGGATGTGGCAAAGGAGACCTGGGAGAGTCAGGCTACTCCATATAGGAATGTGGTGGAGCATATTGCTGATATGCAGGACCGCCTATCTGCTGTCATGCCCCTAGTGAAAGAACATCTGCTTCAGGCCCAGGAAGCCCAAAGTCGGGTATATAACCAATCAGCACGTATTCACACTTTCCACCCAGGTGACCGAGTGCTGGTGCTGGTCCCCACTGTGGAGACCAAATTTCTGGCTAGGTGGCAAGGACCCTATGAAATATTGGAAAGAGTAGGGGAGGTCAATTACAAGGTTTACCAGCCAGACAAATGGAAGAAGGAGCAGATCTACGATGTAAATCTGATTAAACCCTGAAAAGATCGGGAGGCCCTAACAACCCACCTAGCCACTGCAGAAAAAGAGATGCCCCTAGTGCCAGAAGTTAAATTAGCGGAGTCCCTCTCTAGTAGTCAGAAGCATGAAGTAAAGGAGTTCCTGATTCATAACCGCCACATATTCTCAGACAAACCTGGTCTGACTAATATCATAAAACATGATATTGTGACGGACCCCGGGGTTAAGGTCCACCGTAAGCCCTATCGCATTCCAGAGGCTAGGCATCAGGCAGTGTCAGAGGAGCTTAGGAAAATGTTGGAGCTGGATATCATTGAAGAATCTTATAGTAAGTGGTCCAATCCAATTGTTATCGTACCAAAACCAGATGGAAGCATTAGGTTTTGCAATGATTTTCGGAAGCTAAACAAGATTTGCAAATTTGATGCTTATCCCATGCCCAGGGTAGATGAGCTGATAGAGAGGCTTGGACCATCCAGGTATAGAGATGGTCGAATTTTTCGACTTGCAAATTTTGTGAGCTTATTGCAAAGCCCCTGAAAATGGTATCATCACCAAACTTGCTGGAGGTGTAGAGAAGGGTTGGAGGAACATTTGAAAAAAATAGGTTTTGCTCTAGCACATGTAGTTTTTGCATGAATTAAGTTCAAAGTTAAAGTCGAAATTCCGATTTTCGAATTTTTTACTTGACTTTGAACTTAATTTGTGAAAAAACGATTTGTGTTAGAGACTTACTTTTTTTTTTGTAGTATACCCCCAACCCTTCTCTACATCTCCAGCAAGTTTGGTGATGATACTATGCTCAGGGGCTTTGCAATTAAGTCGAAACCGGCAAAATGGTCGAATTTTTGAAAAGAAATTCGACCATCTCTATCCAGGTACCTCACTACCCTAGATCTGACCAAGGGATACTGGCAGGTACCCCTGACTCGGGAAGCCAGGAAGAAAACTGCTTTCTCCACTCCAGAGGGACACTGGCAGTACAAACAGTTGCCATTCGGATTACATGGAACTCCAGCCACCTTCCAGAGGATGATGGACCCCATTCTGGGACCACATCGAAAGTATGCCTCGCCTTACCTAGACGATATGGTGATTTTTAGTCCAGACTGGAAAAGTCATCTGCCCAGGGTGCAAGTGGTCCTTGACTCCATCTGGAAGGATGGGATGACCGCAAACCCCAAGAAATGTGCAATGGGTTTAGAGGAGGCGCGGTACCTGGGGTATGTTATTGGCAGAGGTATAGTCAAACCTCAGATGACCAAGGTTGGTGCTCTCTCCATGGTGTTCTCGATGTTGGCGGCTACCTGTGCTCAGTCCCACTGGCTGATGCAGAGGGGGGGATGTGTAATACGGTGACCCCAAGATCACTTGTGTCACTCGACAGAGTGCTGTGTCACTGGGCAGAGTTTCTGGACATTTTATGTTGCCACGGACGACCCCTGCGAGGGTATCTTTACTTTGTGTGAGCCTTGTATGCTCAAATAAACACGGGCAGGAGCCCTAAACAAAGGACTGTTTTGTGGAGTCGCTTTGTTGAGAATCCCCATTTGCAGCTGAACCCCCACAAAAATAATCAACAATGATTCTCCTTAAAAATAAGGGAGCAGGTTGCCAAATGTTCTCTGGGTGTCCCCCATCCTCAACTACCCCAAAGGGAAATGAGAACTTCATAATCACCGCTTCAAAGAAATGGTCTACAACTTAGGACATCATTCAATCCCGGGAACCTTGTGACCTGTAATTTGTGGATCCAGCGAGCTTCCAGCTGCAGCAGCAGTTGGTCATAGTTTCCTCTCCGAATTGTTGATTCAACATGGGCTAACACCCTAAATTACATGAATCCGGTATCATAATTATGAATAAAGTGCTATGGGTGTGAAGGTCATAAATGCTTAAATTGCCTCCCCTTATTTTTTTGAACTATGAAAAAAAGTCCTAATCAGAGAAACCTCTCATAAAGTGCCCTAGCAGGGTTTATCGGCTTTCTTAAAGGCCCCCATACACGTGTCGGATTCCCACCGGATTCCGGCACGATCGATTCCGGGCGCGTGCACGCCAAACGATCGTGCCGGAATTGCATGCAGCCCACCTTGTCCAATCGATCAGGTCCGATCGTTCAGGGGCCCAGAATCGGATCCGACAGAGAACCAACATGTTGGTTCCATCAGATTGATTCTGCCCATATCAGGGGGAATTGCCATTTGTGAGGTGGACAATCGGACACGGAATCGTCCCGGAATCCGGACAAGGTGGTATGCAGCGATGGATACTCTTAATTGGCCGATTGATCACACCTGCGATTCCCGGCAGAATCGCCGCAATCGATCGGATGAGTGATCAATTGGCCATGGAATCCGACACGTGTATGGCTTGCTTTACTGTCAAAAGGATCCTAATTATGTATTTTAAAAGTCTTTATTACAAATTGGTGGACTAGTATCACATATACAATTATAAATTCACAGTAAAAGATCATATAGAATAATTAAAACATATATGGTAGACTTGCAAATGTGCCAATCGATAGAATTCAAACGATCTTAAGTTTGTGGTCCTCCTACATGTTTCGCCCACTTGGGCTTCTTCAGGGAGGATAACTCTATGATAGACAAAAGGCTTTTTAGGCAACAAGAATATATACCTTACGAGCTGCTAGAGATTGTAGCAACACTGTGACAAATAGAAAAATAACACATGGTTTATGCTCTATATATTTGCAGAAATACCCCCTTGTATATCGCTACTGAAGAAGCAATTATAATATCGTGAAACGCGTCGAGACGAATAAAAGGACATTTACGCGACAAGCCGTGTATCTTTACGCAGTGATATTAAATCTACATATCTTAACTTTATCTATGTGTGATTAACTACCGTTAAAAAGTCCCAAATTCTTATGGTACGCCCAGGATAAATTCCTCGGCAACCGAGGTGCACAAGTGCTTTGTTTTGGACGTTGGTAGGACACTACATTACTACAGGGGCGTATATAATTTCCATATTGTACAAATACCTCCACATATAGCACACGTCATTACAAGCATTGTTGACATAGACACTCTTATATGTTATGTACATCTGTCAATCAATCATTAGTGATTTTTTTTATCTTGTTAAGTTATTCTCACATTGTCATTGCATCTTATGTAGATATTCAACAAAACACAAATCGTAATGCATCAATGTAATTGTTACTCAGGGCTGATTTTTTACTGTGACTTTATAATTGTATATGTGATACTAGTCCACTAATTTGTAATAAAGACTTTTTAAATACATAATTAGGATCCTTTAGACCCGGGGTACTCAATAGGTGGACCCTGGTCTGGATCCGGACCCCAACTCATTCCTCCCCTCCATACTAACTAGTGATGTGCGAGAGGAGCTAATGTCCATCCAGCAGAGCCAACGCTTCAGCCACGCCTCCTCAGCTCTGCTTGTAGGCGGGGCTTTCCTGTGTGATCCTGCCTGTCCTGAGGTAGTGAACAGTCACACACACTGGCAGGATTGGGCATTGTCCTTATAGCACCCTATACATGGTTACTGAGGCAGTGGGAATGTGGTCACCTCAGAGTCACATATACTACACAGGAAGGTTAATAAAAGCTTGTATTGATGTCAATATTTCCTAAAGAAAGGTTTGTGAGCAGAGAAAATGGCCATCCCAGGGCTCCTCAGGTCCTCCTACCCCTTTCACCCTCCAATGACCCCTCAATATATACTTGTGAGGTGCCCCTTGTCTAGTAATTAAACACATATGTTTGTCCTGTATAGACTATAGGGAAAATATTTATATACAGTAAATGTACTTGACTACATCAGGCTTCTGTCCGGTGGACTGTCTCAACACCGTGAAAACTGCAGATCCGCCGGCAGTGCACGGTAAAATTCCAAACTCCGGACCTCAGACTGAATGAAAATTTGGCAAGTGGACCTTTCAAATTTATATTTGAGTAGCCCTGCTTTAGACTGTAAGAGAGCTGATAAACCCCGCTAGGGCACTTTATCAGAGGTTTCTCTGATAAGGACTATTTTTCATGGTATCATAATTATGTTGCATCCCTACATGCCGGCTTATAGGGGTGAATAGGTCCCCAACTGCACAATGTTGATGTGCTCCTGTATGCTTATTCTCAATTCCCTGTGGGTTTTACCCACATAGAAACATCCACATCTATACACCTTTATGTATACTACATGAGTTGTCCCACATGTCACCAAATGAGACAGGTGGTGTTGTTGACCATTGGGAAGGGGAACCGTTGTTCCTTCCACAATCCAACGACATTGATTACAAGTTTGGCATTTTGTTAAACCCATTCGTGGGGTCAGCTTGGCCTGGCTAAAGTGACTGCACACTAGACTGATCGACCGGGATCATCTATATGTGACCTCAGGATGATTCTCGACGTATCTAGAGATAGTGGGATCCGTGGCTAAGATGCACCAATATTTATAAGGAATGTCCCTTATTTGTTGGTGTTCAGCTGAATAGGTTAAAATAACCTGTGTCTTGGTGGATTGTGGTCTCTCTTTCCCACTATATAACAGTCCATCTCGTGTTTTAAGTTTGGATTTCTGGTAAACGTGTTTCAATAAGCTTTTGCTATACCCCAGTGATAGGAGTCTTTGTCTCAACTTATTGGCTTGCATTTTAAACTGTTCCTCACTGGAACAGTTTCGGCGTAACTGGATATATTGACTGTATGGAATGGATTTGAGCAATGCTTGTGGATGTGCACTGCCTGCATGCAGAATTGTGTTTTTTGAAGTGCTGTTCCTGTATAAGGTGGTGTAGAGCATGCCATCATACATCACCTGGACAAGCATGTCGAGAAAGGCAATCCTGGTGTCAAACATCTCCATAGTCAATTTTAACTTTCATGTGTTATTCCTCATTAATCCCAAAAATTCCAATAATTTAGAAGTGTTCCCATCCATATCAACATGATATTGTCTATGAAGAACCTACATAGGGCAATGTATGGTTGAAATATAACTAAATATTCACGTGAAAAAAGTTCCCACTCCCCCAGATACAGGTTGGCATATGATGGAGCACAACAAGTGCCCATCGCCACCCCCTGTACCTGGAGGTAGTGTGTACCCTTGAATACAAACACATTTCTAGTAGCTGTGCAAATACCAATCCATTCCTCTTTGTAATAAGTATTGTCGGACAGCAGTGATTCCCTGTTCATGGGGAATGCTGCAGTACAAGGCCTCCACATCTATTGTGACAAATATCGCCCCCTGTTGGAATGGTCCAGCCATCCAGTACCCTCAGGAGATCCCTGGTATCCTTTAAGCTAGCCACACACGGTTCCATTTTGGTTCAATCGATGCTCGATTAAATCGAGGAATTCAATCATCTAATCGAAAATCGATCTTAATCGCATCAACATACACCCCACATTTAGTTTGCGATTGTGGTGAGATTTTGATTTCAAAATATTACTAAAATCATTGATTTTGGTATGGAAACGATTGAAGTTCAGATTGAAGTGGTCTGTATTATTATATCAAAACTAATCGATTCAGGAGAAACACCACAAACTTCGACGATTATAAAATGATTTTGGCACAATCGACGATGATTTTCCAACATGTCCAAACAAAATTCGATAAATTTTTCTGCCTTCATCGAACAATTATCGTCGATCGTACCATGTGGGCATTTCTCGATCACTCCTCTTCACAAAACTGTAGCAATATTCTTGGCATGTCTGGTGTGAGTCACTCTCTTCTGGTCATGTCACACATTTCAATGAGGTTGACATCAGGACACTGGCTGGGTCACTCCAGAATCTGTATTTTGTTCTGTTGAAGCCATTCTTTTGTTGAATGATTTGTATGCTTTGGGTCATTGTCCTGTTGCATCACCCATTCTTTGCGGAGGTTCAGTTGGGGGACAGATGGTCTTAAGTTTTCCATCAAAATATCTTGATAAACTCTGGAATGAATTTTTCCATCAATGACAATAACCCGTCCAGGCTACGAGGCAGCAAATCAGCCCCAAACCATGATGCTCCCTCCGTCATATTTTACAGTGGGGATGAGGTTTTTATGTTGGTTGTGTTTTTTTTAAACAACTCCATCCACACATCCAGGTGATCTTTCGGCTAAGCGTATACGCTAAGCAGGGGTCCCGACGTATCCCACAGACATTGCCTGCCGGCTGATGGTCTGTTTACACATCCGCCGGATCGGCTCAGCGCAATGAAGACAGAGTCTCCGCCGAGCAGGTAAGTCTATCTGTTACGTTGGGACCTCCTGCTAAGCGTGTACGCTTAGCGGTGGGGTCCCAATGCAATGGAAACAAAGCCTAACACAAGTAGTGATGGCGCGAACATGGAATTTGCTGTTCGCGAACGGCGAACGCGAACATCCGCAAATGTCCGCGAGACTTCAAAGGCAGCGAACATTAAAAACAAGGGACCCTTTCTGGCCACAATAGTGTTGGGAAAGTTATTTCAAGGGGACTAACACCATGGACAATGACATGACAGAGGGGGATCCATGGCAAAACTCCCAAGAAATTTATTTTCACGCAATAAATCCGCCATGAAGGATTTCTACAATGATAGTCAATGGGATTTGAACATAAGAGGTAGTGATGGCCGAACAAGTGCCGTGTCCGTCCGCAATGGGCGGAGCGGACTTTTAAAAAAGTCCGCCGTCCGCCCGTTCGCGGACATATTCAAATTCCCCAAATCTTTCACTGAAGACCGGTAGAGAACCCGGTCTATCATGAAAATCCGGCTCGTACCACCCGATGTGACGTCAGTGACGTCACATCCGCACCTGGAACGCATAGTTCCTGGTTTGCTACCCGGATGTGACGTCACTGACGTCCACATCTGGGTTTACGAGCCGGATTTTCACTGATAGACCGGGTTCTCTACCCGGTCTTCAGTGAAATATTCTTCCTGCGCGGGATCTCGCTGCATGATCCCACCGCAAGGAAGAATAGAGGGCTCCTCTCGTCGCGCGGAACACGGCGGGGTCACACCGTACTGTTCGCCGGCGAGAAGGAGGCGAACATGCCTTGTTCGCGGCCGAACTGTCCGCCTTGCGGGCAGTATCGCCATCAACTAATAAGAGGGGAGCTGGAAGGCACAAAAAACAACATGGTTGGTAAATGCCTGTGTGAATTCCACCTGAAACAACCTGTGAAGATCTGCTTTCCACGTTGCCTACAGCTTTAAAAGGTGATTTTAAATTTTATGGAGGACACTGGTGGAGATGGGACATTGTGGTGGACACTGAGGAGATTGTCAGTATGGTGGCGGAAACTGTGGTGATGGTCAGTGTGAGGACACTGTGGGAGATAGTCAGTATGAAGACACTGGGTGAGATGGACAGTGTGGAGACACTGGTGGTGAGGGTCAGTGTGGAGGACACGGGGAGATGTATATTCCCCATGGATTGATGATGGATATGGGATATTCAGTGAAGACTGTAGATCACACAGAAACCTAGCTAATGGTTTCCTATAGCAGCAAGCAGCAGCTCTCTTTCCTAACTCTCTCCTTCTCTTCAGCAGAATGTGTAATGGCGTCCGTACTTGATATGTTAGAGGTGTGAGGGGTCTGTGAGGTGGGGGGTGCTCATTGCTGGATTATGTTCGCTGACTGTGACTCACAGGGGTCAAAGTTTCTGCAATGTTAAAAGATAGGGGGTCGAACGACTCGCCATATGTTCGTGGAAACAGGGCTGACACGAACATGCGATGTTCGCCGCAAATAGTTCTCCAGTGAACAGTTCGCGCCATCACTAAACACAAGACACATTTCGGCCCAAGATGTCTGGCCTCCTCAGGAGGGGATGATGGTTGGATCAATATTAGGGTATTCCATTCCAGATTAATACCGTCAGAGTAGAAATAATATTTAGTCACATCAGTGCGTGTTAATACATAAAGTAGTTTACATAACATAGTCATCACAGTAATCAAATATATCAGTCATCATGGTCAAAAATCTTGCTATGTTATGGGTATTTAACAAAAATCACATATTGTATACATTTTCCCATTTGGGTTGGTGAAACTAGCTGCACGGTTTCCTAGAGGTGCAGTATCACCCCCTTAGGGTTATAATAGGTTAAAAAGCTTATTTCATGATGAAACAAACTTTATGTATCAGGTAGATTACCAGAATCCTGGATAGGGTGTCCCTGCTTGGATATCCATTGGATCGTTTTACCAGGCTCTCCTAGAATCAGAGGATGTTTATCAGGTCCTGATATCACTGAGGATAAAGAGTAATAAACAATATATCGACTGATGTAACAGGGAGGAGATGGTGTCCCATCTAGGGTTTCTCCTAGTCCGAGATGGGGTCGCACTCATCCCAGTTGTTATGTTGTGTGTGCTAAGTACGGAGCAACCTCCCCAGTGGGCAAGGTTTCCCTAGGTCATCCTCACATTGTACCTGATTCCGATATCATGGCGGTGTCTGTGCTGCTCTGGGGTCCTCTCACATCCCCTTCCTTTCCACCTGCCATCCAGACACCTCCCCCCCCCCACCTGTTCTAAGTTCCACAATGGAGTAATGTCAACAGACAGCTAGACGCCATCACACTGGCTTCCCAGCTAGTCCGGTAACTTAAACCCTCCGTCGGTCAATAGGGAGAGAGAGGTTGCCGTCACTTCAAGGTGACACCTCCTCTTCCCTTTCTGGACATCCTGCACCCCTTCCTGGGCACAACCCACCCTCGGACCTGCCCAAATCCAGCAGCACTATGGCAATGCGTCCTCCATTTACCTCCTGCCTTTTCCCCGACACACACACATCACCACCCTGGGATGCCCAGACCTTCCCACATCCCACCGCACTATGGCAACATGTCCACCAGTCAGCTCCTGCCTCTTCCCCGACACACACATCACTACCACGGTATCCCCAGAGCCATCCAAAACCCTGCACTGCCCTCCCAGCCCCTCCCACCACACAGGCACAGCAGAAAAAAGACATGTAGGGGAAACATAGTTATAACAAACAGATCAACATAGCTGCAAACATCACAAAAGAACGAGATCCTGCACCCAAACACATAATAAACTGAACATTAAACAAAAGCAGTAAACCAGAAATAGACCTAGTATCAGAAGACAACCAGAAAATAAACAAACATCCACACCAGGCACAAACCATTAATAGGATCGAACACAGTAAACATTATTGATCACACACCATATTAGATGACAAATAACCCCCAACAATTACACTCATCCCTCATGCCTACCCTCCCTCCCACTTACCTCACCAAACCTTAAAGCTATACTGCTATAACCATACCCTGGCACCCTAAGAGACAGGGCAAGTGCAAATGAAATGAGTGATACAAAGTTATATGAAGACCTGTGTTGTGATATCTAATATGAATATAAGCATCAAACAAATTAAGTATAAGCAATATCAAACAAAGTGATTATTTTTTTCATAATAACTTTTTTTGAAATTGTTTAAAGGCATACATAGAAATTCTTTCACAAATTACAATGCACATATTTGTAGCAAGATTTGGTAAATGAAGCAGTTACAAGAGTACTCAATTAATTATATATAACTTCATCGAACAATGCTCAGTAATTCTTATTGTATTTTAAACTTAAGTATAATAGACCAAAACGGACCAATATTGAGTCTGTAGACATAAGTAAAACAAAAGGCAGAGAGATAGAATACATAGAAGTATTTCCATTTCTAAAACTTGGTAAACTAAAAATTAAAATTAAAATGAGTAGGAGGTGTAAACTTAATATCAAAGTCACCTCTAAACCAGTGAACATGAACGGATAACAACATTAGGAGGTAGAAAGATATAAAAGAGTTATAGAAGCTAAAGAACGAAACGTTAGTCAGGTTGTGAAGAGACCTCAAAGCAGGATTAGGTTAGGTTAGGTTAGCTTCTCGGAAGTCAAGCCAGCTAGACCATCTGTCTAAATATATTTTTTTAGTGAATCATATGCAGTATGGATGAGTTTCTCCATCTCAGCAATACGGTCAATTCTCTGAAACCATTCCATCATGTTGGTGCTCTGGGTTGTTTCCAGAGAAAGGGTATAAATAACTTAGCTGCATTTAATAGATGAAAGGGTAAAGACCCTTTGTATCTCTTGAGAGGGACAGATGTGTGATGGAGTAGAAAGAATTCCGGTAAGAAACTGAGTGTGTCTCCCAAGATCCATTCCACGGACCTGGACCAAAAAAGGTTGTATCATTTGACATATTATATGTAGTGGAATGTACATGGTGAACTCATAAATTCTTCCAAAAACACTCCTGAGGAGTGAGGAGCTGCGTATGTATGCATACATACACATATATATATATATTGTACAGGACGCCAGGGATGGGTCCTGAACGGTATATATGTTTCACCCATCTTCGGGCTGGGTCACCTTTAAGATAACCCTTGGGTGGCTGGAGAAGGTTTGAGGTCAGGTGATCTGATCAGTGGGAACTCATGGTCTTGCTGAGACACATGTCTGTGAAAGACAAACTGGATCCCTTCCCCCTGTGGACTGCATGGACTATGGATTGTAGACACGTCGTCAAGAAACCGTAAGACGCCTTGTTTAGGGTATCGGTTTTGGGGTACATGACGGACTATTATTTTGGAACAGCTGTCATTAAGCCTTGTTTTTGTTTTGTATGCTGAATAAAGCATGGTTTTGGACATTTGCTGGACACTAGTGTGGTGAAGGTAAACCCCTAGAACCCCCCAAATTCACAATATATATATATATATATATATATATATATACATATATATATACTAACACATACCCACACATGTGCACACCCCTTAATCTACATACACATATAAATACACACACATACATCTATGTCCAAGACAAGTGCTCTCATGCCCATATACATGCACAAGTGCATGCAAGTGTGCATAATGGTACCATGACCTAATGTGTTCCCTAATACCAAATGGGACAGTGGGCCCCTTGGGGATAATAAATAATACTTCCTCTGCCTATAATTTATGTGCAAAGTGAATGCATACCACCCGGCATGCAATAACACTGAATCAAATGAAAACCCATACACACAACAGACAAGGTGAACCCAATCATAAAGAAGAACACCAAAGAAATCAACCTGGGTCAAAAAATAGAAGTAAAAAGATAAAAAAATAAACTCAAAATGGGAAACACGGAGAAGGTTAACAAAAGTAAGGGAAAAAGAAAAAGGGTGAGAGTGGAAAAAAGGGAAATAGAAAAAGGGAAGAAGGGAAGGGCCAGGGAATATAAGAAGAAAAAAGAAAAAGAGAAAGAAGGGATTTGGGGCCTCAAAAAAAGAGCAAGAAGAGAATGGAAAAATAATGCCACATTTACCATGGGGAGAGGAGAAGGGAGAAAAAAGGAAAGGAGGACTGCGTGTGGGGAAGGAAGGAGATGTAATCGCACCTCGCTCCAGGGTCAACCACAATGGGACCCAAAGAGCAAGGGGCGCCCAAAAGGGAGGGGGGGCATGACAGGGGGAGACCATAGTATCCATACCTAATATAGAGGTGGGCCTCCGCGATGATTGGCAATTCAACATATTATACTTTTTCTATGTCTATCGACAGCAGTTATCTTTATCTAGTTCCAAAAAAGGACTAGAAAAGGCACACAACTGATTGTGTCATTCAACTCAGGAGGATAGTAGCCTCCAGGTTGAAGATCCATTCAGTTTTGCAAAGCATCAGAATCACGTCCACATTTCAACCTCGACCTGACTTCGGGCCTGGCTGAAGTTCAGCCATCGCTATTGACGTTATTGATCGTATAATTATTTTAATGTGTTCCTGCACTCGGATCCTCAGTTGCCTTTTGGTTTTACCTGTGTAAAAGTGTTTACATTGGCACATCATCATGTACACTATCCCCTTGATTCTACATGTTACGTGTTGGTATAGCCTATGGATTTGGCCATTGGGTAACATCACTTCTGAGCCCCCCATCATATAAGGGAATTCCCTGCATGTACCACATCGCCACAGACCTTCCACTGGTCACCCCTCTCCCTCACATGGTGGCTATGGGTCATTTGATCCTTAATGGATGGACAACGTCTGTATGTTATTTGTGGGTAATCCCCAAAAAAGGGTTGCAAAGAAGGGTCCTTGGTTAATTTTGTACAGTATTTTATGAACTACTTCTGAGCAATCAGAAAAAGTTTAAATAATACTTGTAGGGGCAAGTGAACCCCACCTGGATTACAAGGGTTTCTTTTCTGGATCAACTGGTTCCTTGATAGTTTTCTGCTATTATTATAGTTCTTTCTGAGAATATAAAGCCCTTTCTGAGAAAATATCTGAAGACTACCAAAGCATTCTTTTATGGGGAGTTCTGAAGTGGTGAGATATGAGTACAGATCTAAATCCCACAGAGAGCCTGTGGGACAGTTGTGACAGGTAATCATGTACATCATTGTGTTAACCCCAGATGGGATGGATCAGATAGAAGAAAGACAGTATGTGATGTTGGTGCAGTCATGCCCATACAGAGGTGGATTTTTCTGTTCAGTTGGCTTCAAAATTCAAATCAGAAAGAGCTCTTTGAAATCAAAAGAGCCATAAACTAGAAAGGTTGGAAAATGTATATAAAGTTGATTAACCCTACTGAACTGGGTTTATGTCAACCGCTAGGGAGGATAAAGAAGTATCTGATGGGTTTTTTTTATTGGTTTGTCTGCATTCAGATTTTAGAGCATGCACATACATTTATCTTAACTTAACTAGAAAGGAATGAAATTTAAGGAATTTGCTTTGCATTTATTACACTGTGTGGAGTTATAGTTGATTGTTCTTAGATTGACAGTCAATATTTAATTTGTACAAGATGAGCAAAATCTTTAGTAAAAGTTGATTCTTGTATGGCTAAATTAAGGGCTTGTGTACACAGCTACTTTTTCAACGCCTCCGCAGTGGGGAAAAAGACACAGAGGACACTGTCCTATTCATTCACTCTGTGTATTCTGATCGGTGCTTTGTAGCTGCGGGCTGCAGTGTCTTCATAGCAGCACTGCACAGTTCCGACAGAAACTACTCCATCTTGTTCGAGGGTCCATCACGTTTAAATAATCCCCGGAAACAAAGAGACTATCTTGACATTACATTTCCACATTCAAAGAAAGAACTAGATAGACAGGGAGAACATTTAACTCATACTCATTAGCTAAATACTGTATATCATTTTTTTTATAAATGTATAAACTATAAATATATTAACAGTGGCTTGCACTGTCACAAACATGAATCAATTTTATTGCCCTACTGGGGCGGAGGTTCACCTTCCAGCAGGGCAACGACCCTAAACATAAAGCCAGGGCAACAATGGAATGGTTTAAAACAACATATGCATGTGTTAGAATGACCCAGTCTAAGCCCAGATCTAAATCCAATTGAGAATTTGCGGCAAGATCTGAAACCTGCTGGTCACAAACGCTGTCCATTTAGTCTGACTGAGCTGGATCTGTTTTGCAAAGAAGAATGGGCAAGGATTTCAGTCTCTAGATGTGCAAAGCTGGTAGAGACTGGCAGCTGTAATTGCAGCAAAAGGTGGTTCTACAAAGTATTTACTCAGGGGGCTGAATAATTACGCACACCCCACTTTAAAGTTATTTATTTGTAAAAAATAATTGTAATCATGTATGATTTTGTTCCACTTCTCACATGTACACCACTTTGTTTGGTCTTTTACGTGAAATTCCAATTAAATTTATTCATTTTTGTGGCTGAAATGTGACAAAATGTAGAAAAGTTTAAGGGGGCCGAATACCATTGCAAGCCACTGTATATGTACAGAAAAAAAAAGTATGTCTAACCAATCAAACTTCTATGTTAATTACTCCACATTTATTTCAAACTGTGGATTGTCATATGATATACAAATACATCTGTTAATACATACATGTAACATTAAATATGTCAATCAATACAGAATATACAAAAAAATGTGGTGATGTAACAGTAAGAAACCATAAATTATAGCAAATCGATAGAATCCCCAGAGAGTAGAGGATATCGCATAATTGGCAATCCTATTAAATGAAAAAAAATTGAGAATTGAGAAAATCAACTATAGCCAGGCTAAATCCATACTGGATAGTAAAATACTACTCCAGCAACTATACCGCGTAAAAATACTAATGACTAATTCAAGCAGTCCCACCCCTTGGGTCTGCCCATGGTTCCAAACTATGCACCTTCCCCATTTCTAGTCCACCTAGTACAGGCAATATAGCACCTGAGCAGGAGGGTGGGGCATACTCGAGGAAGGGGAGAGGTGAGGAAAGGAATGGGGAAAGGGGGAGGGGCCTATATAGAGTTGACCCCTGCACATATTCTCCTGATGGTAAAACCAATCCTTCCAAAATCGGGTGGAAGGTAGCATAACCAGAGTTACCACCGTCAGGTGTGTCCATCGCCTGGCGGTGCGTGCATTGTGCACGTCAAGATCTGCCATCTCTCAATGGAAACCATGTCTGGTGTCCACTCTAAACCAGAAGCGCAGATGCGCTCTAGCCAGCCGCAACTATCCTGTAGATAAACAACCCACCCCCTTAAAACGGGATCAGTCTGGAAATCACTACTCTTAAAATTCTGTGAGCGTCTACCAGTACTGGAGGCCCAATGGAGTGGGCCCTCAGGTGAAATAGAGGGTTGCCCACATCGTCCCCACATGTCATCAATCCAAGGGGTACCAATTAATAGCCACCAGACCATCACCGTTCACCCACTATAGCACCATATATATATTTCAACAACAGTGTTTAAAAGACAACTTATTTAATACATATAAAAAAACAATTAAAAAAAGGGGCAGAAAATTACACTTATCATTTTCTGTACTCAATGTAATTCAGATATATATCATTTCCAATACTCAATGTAATTCATTCAACTTTTCTATTTACCAATATATCATAATGATTACCATATCTGACACTATTCAAACAATCTCCACTTAACAACCATCCCATATCCTATTATTTGATGTAATACTATACTTCATGTTGTTTACAGCAATGCTTTATAACTGATAACGTAATTTAATCCTCATTTAATTCAGAGGAGGTTGCCTTCAGGCGGTGTATCCATTTTTGTTCAATTTGTAATAATTTGGTATTTATGCTGCCTCCCCATATTGTTGGGGTGACATGTGCCAAAACTGCATCCTATACTGAATGCATGGATATATTGTGCTGCAATGATGTGTCAATGTGATTTAAGCTATTGTTTGTAAAAACAAGCAGAAATTATTTTAACTATAGGTCCTATGTGTTCAATGAAGACCTTTTATTCTCAATGCTTGATGTAACTTTGAATTATATTGATAACTATCCCAGACAGGGAACCTTGAAGTATTAACTGAAGATTTGGGTGTGGCTTATTAACTATTCACCAGCCTATCCATTTCCCCTTACCTTTTTATGTTTCCTAACAAATTTAGCTGTTCTCTCAGCTTACCCACTTGTAACTGTTACAGGACAAACTATTGCTTCTGAAATATCAAAATGTTTCCATGCACATAGTATGTACCTGTTATGTATTAGTTTGAAACACCTCTACAATAAAAAGAACAGGCTTGAACAAAAGACTCCCCTCGGATCTTTGTGTGCTGACCAAAGTAATGGGATCACCCGGGAATTTACTGACATGTCTGATCGTCACCGTCGATGTGACCAGGTGGGCACATCAGCGACTGCCAGGCGATTGGCGGGAACACGCATGGTGGTCGATCAGCCAATGCATGGCTTCTACCTAAAGAGATGATTGTGCCCTCGTATTTTGAAATTAATAAAAAAAAACATGTAAAAAAAATACAAAAGTGTGATATCTCTTTTGTTGCAATAAATATATAAAGAAATATCAGCAAGTTTGGAGTTCAAGTGATAGTGTTTATTGCCTAACTAAAGTCATTAGAGAAGCAAGCTTTCGGGATGTCGCAGATCCCTTCTTCAGGCTTTAGCCAATAAACGCTATCACTTGAACTTAAAAACTTGCTGTATTCATCTATGGCTAACACAGTACAACAATCTACTATTGCTAAACAAATATCACAAATGTAACGGCGGCTACTGTCCGCTGCTCTCCCCCTACTTACCATGATTTTGGTTGTGCTAGGACCTGGTCATAACATGCTGTTCTGCAGTACTTCATAGGGAATCAGTGTGTCACTTCCTAGGATTTAAAGGATCATTTTATGTGTCCCTGTTGTCTGACGAGGCTCTTGTTGGGCGAATCCTAATTGGTGGAAACATGGAGGTCCAGAGACCACCAATCTGCAGTGCTTCCTGACTACCTTTCGGCTGGTCTTTGAGGAGTGCCTCTTCAGGCGTCTCAGCCGTGGGTTCTCTGTCAGTAGGCCAGTACGCCATCCTGTAGTACCCTGGCTGCAGAGCTAGCATGGAACAATGAGGCTCAACTGGACGTGTTCTGGGAGGGCCTGTCTGACCAGATTAAGTAAAAATTGAGGATTAAGGACTATGGCCACGACCGACCATCTGCTCTGAATGACCTGATCTTCTTGGCCACAAGGATAAATATTTGTTTCAGGGAACATTGTAATGAGGTCGCATATACCAGAAGACTCCATTGTTCTAGAGATCGGTTCTTCCTTTAGTGTCCACCCGAGCTGAGGAGCCCATGCAAATAGAGCATCTTTGATTGTATGTCCAGGAACGTGCATGATGCAAAACTGAGAACCTTTGTCTGTATTGCGGAGGCAAGGCCTACTATGTGCGTGATTGTCCACAGAAGTTGGAAAACACCACTGTCTAGGATTGGTTGGAGAGGTTGTCCTAGACGAACAGAAATCCTCTCTGAAATCCTCTCTGGTGACGCTCTCTCACAATGGAGTCACACTATCTGTGTCTGCATTCTTGGACTCTGGGTCAGCTGTTAACTTCATTCAACATGCACTGGTCAATCAGTACCAGCTCCCTACCATGTGTCTGGAAAGGCCCTTGCCAGTAGCCTCTGTAAATGGACTGTCACTTCCTGAACCTGTGCTCTCCATTAGCCGGCCATTGAAATTGCAAATTGGGGTTCTTCACTCAGAGATGATCCCCTTCTATGTGCTGCCAGCATCCGCGAATCCAGTTGGCCTCCCCTGGTTTGGTGTCGGCATATTCTAGTTCTTGACTGGCACACCGGTCAGATCTGAATTGCGGATCTTCCTGCCTATCAGAAGTACGACCTTGTCGGGCCTTCCACAGCAGTATTGCCAGCTTCTCAAATGTCTTCAGTAAGAAGGAGGCCAAGAGCCTGCCTCCTAATCAGCATTATGATTGTCCGACAGACCTTCTGCCTGGTGCTGTACCGTACCATTTCTTGGATACATCATCTCGGATACCAGACTGCAGATGGATCCAGAGAAACTGAATGCAGTAACAAACTTGCTTCGCCCACAGGGTCTTCATGCTATCCAGCACTTCCTGGGCTTTGCGGATTTCTATCACCAGTTCATCCCAAATTTCTCCTCTCTCACATCTCCAACCTCCGCTCTCACTAAGAAAGGGGTAAAATACAGAGAATGGACCCCAGAAGCGGAAGCTGCTTTCACCTTTTTGAAAGAGTCCTTGCTTCTGCACCTGACACCTCCCTGCAGTTCCTTTTAGAAGTGGACGCCTCCTCAATAGGTGCTGGTGCTGTGTTACTACAGAAGGGTCCCGAGGGTAAGACAGGTACATGTGGTTTCTTCTCCAAGCTGTTCTCCCCTGCTGAGAGGAATTAATATATAGGAGACAGTGAACTGCTGGCTGTGAAACTTGCCTTGGAGGAGTGGTGCTATCTGTTGGAGTGGGACCAGCATTCAGTGATATTCTTCACAGACTAAAAAAACCTTACTTATGTGCAGACTGCTCAGTGTCTAAAACCTCTCCAAGCCAGGTGGGCACTCTTCTTCTACCGATTTGAATTTGAGCTTCACTTTCGCCCAGCCGAGAAGAACATCAAGGCAGATGCTCTGTCTCGGTCATTTGACTTCTCTGACCAGCAGGAGGAGCCCCAGCACATTGTTGTTCCTGCCCGCATATGCGAATCCTGGGGATTCCTGAGTCCATCCAGCTCAGACTCAGCTGAGTTCATCCCTGGGGAATTAGGCCTCAACTCAGTTTGCAAGGTGGAACGAGCACATACGAGCACACCCAACCACAAAAATCTTTATCCTAATTTAAAGCGGACCTACCACCAGAAATCTATGTTTTCATGAATGGCACTAGAAGTGCCAATAATAGGAATGCAGTGAAAAAAATTATAATGACCAATTTAATAAGATAATCCCACAGCTCTTCTCACTTCCTGGTTCATTTTAGGCAGAAATAGGCAGCACGTCACAGGAAGCTTCAAATTCTCTGTGATCTATGGAAAATTTCCATAGAAGTTTACTGAACGCCCCCCAGTGGCCACCCGCAATATTGCACCCCCAGTGCCTTCTTAAAATGGTCATTACAGGTAAGTATTTGAGTTTTTTTTACTGCATTCCTCCCTATTATTGGCACTTCTAGTGCCATTCATAAAAACATAGATTTCTGGTGGTAGGTCCGCTTTTTACGGACTACTCTGCTGAAGTTTCTCGTAAACGTAGAGCCTTTTCTACCATCTGCTCTAAGCTTTTCAACAATAAGATCCGGTTCACCTTAGCTTATTCGGCCGCCATGCTGTACTTTTAGTCCCCGGATGGGGAACAGCATTTCTTTGATGACCCGGAGAAAGCCACACAATTCCTGAACTCCCTTAATAACGCATTTACCTTTCAAATCTCCTGATTCTGACATGAAAGCAACCACTGTACGCCGAGAGCCCTCCATTGGCTCCTCACCTCACTTTTCTACGGAGAAAGAGTCTTGAAATTGACGTTGATGGAGAGTAGGAACCCAGCACAGGGTGGACAACCCGAAGGACATATTCCCTCCGGGTAGCTTGTTTTTACCCTATTCCAAATGTGGACCTACATGAAGAAAAATTGGAGTTCTTAACGTAATGTATGCTTTTACTTTTGTTGTTTTCTTATTGCCTTTCTGGCCATGTTCTTTCTACTGTTAAAGTTTATTTATCTATTTGGACTTTATATTGGTACAGTGGCACTCACTTCTCAAGAGCCTGAACTAAACAATATTACTCCTTTCTTGTTCCTAGCCTGATGGCTAGTTTACTGTAATGGTGTGCAGCCTGGCAACTCCATCTTTCATGCTTTGATTTATGCATATTGTATCGTGGAATGTAAAGGGTTTGCACACTCCCCAAAAACGCTATCAGGTGTTACGTTATTTACCATACCTAAAAGCGGATGTAACCCTCCTCCAGGAGGCGCACTTGGCAGAGGCCAATTTTGAGCGCATGTGCAAGTTATGGGTAGGTGAGGTGCGGCCTGAGGCTGGTGTGCTTATCCTATTCTGCTTTACCTTACAATATACATCGGTGTCTCAGGAGTCTCTACCAGATGGAATTAAAGCGGTAATACAGACCCTATATGATGTTTACGCCCCCAATTCCCCCATGTTAGGCATGGAATCTGACAGATGTGTGGCGGGTAGAACACCCAGTAGACAAGGAATACTCATTTGTCTGGATGGTCCACCACTCCCTTGCACGGTTAGATTAAATCTTCCTTTCTCACTCTCTGGCCCCTGTCTCGTCGCAAGCAGAACTCACCCCCAATTTGGTGATGCCCCTCGCACTTCCCTGCTATCCTCCAGGCCGCTTTGTATGAATACGAGGAATTCAATGCCCCCATTCGAGACAACTCTACTGGGAGGTTAGGCAATAAGGCAGGCCGTTTACTGGCAAACCTAACCAAAGACACTAGAAAGTCATAAATACCTGGATTGCGAGATACGCATGGCAAGGTGGGCCACTCCCAAGAACAAATAGGATGGTATTCGTTGGTGGGCAGCCATTTTTAGGTTTCTCCAGAGATGCTCAAATGGGTTTGAGTCAGGGCTCTGGCTGGGCCATTTAAGAACAGTCACGAAGTTGCCACAATTCCTGCAATTCTGTCTTTGAGCTCTTCAGGCAGTTCCTTTACCCTCATGATTCTAATTTGCTCTGACATGTACTGTAAGGTCTTATATAGACAGGTGTGTGGCTTTCCTTATGAAGTCCAAACAGTATAATCAAACACAGCTGGACACAGCTGGAAATGAAGGTGTAGAACCATCTCAAGGATAATGTAAATATTTGAGTGTCACAGCAAAGGGTATATTTCAGTTTATTTCAGTTTTTCATTTTTAACAAATCAGCAAAAATGTCTGCAATTCTGTGTTTTTCTGTGAATATGGGGTGCTGTCTGTACATAAATGAGTGAAAAAAAGAACTTTTAGCTTTGCTTTTAGCAAGCAGCAATATAACAAAGAGTAAAAAATTTAAGGGCGTCTGAATACTTTCCATACCCACTGTATATTTTATAGAGATAGGCAGACACACGCGCTATGATGAAGAAATAAGAAGGAATAGAATCCCCATAATAAAATAAGCTAACTACAGCGTTCTCTTGAAGAAAAAGATAAATGGAAAAAGGAAAAAAATCAAAGTGATTTTAGTGAAATAAGATTTCTAAAGGTATAGCCAGATAAAAAGGTTCTACATTAAACATTAAACATCTACATTTCAAAATTGAAAGTCACCTCTTTGTTTAACCCATCTCACTTATTAAAGCTATGAACTGTGCAGCTGTGTGAAAGAAGAAAAAAGGCTTCTGTCAACCATATCAAGAAAATATTTAAAAAATACATCAGAAACATTTTTTACACTGAAATGTAAACAGATCGACTTTGTAATTGTGGAGATTAAAATGCAACATAAATAACTCCTTTAACTTAAATTACATTTTCTATACTATATATATACTATAAAATAAAATACTTGTTCCTGTTCCACTTAAGACCATAAAAAATACACCTCTAACCACCCTCTTCTCTCATGATCTTAAAGACTTCCTACAAAAACTCTTGCAGGGCTGCAAAAAATACCCTTCCTCATTCAGTAAGCCACCATGTCTGCTTTGTCGTAGATGTGATTCAAGCAGCCTGTAAAGCAGCTGAAGGTGCACTCAACAAGGGTGTCAAATCATGACCTTCCACTGTGGTACAACTCCTACAAAAGAACTGTATCTTTTTTACTGACCTAGTCCTTTGCTGAGGTCCAGATTTCTGTACCAAAAGCACACCATAGACTTTAATGGAAAATAGTTTTTTATGTTGTAGGCCTGTAACTTATCAAACTATGTCCATACAAGGATCTAGTAGACATCCTTAATATAATATGTTTGGTTAAATTGTCATGGTTAAATTAAATTTGTGTTATCAGAGATATAGAACAAGAAAAAGTGGAAAATTCAACTCAAACATTTCAACTTTACTTTGAACTTGTTTATGAATAAAGCGAAAAAACGAAACTCTCTTTTTTGTAATATTCCTCCAACCCTTCTCTATATCTCCAGAAATTTGGGCATAATAACATGTTCAGGGGCTTTCTGATTAAGTCAGAAGAATGGAATTTTTCAAATGAAACTCCACCAGAACAATTAGCAGTAAGGCCATAAGATGGCACAGTTATCAATGCATTAAACTGCATTTGGTGCAATTTGGATTTAAAAAGAATTCTGCCGCCCAGTGTGATGTCACTTATGTTCAATTATTGTGACATATAAAAAGGTACACACATTTAAAAACACATTTCCGTCCCATCTGGTTAGTGAGTCAAGGTAATACTATGTCCAGAATAGCATTATCCAGTTTTAAAATCCCAACAATCGGCTAGTCTCCAAGTACAAAGAAAGGCCATCCCTATTGGCAACCAGTTGTTTCCGATGCGTTTCGTCCCTTGAAAGGGACTTCCTCAGGGATGAAGCAATAGTGGATGGAAATCCAAGTCTGTATTTTTCTAGATTCATAAGAGAGTAACTTTTAGAACCCGGTTTACCCCAAAGGAATACAAACATTTTTGCAAATCTTTTACAAAAGATTTACATAGAGGTATATTTTGACAGACATCCCATGTTTCCTGTGTTCATTATCTGCATCTAATTTGTCACATATAAATCAAGATAACTTTGTTCTCTTCCTATTAGTGATCTAATTCGATAAACTTGATGACCATATTAAATAGATCAAACAAAAAAATCAGTTTTTTTGTGCCTTACTGGTCTGGTTACTCTCCGGAGATTGGCGCCCAAGTGGTGCTGCAGTCCATCCGGCGTGCGTATCCCCATGGCCCCGGGGCGAGGGTCCCAATTGGTGGTGATAGGTTTTAGTGTGGTCAGAACACTGGCATACGATGAAAGGTTAACAGGCTCAGAAGATGGTTTAATGGGTATGTTGATCCATCACCACACCACATCATGGGTGAATATGTATCATCTTAATCCAGGAGGGAAGGCAACAAGAGAAGGAAAGAAAGGAATATGGAGTCCCCGAGGGGATTTGCACATGCCCTGTATATCACTATTGGTTGGACTGATAATTTAGGGTAATACTTTGTTTGGGGTGATGTCAAATAGTAAAGAGTAGGTGCTAAATCGTGTACTAGAAGGGATGGTGGGGGCAAAGTGATCGTAGGTTTTTCTCATGATCTATATACGTGTATATTTATGCATGTACATCCATTATACCTTGGAGGAATTAGTCAGATGTATCCCAATCCTATGGCTGGTAAGAGTCATCAGCTTTCCAAAGCTCTGCTGTCAATCAGTCTGCTTCTAAAAGTTATCAGTGTCAGGAAGTCCTAAGAGGTTCTAATCTACCGACCCATAGGATTGGGATACATCTTCTACTGGATGTAGAGTGTCCTTAGAGGATTGGGTACACTTAGATGATGGGAAACAACATCCAGGAGCCTGAGCAAGGTAATAAGCACAACCTATGGCACAGTAAGTGATATTAACAAGAGAGCATACAAGGTGGCTAGTCAAGTATATCGATAACTGTAAGAATGTGATTGTGTTCTGCCTTAGATAATACATTATTTATATAAGATTTCCGACCGCTCAATCCATCCTTAAATTTCAATTTAAAAGGTCTTTATTATACATATCAGGACCAATAACAAAAAAACATCAATACATAATCATGTCATTAAAAGTTATAACAACTGCGCTCTGATCAATCCAACATGTTTCGCCAAAGTTTCGGCTTCTTCATGGAATTTTTGAGTGCCACAAACATCTGTATACAAAAGATTTATTCAACATTGTCAACATCATTATTACAATGCATTTCAATTACCATCCATTTATACGGCACACCTACCTAGGCTGACATCACAATCAGTTTTCAAGGCAGTGTTCGGCCCAAGGGTTGTTTTAGCAAACTCCAAGAACCAAGAGCAAGAAATGGGCCCCGACCAGCACCGAGTAGATGGAATAATCCCTGTCCACTTATCCACCCCAAAGGTGTGCAATGGCCGGACAAGACCGTAGGTTCGTCTGATTCACATTTAGGGCATATAGGATACCATTTGCCATCAGGTCAGTCCTTTGCACACAGGACCAGTAGGATACAATGCATCAGTTTAAAATGGGGTTCTCTACAAATTTATGAGATAATATATTTGCAGATTGTATGAAATAACCATATTTCACACAAGCATATTACATTTCACTGCCGGGGGCAGCTAGCATACTGAGCAGTGACAGTATACCTGACAGCGGTGGGTGTCTCATAGCTGTTTTTTTAAGTGGTAGTTAGAATAATGGGAGGTTTGCTTAATTCAATCAACCGCATGGAAAAATAAGCTAGCTAGGTTTTACAATCTAATATCAGGCAGACTTGTCCCCCTTTGAACTTTGAAAGACTTGAGAGCAATACGGGGCCGTTTTCCCTGCCATAGGAATTTCACAAGTGTTTGATAAGCAAGGTAATAGTTTGAATAGGGTGCAATAGTTGAGCGAACGGTATCATTTCATAGAGGTGTACCCCTAGCAAAAAGAGAAAGATTATGCCATGATTCCAGTTATGCAATGATTTTTGCTAGCAGGGGTTTGTAATTAAACTGGTACATTGATGACAGAGTTCTACCAATTTCTGCACCTAGGTAAGTGATGTACCGCAGTGTAACCGGGAAAGGTATGGCTGAAAGCCACTGTCTGGATCTGGATGTGATTTTGCATGGCGGTGGCAGGGTTTTCAAACGGGAGACTACAAACGGTGACTCCATTGTCTCTATCGAGTGGATCATAGAACGTGTGGGTTTGGACGCTGTCATCACACACATGCAAAACAGCCTGGAAATTTAGAATGAAGCAAATATTGTGGTGGTACAAAAAAGAGCAAACTTTGCTAAACAGCTTGCGTTTTCATTAGCTTCTGCCCTTCATATTAAAGGGATTTTTGGATTCTGTAGGCTTGAAATAGCTGGGACTTCTCAGCATAGTCAAGTTATAGTACTTTAACTGGTCAATGATTCGCCTGCTCGGGGTTGGGGTGTACTAGGTGGTGTGCATGTTCCCAGTAGTCTAGGTATGGCCTTAGCGCAAATGTTCACCAGGACCTGGGATGGTACAGATTCAGGTATTTAAATGATCCTAAGATTGTATCTCCTGGAACAATTTTTAAGGTCATCTAATCTGATGATCCAGATCAGTGACCTTCACTGTGTATTCTTTGAAATAGTCCTCTATGACAGATGCTCTTTGTTCTAGTTCGGTGACCGTGCTCCTCCAGCTCTTGGCAGAGTGATTGTACAGCCTTTGCCATGGCTTGGTCGATCGCCTTCTGAATAGTGGGCTTAAGAGTGGCAGCTACAGCTGTTGCGATCTTGACAGTGTCAACTGAGGGTTGCGATAGAACAGGTTGTGTACTTGCTTGGTCTGACTTTTCGCGTGCCTCTGCTCCACGTGGAGAGGTGGCGGCCATATTGGGAGGCTGATGGCACACAGGAGCTGGCTGGATTTTCATGGTTTTGAACTGTTGGGTGCTGGCGGGGATGCATGTATCCATTCAGCGCTGTGCTGGGGTATGTCTGCACCTGATGGTTGAGGGAGCAGTGGACGGCAGGAGGGTTTGTAGGTTTGTTTGAGGTTTTGTGCAGGGAGAGCTGGAGCTTCACTGCAGCACTACCCTTTCATTTGACACCAGAATGAATGAATGAAATCTACAGGAGAAAGAACTAAACTGTTTTATAAAAACATTAGCGGTGGGGAAATACTTTTTTTCAAGCTTCAGCCCTATTTGGCTTTAACTCTTAACTTTGACCTTCTTTCATAGTTAAATTAAGTTCTTAAAATTTTTTAAAAAATGTAAGTGGTTCTCTAAAACCCCCTAAAAAATATTTAAACCCCACATAAATGTACCACATATATTAGGTTTTGCCATATATGCTGGAGTTAGTCCAATATTTACAGGGCCAGAGCTCTCTGTTAACTTTAACAAGATAGAAAGTAAAGTGTTCTAAAAGTGGATACATCCGTCCTTCTCAGATGAGAGGTGTCTGCACTGGATAGGGTGTCAGCTGGTTGGTCCTGACCGACAAGGACCAACCAGCTGACACCCTATCCAGTGCAGACACCTCTCATCTGAGAAGGACGTTCCCAAGGACTCCCCCCTCGACAATCGACCCTCGGACCAAGGACTTTATTGACTGTATGAAGCCCAAAAAAATTCGGATATGTGAATACAATAGGATAGACGTTCCCTTTGAGAACAAGTGCCTCCCGTAGGGGGCGCACTACCGGGCACTGGACCTTGGCCTGGTGATTTTCCTAGGGTTTTGGGGCAGGAGCCTCGGGCAGAAGGATCTACCACAACCTCACTTCAAAGCACGCTGAGCGACCATAATTACCGGAAAGGTCCCCCAAAGGCCCCTGATGAAGTCCCCCAGTGGGACGAAAAGCATTGGGACACGCTTTGGCATGACCGCTGGGACTTTCTACCTCTGGATTCTGGATTTTTTAAATTACCGTTTTTTTAAAAATTACCTTGGACTTTCTGTATGTATGGACATGTAAACCTTGACCTTGATAATATATGTTGTGTAGCTAGTGGGCTATCTTGAAATATCCCCGGCTTATTGTTCAGTGTTTTCTTATTGTCAATAATAAAGGTATTTGTCAAATATCCCTCGACTGGAACATTATATCACCCAAACCCACCTTAAAAGTCCACAGGGCTTGGCCGCCCCTAGGGTTTGTTCCCCCCTCCCCCTATCTATTTCTATAATTGGATGTGGTGGGTATATTTACCGGTAGGTTCCCCTTCCCCCCCATGGTATTAAATGTATTCATCATATACCACTTTTATGAACTCTAAATGCAGATCATCACATTTTTTAATTTGCTGACTTCTTGAGTTCCTTATTTGACTGCTTCTTCTTGTTTATTTGTCTTTTTCCTATCTACTTAGAAGAAGTGATAATTTTACAAAAAAAAAATTCACTGTACTCCACCATGATTCCCCGATCTCTCCCCAGCTCACAACACTAATTGACACCGGTGTTGTGTGTGGGGGAAAGCAACACCCCCTTCATTAACATGGAGGTCTATGGCTCCGCCCTGTCAGAGACTCGGATTTCAACAGAAAATGAATCTTTAGGAATATCGCTTAAACGGTTAA
>CM070039.1:54890671-54902642 GCA_036250615.1 Ptychadena robeensis
TTGGACAAACTTACAAAATCAGTGAGGGGTCAAATAATTATTTCCTCCACTGTATAAACTGATGCAAAACAAACTAAAATCTTTTAGGTAGAGATGAGAAAACAAAAAGAGTTTAAGTTTAAAAGGTAAAAATGTTCAGGAAGGATTTACGTCACCCCCTTCCCCCCAGAACCACCTTGGAACCGGGTCCTGTCACTTCAGGAAGTGGATTGGAAGTGCTCCCAAAGTTAGGCACATTTTGCACAAGGAACTGTTGATCAAAAACGTTACACTTTTCTAGTGTGTGTAGTAAAGAAGTTGAAGTTTTTTTTATCATGCAAAAAGGTAAGCCCAAGCCCTTTTGGACAAGGAGCCACACAAGTTAAAAAAACATTTTGGAACGCGATTCTCATGCCCCTTTGGGTCTGAAGAACCCGAAACCTTTTGGGTGAACAGTTGAAAACCCTCATTATAAACTTACCAAGTTTTCCAATAGAAATGCATTGATAACGGTCCTTGTGGTACCCAAATTTAGGGGCCGGGTTCTCCAGCCCCTTAGGGGCTACCGGCCCTAAACTCAGTGGGCATGTAGGTTGGGTTACATCCAGCACAAACCCAACTTTGGGACCCCGTAACTCCTGATCCTGGTGTGACTAGGACTACCAAGCTTGGTGGGTATCTAGTGCATTATTATGGATACATGCATACCAAATTTAGCATCTCTTGCCCAAATGGAGCAAATGATGCCCAGTCAAACTGACCTACTTTACCTATAGGCTTTAATGGGGACTAGGCCCATGGGCAGACCTTGCACACCTTGTGGCTTTCCCGACTTTGAGCTGTTACACCAAGGGATTCCCATAGGGATTTGCCCCAATATTGACCCACATTTTTTCAAGGCCTTTCCTCCACGCACAATTCTCCAGAACTTTAGCCCATCAGGTTCTTTAACCGATGAGGCTCCAAGTCAGGGCTTTGAATGTGTGGACATTGTGTGCTTACAGGGGGTAGCACATCTCGACAGGGGGGCCAAACCAACAGAACACTGGGAAAGTAAAATTTTCTGTCTCTTTTCAGCCCTGTCCCATTTTTTAATAATCCCGTAAATTATAGATGTTGTAGAAATTGCTACTCAGATCAGGGAAGATTGTCTGCAGGTGCTGGGCTGGAGACTGACTGTCAGCAGAGCAAGAGAGAGGAGAGAAGATTACTGCAGGCAATTGGGTCTGTGAGCTGTCAGTACTTTAGCTGTCAGTACAGTACGTTTCTACTTCTGCAGAATGTACACAGTTCCCATACCTTCCCCCCTAGAACTGCCAGCAAATCAGAAGGCTGATGGAGGGACAAGCAGGACTAAAAGGAACATAGAAGAAGCTTCATATAGTAAGGAGACTGTATTGAATTATTTTGTGTTTGTGAAAGGCAAATTTTGTGTATGGAATGTTTCTGTGTGTGTTTGTGTGTAAGGCAGAAAAGGCAGCAGGGCATGCTGGGTAGTGTAGTTCTTCACCAACTGGCAGAAGGTAATGCTTGCAGTTGTAGTTTCGTAGCACAGCAAGTTGCCATTTATGTTTGCAGAATGCCATGTGACATGAACAACAACTGAACCCATGGCCAATAACCCTGAATTATTAATATATGTAATTACAAGCTATGCTAAATGGAGGAAGGTCTGCATCAATATTTGTGTTGCTATAATCATGAAGAAACAATGGAATAACATGGTTAATAGGGTGACACCACCATGTCCCTGTTTCCTAGTTATTCTTCCCCTTTGTTACCTAGCCACAAAGCATTTTGATAAAGACTTCAAATGGTCATTTATGTTCATTTTACAGATTCATGGAACATTTTGTACATCACCCTAAGAACACAATGCCTACAGTGAAGCATGGTGGTGGCAGAATGATGCTTTGGGGCTGGTACAGGGCCCTTAGTTAAGATAGAGGGAACAGTTCCAAATACCAGTCAATATTGGCCTTCAGGCTTCTACTAGCCTGGCTTATACTAGAACAACAAAAGAATGGCTTCACCAGAAGAAGATTAAAGTTTTGGAATGGCCCAGTCAGATCCCAGATCTGAATCCGATTGAAAATCTGTGAGTGATCTGAAGAGGGCTGTGCACAGGAAATACCCTTATATTCTGACAGTGTTTCTGTAAAGAAGAATGGGCAAATCTTGCCAAGTCAAAATGTGCCATGATGATAGACTCATACCCAAAACTTTTAGTAGGATAGCTTAAGGGTATGTACACCTATACAACCATGTTATTTTATTGTTACATTTGTTTCAATGTTATACTGTATGTGAGAATTCAGCATCACAAAGCTAACAGTTACTATTGTGAAGAATAAGAAACAAAAAAAGAAAAGCTTAAAAACCAGTAAAGTATACAGTACTTTGCATCAATATTTTGTAATTAAATAAGAATATACTGCAACTCTGTATAGCTTAAATGGAGGCACTGAATGGTAACAAAGGAATTTAATCAGTTTACAAAGAACTATTGAGGATATGCTGAAGTCTTTGGAACCAAGGGAATATTTGACATAATTCTAATTAAAAGTGAAATATTTATATAAGTTTTCAAATTTTATTATAAATTTACATGCTAGCAACTATTATATGCATATTTTATTTACTGTAACTCAACAAATGTATCAAGAGCAAATTAAATGCTTAGCGGAGATGCAGTTTTATTCAGATACATTTTATTTAAACAACAAACTAAAATACATTTCTTCTCTGATTCAGTACATAATATAAAATGGCAACATAATACTTACATTCCCAAAACATGTGTATAGAAATAGCCATATGAGAAGAAAAGGGGGTGTACCACCAACCAAAGTAATCCTGGCCCTACCCCCATCCAGGATATAACAATGAAAAAGAAAAAAGGTGTCATTCTGCTAAATAAGAGACATCGGTCTCTAATATTAGCCACAAAGGACTTTAACTGTAGCAATAACTGACAGTGTAAAGCCATACATGGCTCGATAAAGAAACAGATTAGAGTAACATCGATTACAACACCCAATGTTGCTCTAATCTGTTTTTCCATTTGAGCCATCAACGGTTCCAGGAACATGTTGGAAAACGGTTCCAGAAACATGTTGGAAAACCTTGGTCGAAATCCATTACATTGAATGGGGACAGCAAGTGTTCATCCATTGTAATATCCGGCTGCCATCTGAGCTGCACACACAGGCTATGGTCAGCTACGGCTATGATCAGCTAGCTGCTGTGTGTGTGACCCATGTGCCAGGAGAGGGGGGGGTGTAGGCTGGCTGACTCTGCTTCTCCAGCTAGGCATAAGCAGAGACCCGGGGGACTGGGGAAACTGGGTCACCATCGTACGGTAATTGATGTGCCCATGTGCTGCACATAAATTACTGTTCAATGGACCCGCGATTAATCACAGCACGGTGATGTCACCACACTGTAGATGATTGCCGGTCAAATGCCCAGCTTAAGTCAAGCAACAGAAATAATATCAAAATCAAATGGTTTAGTTTGTTGATCACAGTTCATTTAGTAGATTAATCAAATTGTCACAAAGTCTCAACAAAGTCACATTTCATGATGAATATCACTTCTTTAGGAGATGACCCAATGGAAAAAAATATACATGCATACAGTATATACATGTTCTAAAACGTATATACATTTTTAATAATTGTGACAGGCATTTGAATTCACCCTATGATGGCCTGTATTTTTGAGCAGACGGCTGAGAGGGCTATAGCTCTTTCAGAGGAACAGGGGGCCTCTCCAGATGGGCTGAGTTGTTCAGGAGCCATATGTCACCTGCATGTATTGATGTGGAGAGAAAAAAAAACCTTTTTAATTTTTTCCTGTTGTTAATCTGCATCCCTATATTACTGGTGTACTGAACCCCTCACCTCTAAAAAAAAAAAAAATTTTTTTTATAATTCACAGCAAAAACAACACTTAAAAGTGTAGGTAAATAATCCTAAGGGTGTTCAATATTAACAGTGGAAAATGTCAGTGTGTGCGGTGTGGGTAGAAGCTTGTGACTGACATGGATAGTGCAGTGCATATTTCCAAAAAAGATTGGATTGGCATCGCGCACTGTATAGGGAGGACAGTGCGAGCCGATCCATCGCCATAGACACCATGGAAATATACCGCCCACTTTGGATCCTCCTATTCACTGTGCGGCGGGTTTCCAGTTAGCTGGGTGGTCGTGGCTGGATCCTCACACGCAGGGTCTCTGTTGGCGGGGCCACACAAGGAGGATCCCGGGCGGACAGCCATTATACCCAGTCTGGGCTCTACATCTGATTAACTTCCTACATCCATCAACTTTCTATGGCATGATTACCATCAAAATGGTTTAACTCTTTCTTGATTTGACAACTATTTGATCATTCTATTGATAGATTTGGAATACCGAGCTCATTTTCAATATCATTCTTAATTAAAGGGAAACTGCACTTTTGGGTCTATATTAAAGTAAATGAGGCCTATGGGGCCATATTCACATATAATTGGGCCACATCCTCATACAAATTCTTCTTGTCAAGCTATAGCTATGGCAGGCCTGTTCACAGGTAATAAGAGTGAATGAAACTAATATCTCACATCTTATTATCTCATAGTGTATGCTGATCTACTAACACCTACCCTTATGGGAGTTAACTGCTCAGTAATCTTGTGTTTGGCCCCGGCTGTGTAAGGACACCTCTCCCCATCCTTCACATGACTGCTGCTTTATTCCATGTGTTTTATTACTGGTGTTCACATATCCTATAGGTATGTGCTATGGAGAGAATCATTCTTAAATTTCTATATTTCCATTAAATAGAAACATGGAAGACTTTGTTTTTTTCCTTTGTGTATCTCCTTTCTCCTAATAGATCCACACATGCCTCAAGGTGTATAGCCTAATGAAGCCTCAACGGCGAGACATGTAGCGTTTAACGCACCTTGTGGATGTTACAACTACATAGACAGGATATCATGATGGATCATCTTTGTATATGATTTTAGAACATATATTTTTTGGCAACAATTTATAGTTATTTCTGATCTATATATGGAATGTTAAATGGTGTTGCTATTAGTGATGAGCGACTAGGCAATATTCGAATTCGCGTAATTTCGCGAATATCCGCCATAATATTCGATTCCATATTCGTAATCTCGAATATCCGCACTTACGACATGAATTGCGATCTAAACATCGCAATTGCGATCCAATATGCGCAATGCATGCAAGTCAATGGTGCTCGGATATTCGACTGGGAGAATATCCGTCATTTCCGTTTTAAAAAATGGCATTGCGATTATATAATCGCGATCCCATTCATTGCAATGGATTGCGATTATAAAATTGCGATTATCAAATCGCGAAAAAGTGCGAAGAATCGCGATCGCGTCGGATATCCGATGATATATTCGCAAATATTCGAAAAATGGCAAAATAGCGATATTCGAGCTAAATATTCGAAAATCGAATATTCGAGCTCAACACTAGTTGCTATGTGTACGACCAGGAATTCAAACATAATTACTTTAATAAAATTATGGAGATGCTTTTATATGTTTGATATCCTTTCTGTTTATTTTGGGGAGTCATTGTTCCAATTAAAGTCCCATGAGGGGATTTTCGCATTATGATGACAGTGAAAAGTGTGACTTATTAGATAGGGTGATGGGTGATGGCCCCGATTATGGTGTAATGTGTGTCACATGAAAGAAGGGTGTATTTAACATGTCTATGTGCATGTCAGTATGTGAGTCAAGGATCCCCATCAGTGTATGTGTTAAAAATCTACCCCAGCTAAAGTGTATATCTAACCCAACCTATGAGCCATTATCCTCTGCCGCTAAAACAGTGGAGTATGGCCGCAAAAAAACAAAAAAGCAAAACAAGTGTAGTCTGATTTCATGTTGTGAGTTGTGTTGATTTACTGGTGGTTAGTTTTGGATTGGGTAGGGGTCATTCTTTAATAGCTGTTGGTGGTCTTCTGTTATGTTTTTGTATAGTGTATCAGTTTGCTGTTTAGTGTATTGTGTGGTTTTATGATTGACAGTAGGTGCTATTTCTTGTTTTATAATTGTCGGATTAAATAAATGTTGCAGTTTAAGAAAGAAAAATATGTGTTTTTTGGGGTTTGACAATTGTTTGATATTTAATGTGCTAGGGGTTAAAGGATTTGTAATCAATAAGGGGTAAATATAAAATATAAGCCTATAGTCGTTCTAAGTTATTATCTCTAATCATTTAATTCATGACTACAGGTTATATTTGGGGGGGGGGGGGTTATATGTTTTTATTTACTATATGTGAGCGGGGACATGTTTGTACATAGGGCGGAGTACGGAGGTGAATATATTTATTTTGAAATGTAATCATTCTTTTGGAACAGAAAGGAAACTCTATTCCATCAAGCCATAACAGATGCCTTCCTTCTACAAGGCGACACTCATTTTACCTTTTATATCTCCAAAGCAAAACTGAGGTGATACCTAGTTTACGTCTGCCTCTTTGCAGAGATCAAAGTTAGTATAACTTATGATAAAGGAGTTTGCTTGATAAAAGTGCACATTATCATTAAATAAATTATCAATAATTTCAGAGTGAAACCTCTGTCATAATTTATTATCCCTAGCCGGTATCACATCAGATATTTGTAGTTGGAGAAATTATCTTCCTATCTGAGAATCTTGGCATAGTTTTGTAGGAGTGACATCCATATTAAGTTTTGCCTGTGTGTAGCCAGTGTGCATTCCACAAATTCCTTTGTGTATTGGGTGTAATATTACCTTGTGTATAGGTGTGTTGGAGACACCTTGTGTTAGTTTTTTTTCATGTCATTGTTTATTCAGTTCAATTGATTTTCAGTGCTTCATATAAATTAATTATATATTTTTTGCATAATTGCTTGCCCTGCTTTATTGTCTGCACAATATAACTATGATATCGATAGAATTATTGGTGGATAGGTGGGAAAATCGGCACATCTCTGGAACAGAAATCCCTGTTAGTTTGTTTTTTTAATGGTTCCTAAAGATTTATAAGCTGCTGTTTATAAATCACTGACATACTCCTGTGCACAGCCCTCTTCAACAGATTTTTAATCTAGGGATGATGGACACTATATGGTCACAGAAAACATCAGAATATGAACAGTATATTGTGCCCAGGTGAATGTAGTCTAAAATACAGACTGAAAAAATACACAATAGTCCTTAAAAGGACTTTTGGGACTTTGATGAGCACACTAATCTCCTCCTGCCTAACATTGTCTCTCTCTGACTCTGCCTGAGCTGAACACATGCCATCAGGTGCTATAAAGCACCCAATGAAGTGTTCCGGCCAGCAAATCACTGTAATGCCAGCATCTGACATGGCTACTGTCATTACTGTAAGGGCAGTACTTACCTGCCCATTGATTGTCTGTCTCCAATCCATGAAACATGCAGGGCGGAGACTCAAGCATGGCGCACAAGCACAAGTGAGGCTCGTTCGAGTAGCGCCATGCTCCAAGCATGCTCGTCATCACTAATTGTGGTCCATTCTGAACTGATTTTGGCTTTATATATTTTTGTACAGCACATAAGGTTAACAAAACAACTAGAGTTGCATTACATGGACTGTGACCATGCAACAGCATAAAGGACCTGCACACAGGGGGGGGGTGGGTGTTTTTTGAATCCATGTTAATTAATATTAAATCATGTTAGCCGAGGATCAAGGCAGTGTACTTAAAAAGTAAACCAAGGGAAAGCAATAAGAACCCACCTAAGTAGTGCAGAGGGCTGTAGGAGGACAAATATCACTGGATATCCAATCCATTAGGTAGTATGCATCACATGTTTACGTGATGACAAAAGTGTGATCAGGGTTGTCCGGCGTGGCCAGGGGTGTCCGGCGTGGCCACGTGCGGACGTCAGAGGCATCGGCGTCACCATGGATACACTGCGAGAGGCGGCGTCTGGCAAATCCATACCGCCCCATCGCAGGACCACACAGGTGCGCCAATGTCCCCCGCAATGTGTCCGACTCCCAGATGGTGTGGCACTTGCCATCACCATCCAGGGAGGGGGGCACCCGGCCATAGCAAGACGGCCATCTCCGTCCGCAACTTCGTCCGTGATTGGACAGAATATCTCCCAACAGTGGCTTAATGGGGTATGTTAAGGTTGTAAGATAATATCTAATTCAAAGTGAAAAATCAAAGAGTTCTAATTGAGGTTCAAGGTAGCCTAGATGTATTCGACAACTCTCCGTTGCTCATTTTGTAACATGTCATGAAGTTAATTATCGACAAAAAACAACACAAAGTATATGAAGATCTGTAATATAGTAGTAGTTTTAGTGATACATCACATGTAATGTAATTGTTCTTTTGTTCAACCTGTATCCTCTACATTAACATTTCCCTAAGCGGGTATTAGGGGTTTTAAAGATGGTAAGTAGCTAATTCATCATACGGTATCATGATTAATTCAAGAGTAAGAGTAAATAGTAAAAGGGTCATATGGGTTTAGCTAAATTCCTTCATAGAAATGAGGGTATAGAGATTTTTTTTATATGTGTATATGTGTAAATAGTAATAAGTAAATATATCAAAAAAGGTTATATATAGACTGTAAATAGTCTCTATTCCCTAGGGAAGGCTAAGATATCGAGGGGAAACTCGTATGTAGAGGAGACAGGGGGAGGGGGGAAAAAACGCAATAGCACCAAAATTGGGTATCTTCTACCCTGGAAAATCAATTTACAAAAAATTGCGTTTAATCATATAGATGGCCAACATCCCAAATATAAATAGAAAAAAATACTACACAGTGGAGAAACCACTCGTTGCGAGAGTTCCCCCTGACAAGTCAGGGGCAAGGGGACTTTAACGGCCACTAGTATAGTTGGAGTAAATTGGTGAACAAGTACAGTAATAAAAGTAACTTCATATTTATTGCATGATAAAAGCACATAACATGACACGGCAGTATAGGCTATCATTGATAAAGAACATAGGTGGCAACAATAAAATTCATTAAATATAGTTCATGATGTGTTTAAGTACAGTTATACACAATAAATGAAAAAGGTATGTTAATAAAAAATGGGAGCCAGGATAAGGGAGCATGTATCCGTTAGGATCCACCCCACCCCAACGCGCGTTTCGTAACAACTTCTTCAAGGAGTGTCTTTATCCTCATAGTTCCTGTATAATCAAATAACAGTCCAAGCCGAAGAACAAAGTGAACAAAGGAGAGTGTCAGTTAGCAACAGGTATAGAATGAAAAAGGTTTATTTAGACTTAAGAATGTTCACTCACTTAGGGATTTTACAAGCGCCACAGGAGATTGCATCTGTCCACTGCCCTCAGAAACCTGAGGTTATACACGGAGAGAGAACGGGGGGCCAAAGGACTGTGACCACGCAACAGCATAAAGGACCTGCACACAGGGGGGGGGAAGGGTGTTTTTTGAATCCATGTTAATTAATATTAAATCATGTTAGCCGAGGATCAAGGCAGTGTACTTAAAAAGTAAACCAGGGGAAAGCAATAAGAACCCACCTAAGTAGTGCAGAGGGCTGTAGGAGGACAAATATCACTGGATATCCAATCCATTAGGTAGTATGTATTACGTGTTTACGTGATGACAAAAGTGTGATCAAAACAACTAGAGTTGCATTACTTTCTCTTGTGTTCCGATTTCATAACATGGATAAGTATTCTACCGATCAAAAGGAAGGTGAGCATGATAGCTATACTAAAACTCCCAATATACTTCTTATATATTAAATGGTCATTTATTGCTGATGTCTTGCATAGGTTTTTGTAGAGGCATAGTTATGCCTGAGAACTATAGTGATGATTAATAACAGTTTTTGACCTTTTGGGTCCCAAATGGGGCCTCTCAATATTCATATAAGAAATTCCTATTGTCCTCAAACATTTATTGCTACTTCAATCTTTACTGATTATACCTAGGAACTCCCCATCTGCTTTTGGTGTCCCTCATTTTCTTCCTTGGCTTCCCCCGCATAGCGCACAAGGGGGCTCCATCGTCTCCACTTGCTAATTTATATACAAAATTGGTATGTTGATAATTCATAACTATGTTTAAGATTTCTATGTACATAATACTGATCCTTCTCTGTGATGACAATGTCAATGATTCCATTTTACAGATTTTACTATTTATGTCTTGAAGAAGCCTGGAAACATGTCAACCTAATTTTAATTAGTGTTTTAAACTATGAATATATATGACTTTATCACCATGTAAAAAGTAGATCATGTACTGTGAAGTTAGCCCCTAAAAAAGATTTTTTACAAACTCTTAGATCTCTACAGGAAGGATCACACAAATTTTTTTTGTTTAATATGAGGGAATTTTTATTTAAAATTATTATTGAATTGAAACGTTGCAAGAAAAAGTATGTGAACCCTTTAGGATTACGTGGAGTTTTGCATGAATTGGTCATGAAATGTGCTGTGAACGTCACACCAATAGAAAAACCTGATTAAAGATAATAAAATCAGATTAAAAGAATACTATATGAACATTATATGTTTTCATGTTTTTATTGAACATAACATGTAAACATTCACAGTGCAGAGTATGTGAACCCCTAGCGTAATGACTAGCGATGAGTGACAGAGGCAACATTCGAATTTTCGATATTTGCGAATATTAGCAATTGTGAATATATTTTTGCAATTTGTTTCCAATTGCTAATATATTCGCAATCCATGGCCATTAGCTTCCCAATGCAGAATATTGCGAATATTCAAAACTGAATATATTTGCAATTCGAATATTCAAGCTCAACACTACTAATGACTTCTCCAAGAGCTAATTGGAGCCAGTAGTGAGCCAACCTTGAATCCAACCAGTGTGATGATATTTGATATGTTGCTAACCTGACTGTCCTGCCCTTTAAAAAAAACACCAGTTTAGGGTTTACTGGTTTCAAGAAGCATATCTGTCTGATGTGAACCAAGCCTAGCAGAAAAAAGCTCTCAGAAGACGTACGATCAAGAACTGTTGACTTGCATGAAGCTGGAAAGGGTTCCAAAAGTTTCTGCAAAAGCCTTGATGTTCATGTGTCCATGGTAAGACAGACTGTCTACAAATGGAGAAAGTTGAACACAGTTGCTACTATCCCTAGGTGTCCTCTAAAGATGACTGCAAGAGCGCAGTGCAGAATTCCTAATAAGATAAAGAAGAATCCTAGAGTGTCAGCTACAGACTTACAGAAATCTCTGGCACATCTCGCCAGAGATGGGAAAACATGAAACAAGAATGGAGTACATGGGAGAAACCCACGGAGGAAGCCATTGCTGTCCAAAAAAAATGGCAGCATGTTTGAAGTTTGCAAAAGAGCACCTGGAGGTTCCACAGCTTTACTGGCAAAATATCCTGTGGACAGATGAAACCAAAATTGTGTTGTTTGGAAAAAACACACAACACTATGTGCACAGCACACCAACATCAAAACCTCACCCCCACTGTAAAACATGGGGTAGGGAGCATCACAGTTTGGGAAAGAGATGGTCGAATTTTTCGACTTGCTAACTTTGTGAGCTGATTGCAAAGCTCCTGAACAAGGTATCATCACCAAAGTTTCTGGAGATATAGAGAAGGGTTGTGGGAACATTTTAAAATTTTTTTGCTCTAGCATGTTTTTGCATAAATTTAGTTAAAAAATTAAGTTGAAATTACGATTTTTGAAATTTTGCATTGACTTTAAACTTAATTTGTGCAAAAAGTATTTGCAAAAACCCTTCTCTACATCTCCAGCAAGTTTGGTGTTGATACCATGATATCATGTCGAAATGGTCAAAAAAAAAAAAAGTCATTCAACAAAACAATGGCTACAACAGAAAAAAATACGCCTTCTGGAGTGGCCCAGCCAGAGCCCTGACCAAAACCCGATTGAAATATAGTGATGGCCCGAACTGTTCGCCGGAGAACTATTCGCGACGAACATCGCATGTTCGCG
>CM070039.1:54906451-54924698 GCA_036250615.1 Ptychadena robeensis
AGCCATTTTACAACACCCCCCTCCTCACACACAATCCCTCCAGCCATTTTACAACCCCCCTCCTCACACACAATCCCTCCAGCCCTTCATCAGAAGCTGCGGATTGAGTGCCGGGTGCTCAGCATCGGAGTGGAATCGGAGGGCCGTAGTTTGAGGACCCCTGGTTTAGACAGTTAAAAATTTTCAATTGTCCTTACGGATGAGTAGTGCTTCCAACATTTTTGGTCAATGGTGGGGTGCCGTCCCCTACAAATATTTCAAAAGACTTCCCTAATTCAGTGACCAAAATATTGGTCCTGAACACAACCTAATAATGGGGTTCAAGGGCACCAAAGAGTTCAATAATTCTAAGTCTTTAACCTTCTGGGTGTTCAGCCCGAATTAACTCGGGCTAAATAAAGTTGCTGAAAAGGATCTGTTACCTGCACCCAGATGGCTTGCTGCTCTTCTCCCCGTGTCCCCCGCTGTCTGAACTTCAGATCGGGATCACACCGGCGGGTGCGCAATGACGTCATTGGGAGGGGCGGGAAGTTCCAAATTTTTGCTCCTTATGGTTTATCTTTTATTCTGACATTGATTGGAGCGATTTTTTTGCCTCCAATTCAATTCAAAATGAAATAAAACACATTTAAAAAAAAAAAACATGTATGTGCTTATTATGAGTTGTCTTTCATGTTGGATTGAATAGATTTTTCTGTATCCAAGTTCAAAATAAAGGAAAACGCATAAGAAGTAAATACTTTGTAAGGGCTTGAATCCACTGCGTCTTTTTCCCCGTGGTGGACGTACGTCCGCAGCAGGGAAAAAGACACAGAGAGAACACTTTCCCATTCAAATAAATGGCACAGTGTCCACTCTGCGCTATCTGAGTGGCAGGTCCGCCGTGATGATATAAAGCTGCAGGATGCTCCGTCATCATTGCAGCACCACACATAGCCTCCAGAGATACCTCAAATCACCGGAGATCAATGGAGGTGTCCCAAGACGCTGAAAAACACAGCCCATAATGCATGTATGAATGCAGTACGGACGCAGGTTTTCTGCATTTTGTTGCAGGTAATCCACCGTCAAATGTGCCAGCGCGCAACATTGTTCCCTGCCCGGTGTATCAGACCGCCTGTCAGTATTGGTTGATTTAAAAAATCAAATTCTAGTTTAAGCAGATTTTTGTGTTTTCTATTTATTTTAACATTAAATGTAATTTTTTAAAAATATTTAAGCGTTTAAAACTTTATATATTCAGGATGTCTACTAGACCCGTGTTTTTGGTCAGTTACAGGCCTACAACATTTTTTTTTCAATGATAAACAGCGTAACGCTTTTGGTATAGAAAACGCTCAGGAGGTTAATAGTGGTTTGGACTTATACAGTAAAACTAATCATACAAAAATAGAAATAAAAAACAAGGAACATTGTTTGCATATCAATTCTAATACGTTATCATAATTGGTATTTGCACATCATGTAGAAAACATGATTATGTAGATCTACATGATGTGCAAATACCAATTATGATAACGTATTAGAATTATAAGAATTTTTGATCTCTTTGGTACCCTTAAACCTCATTATTAGGTTATGTTCAAGACCATTATTTTGGTCACTGAATTAGGGAAGTCAGTTAAAAGTTTCAATCAGCATGGATCAAAACACCCCTTAGCCAATCTAGAGTGTAATATATTGTGATTATTTAAAACAAAGGGTTACAGTGAGGCATATTGTATGGAATTATCATGAGGTCACAATTATAGTTTTATAATTTTACCATCCTGGAATGCTGCCAATTTAGGGATCCTTATCACAGGATATGAATGTAGCACGTTTCACATGTAGACAGGCCATTAAGAGTCAGGTAAGTACTGCCCTCACTGTAATGCCAATAGTCATGTCAGGTGCTCACATTACAATGATTGGCTGACCGGAACAGGTCATCGTGGGCTCTATTGCATCTGATGTCGCTTGTTCAGCTCAGACAGAGTCAGGGAGAGGCAAAAACATATTTATCTTGCAATACTATAATTCCAAAAAAATGATTACATGTCAAAATAAATATACATTCACCCCCATAGTCCGCCCTATGTACAAACATGTCCCCGCAATTCTGACCACAAACCTAATACAATTTATAAAAGTCCACATACAAATTATATAAATATCCATCCAATGATCCATTTAAAAAAAGAACCATTAAAAAAATATATATCGTATTTTTCAGACCATAAGGCGCACTTTTTCACCCCCAAAATTGGGGGGGAAAAGTGCCTGCGTCTTATAGTACGAATATGCGACCACACGCAGCCATCCGGTTGCTGGTGATCGCAACTTTGCTACCCGACATCTCTCCCGGCACATAGATCAGCTGTGTGCAGAGGGAGAGGAGATCAACTGTGTGATCTCAATCGGCACACCTCCTGTGTGCTGAGAGATCACACAGCTGATGGGCTATGTCAGCTGTGTGATCTGCATCTGCCGGGAGAGCTGTGAGAAGCTGAACTGTATTGGCTAAATTTGCAGAGCCTCGCAAATATAGCCAATGCAGAGTGTGTGGAGCAAGCTGCACTGGCAGGCAGCTTCCTCACACACGCAGCAGAAAAGGGAGATCACAGTGCAGATTCCCCCTTCCTCCCCCTCCCTCCCTTCTCTGAGCTCTGTGTGAGGAAGAAGAGATGCTGAAGTCTGCTCTCTAGTGACACAATTTTAGTGGCTGAATAGGGGTACTGCATGAGATTTTTTCACATTCATTTAAACAAATGAATTTTTTTTTCTGATTTCCTGCTCTAAAAACTGGATGCGTCTTATGGGCAGATGTGTCTTATAGTCCGAAAAAATACGGTAATCTACTCTGCTGCAGACGCCCCAAATAAATCCACAATGTTCTTTTAAAAAAAGTTACTCCTCCTCTGGAGCACAATGGGAGAGGTCCTCTCTTCTTAAATTTTTCCTGTAAATTGATTTTTTTGGAGGGAGGGGGGGGGGGTTGGGTGTGTTTTCAGTCCATTTGGGTGGTGTTTCTGTCACTTTCTTAACTTTTCAAATGTCTCCCATTGACTTACATTGTATTTGGTGCTTGGTAGAACACCCAAACACTTTGGTGCTCGCTCATGACTACTTATTAATACTATTCATTGATATGTTTGTATGAACATAAATATTAATGTATATCTATATTTTTATTTGGCTATGTTATTATTAGTGGTGAGCAAGCACCAAAGTGTTCGGGTGTTCGGTCCGAGCACATTGCGATATTCCTGTGTTTTACCGAGCACCCAAGTATAATGGAAGTCAATGGGAGAAAACCAAGCACCCCTTGCTCTAAAGAGGAGAGGGTGCCTGGTCCATTGGAAAAGTTCAGAAAGTGACAGAAACACTGGATGCATCTTGGACTCCCAAGTCACTTCTGGGAACAAGTTTGTCCGAGTTGTACGCCACTTTTACAGACTGACAAAAAAAAACCATTAACAATTTTACAGGAAAAAATACACTCTAAAACATGATAAAGAAGTGCCTGCAGGTGAGTGCATGTAGGTGAGCAGACGCTCTCAAAGATTATATACCAGTGCTGCAGGAGAAACCATGAGCAATCCAGGCCTTGTTAATTTGTTTTTGAGCTAGCCTGTTAGCATTGCCAGTGGACAAGCGGATACGCTTATCTGTTATAATGCCACCAGCAGCACTAAATACACACTCAGATTAAACTCTGGCAGCTGGGCAGGCTGCCTCCAAGGCGTAGAGCGCAAGTGCATGCCACGTGTCCAGCTTGGACATCCAGAAGTTGTACTGCACAAATACATACAACACGAGGGTCACGGGAAAGACAGCCTAACAGGCAAGATGTCGATGTCCACATCTGGATGACTCTTCATCTCTTCCCATCCACAGAACTGAACAGATGTAATTAAAGTGGCATGGGTACTACTACCCTCTGTAGAAGAGGCAACAGTCTCCAGCAGCTCCTCCTCCTCTTCATGGTCACGCTGTGAAGCCAAACTGTGGGTGGTCTCACTATCAATCTGCATTGTCTCCTCCTCATCTGCCACATTCATAGTGTCCTCTAATTGTGAGCAGTGTTTGTTTAAGTAGACACAGCAGTGTAATGGTTACATTAATTTTAGCATTATCAATAGTGTTGAGCGAGCATGCTCAGCTGAACTTCTGTTCGGCTCGAACAATACCCTGATTTGGATCCTTGGATGGGCAGCTAACTGCTGCCCTCACTGTAATGCAAGCAGCCATCTTACCTGCTGGTATTACAGTGATTGGATAGGCAGAACAGATAGTCATCTAATATCTCCACAAAATTGCAGACAACAAATTCCTTTTTAGGACTATAGGCTACATACATCTGGCCACTATCAAGGTCCAGTGTTGTTTTGGGGGACAATCCACTGTTGTTCTGTAACAGGGATTCGCCATTCACTGACATTCATTTGGCCACTATAAAGGTCCTGTGTTGTTTTGGGGGACAATCCACTCTTGTTCTATATCAGGGATTCATCGTTCACTAACATTCATTTGGCCACTTTCAAGTAGTGATGGCCGAACTTCAGCCAGGTCCATCCACCAGGTGCATCGGACTTTTAAAAAAGTCAGACATCCGCCTGTTTGCAGGAAGATTCAAATTCCCTGCCTGTTCGCTGGGAATTTGAATCGGAAAAAATGCACAGTTCCCAGTTTCGATATCCAGACGTGACATCACTGACATCAGTTCCGTTTTAAGCCGGTTTTCTTTCACTAGAGAGCAGCTTCTCTACCCAGTTTCTGGTGAAATAATTCTTTCACTGGCCAGATCTTTCTGCTCTTGATCCAGCCAGTTGAAAACCTGTACTGTTCACCAGGGGAAGAAAAGTGAACATATCATGTTCGAAGCTAGTGTTGAGCACGAATATTCGAATTTCGAATATATTCGGCGAATATCGGCTATTCGAGAATTCGCAAATTTCGCGAATATGGCGGTGGATATTCGCAATTTTGAATATTCGCATTCGGATGCTTATGGGCATGGATTCGCGTTCTAGATATCCCGCGCAACCACGCGCAATTGCGAATATTCACGAATATAGAATAGAATATTAGTAGAATTATTTGCGAAATATCGCGAATTCCAATATTGCCTATGCCGCTCATCACTTTTCGCAGCTGAACAGTTCGGCCATCACTACTTTCAAGGGCCACTGTTGTTTTGGGGGACTGTTGTTCTGTAACAGGGATTCATCATCCACTGACATTCGTTTGGCCACTTTAAGGTCCACTGTTGTTTTGGGGGACATATCCACTGTTGTTCTGTAACAGGGATTCATTGTTCACTATCGTTCATTTTGCCACTTTCTCGCATATTCCAAAGAGCTCTTTACACCACCACAATTATGTTTGAAACTCTCGCCCAGCATGCTGGAGGAGGGACCAGAGATATGAGTGCAAATGCAAATTCCCACCAACCCACCCTCAGGTCATGATCCTAAATGCGCAACTTTCAAAATTGCTGGCCCTTAAAATGTTGCCATTTAGGCTTGTCAAGACTGAGGCTTTCTGCAGCATAATGTCGGCAGCTATCCCTAGGTATTCAGGCTTTATGGTTGGCAACCAGACCCACATTCCCTGCCTGTTTTAGTAGTTAGTTGTTCAGCGGTTTCTCAAAACCAATTTGCAAAGGCTACTAGTGAAGGTGCGCCGCTTGTTTGCCCATTTATGAAAGTCGTCCACAGCTTCAGCTGATCTATCAACCCTGTAGCAGTGCCTGCATCTTCCAGCTCAACGACTGTTGTGCAACCTGAGCATGCGCTGAAACTCCACATTCTACATGTTGTTCAGGCTTTGTAAGCAGCAAAGGGCAACCGTGGAATACCAGCTGCAACATGGTTGTCGTCTTTTCAATCAACTGCCACAATTCGCAAGCAAGGAGTGGGCATTGATGTCAGACGTATGTGAAATTTTAAAACATTTTGATGAATCCACAAAGATGGTTAGTGGTGATAACGCTATCATCAGTGTAACCATCCCACTGCTGTGTCTACTGAAACAATCACTTCTCACAATTCAGGAGGACGCTCAGAATTTGGCAGTGGAGGAGATGACACAGGGTGATAGCAATACCACCCACAGTTTGGCTTTACAGCGCAACTTGGAGCATGAAGATGAGAAGGAGCTGCTGGAGACTGTACAGAGGGTAGTAGTACCCATGTGAGTTTAATTCCGTCAGTTCAGCATGGATGGGAGGAGGAGATGGAAAGTCATCCAGGTGTCAACTTCGGCATCTTGCCTGTTGGTACTCTGTCGCACAAGGCTGCGTTCATGTAAGGCTGCCTTTCCTGTGACCCTCACATTGTACGCATTTTAGATAATACGGATTACTGCTCGACCCCTGCTAAAAAGAGAACTTCTCTCTCATTCCTGTGATGGAGAATACAGGTAAACCAGAAGGTACTTGCGGCCAGCACAGTGGGTACTTCCTTGTTCAACAGAGAAAGGGAGACAAGAGGAACACACTGCAGTTCTAAAAAGGGCAGGGCAACATTATACAATGCATGGGACAGTTTTATTTTACTCCGCCAGCAACTTCACCCTGAAGTGCGTCCCAATGTTATGAGGAAGTAGAAATTTTGAAAGATGGTGAAGGAAAACATAGCAGACTGTGTTACCATCTTAAATGATCCCTCAGTACTGTACAACTACTGGTTGCACCCTTTTTAATGTTTTTCAGCTTTTGCTCACCTGCAGGCACAAAGAAATAATGTTTATGAGCATCGGCTGAAGCTGTGGCCGACTTTCAAAAATGGGCTGACAAGTCGTGTGCCTTCACTAGTAGCTCTTTCAAATTGGGAAGGTTTGAGAAACCACTGAACAACTTTTAAAACATGGGCTAGACATGGAATGTGGGTCAGGTTGCAGGGCTCCAAAGCCACCACCTAGTTACAGCTATTTTCAGCCACAACCATGCCTGTTTGTAGGTTGAGTGGCAAGAGCCACAGCTGGGTCTAGTTCCTTATACCCTACCACAGCTCTGCGTGGTGTGCTGTTTGTACCCCAAGCAGATCGGCTTCAGGTTGGAGCTAGTAGCATAGCAGCTGGCGGAGACCCTGATGGACTTAGGGCCCACGATCCTGGACATGGGTAGCAGTTGTGCAATCCTAGGGTGCGACTCACTCCCAGCCTCCACACCATTCACCCAGTGTGTGGTCAGGGAAATGTAGTGTCCCTGGGCTTCAGTTCTTGTTCATGTGTCCGTGGTGAGGTGGACCTTGTATTGGTAAGGGCACGGGTGCTGTTTAGTGTTGAGCGAGAATATTCGAAACTCGAATATATTTGACGAATATCCGTCATTGGAGAATTTGCAATATTTTGCGAATTTGCACACAGATATTCGCAATGTTGGATATTCGTCATATTATGCTTCAACATTGTTTACCGGCATACATCGCGCATATGTGTGTGCATTGCGAATGGATATGCGCAATACACACTTCGCTTGTACTGGCTAAGATCACAGAATGAAAAAGAGAAGCTGTAAAGCTGAATTTTATGAATTTCGAATATTTCTTTGTATATTCGCGAAATTACGCAAATTCGAATATACCATATGCTGCTCAACACTAGTGCTGTTCTGGGACACATGCTGGTGTAAAGCACACAGCGGGGGAAAAAATTGTGGCTGGGGACTGTGTTCTGAGGGTCGCCATCATCAAGCTGCAGAAGGCCTCATTCTCCACAAGCCTAAATGGCAACATTTTAAGGGCCAGTAATTTTGAAAGTTGCACATTTAAAGCTGTGGGTTGGTAGGTATTTGTGCTTGTGTTCAAATGCCTATTCTTCCAACATTTGAATGCTGCACTGACAGGGAAGTGAATGTAGATTTGGCTGGTTGATGTGAAGGTCCAGGTGCGGGGCATCCTTGCCAGCAGCTATGACAGGGGATTAGCCAGCAGTGCGTAACACAAGGGAGGAGGAGACAATGGTGTGACATGTAGATACAGATTGTGGACCCAAGCGTTCGGCCAACTTTTTAGGGTGCTTGAATGCCATGTGGCAGATCATGCTGGTGGTGGTAAGGTTGCTAGTGTTCACACCCCGGCTCATTTTGGTACTGCAAAGGATGCAAAAGACCATTCTTGTCGTCAGCACATTTCTTAAAAAAACACCATATTGTGGAAAAGTGTATCCATTGGCAAGGTAGATTTCCACATGGGGGTGCTCAATGTCATGGTTTCAGGCCTGTTTGGTGTGGCCCGACTTCTCACTTTTGCAACACCACTGCCTCTTCCAGCCTGTTGCAGTGCAGTGAACCCCTCCTCCTCTGTACTGCTGTCCTTGCTCTGCTTTTGACCTTCCCATGTTGGGTCAGTGACCTAATCTACCACACCACCCCTTCCACTTCCTCAATCTGCTTATCCTCCTGGCTCCACCTAAACTTAAACACAGTGTTTAGCAACTGTGTCTCATCATCATTAACAAATGATTGCTGATCACCACCTTCAAATTCTTGTGACTATGAGGGCTCAAGAAGTTGGGAATCAGGGCACAATATATAAGGTCTATCCTGAAATGTGAATTTACTTTGTTATACCACCATTCGAAGCATATGCATAGCTTTTGTATTTCTGTATCATCACAGTTGATCTAATGCTTCTTTACTTGAAACTCATTTGAGAACACAATGTTTGTACAGTTGACGTGCTTCATTTTCTCTCAATAAAACTCTTATTGTTTAAAAGAATATATATATAAGGTCCCTCATCCAGTGTGCTAGAGGGGCGGGGTAAAGAGCTCCTCGGAATACCGAGTGTGGGATCACTCATTTGGTAAGCCTCTACATGGTGGGAGGAAGGATGATCAGGCTCTTGCCTACTGAGATTGGACCTGGTGGAAGAGAGGGTGGCCCAGCTAACTTGGAAATGAAGCTGGGTACAGTGGTTTTTATTCTTTTTCTGGTACACTGCCAGCAGGCACAGTTTTCTTGCGTCCAGGGCCACAGCCTCTGCGTGACTCCATCAGCATCATGCGTACTTCACTGTCTCTTATTGCTCATCTTCTTCATATTATTTACCGGACTGTATATGTCCAAAAAAGTAACAGAATATTGGCAGTAATTTTGCCAGAATTTGCCAGAACACGCACAGTATAAAAAATACCAGATTTATTTCCATTAAATTTTCCCCAGTCAGATTTATTTTTTTAAACACTCCAGAATGTTTCTGGTGTCTGACTGACACACAAAAGGCCACAACGATACCAGTAGCTTGCCACAGTCAGATTTTTTTTTAAAGTACAGTACAGAACTTTTTTTATGATGTCTGACTAGATTTGTCGCAGACAAAGGCCACAGATGCCCAGATGAATCTCTGTGAACTAGCAACCATTGTTATAGAACAGTATATATCCAACAAAAAGCACTGAACCTTCTATAGTGCCCTGAGCAATGTCTGTGAACTAGAAAGCACTGTTATGGAACACTATATGTCCAAAACAAGAATAATCTTGACTGCCAAACACAGACTAGAGTCCTTAAAAGGACTTTTGGATCATTGCTGGATGTTTGCTGAAAATCTGCGCACATCAATCTTTCCATACCTATCCGCACCTGTCTATCTGAGTCAAACAGATGCGGTACAGGTGCTATATGGCACCCGATCATGTGTTCCAGTCAGCCAATCACTGTATTTCCAGCACCAAAGATGGCTTCTGGCATTACAGTGAGGGCAGTACTTATTTGCATGACGCATGAATACACGCAGTGTTTGTTAGAACACCAACATTATACGAGCAAAGCGATGCTTGAGCTGAACACATGTTCAGCTGAGCATGCTCGCTCATCACTAGTAATTTTTAATACAACAGTCCAATGCAAAATGCTTAACAGTTGAACACACAAAGACAGTGTGTACATCCTTTTCTCCAGGTTTAACTTTATTCATATTAATTGACCAGGTTCCAAGAATATAAGTGCTTTAGCATATTAGGGATTTCCCATTTCTTAAAAGCCTTCTATCATCTGTTTAGGACTTAATTAGGATTTTTCTCATCATCTTATCATCCATACATTAATGGACAAACAAATATCTACAGCAATTTTGGTGATCATATAAACTGATATCTTTAGATATCAATTAACTCACAAAGTCAGCAATTTCAGAAAAACATCGACCCTCTGTATTAATTACACAAGATGAACCTGCTAAAAAAAATTGCAGGTGTAGCAACACAGTGCATTAACACATAACACCCTGCAGCACATATTTTAACTGCTTCATTGGAGGTTCTGAGCAGAAGGAACACATGTAATTGAATAGGAAATGGAAAGTCCATTTGACATAAGCTGTGTTGTGTTTTATACTGGTACTTGACACTATTGCCTATGTTGCTGGTACACAAAGCAATGCACTACCACAATGTGTTACATTATTGTCTATTATTATGGACTGATGCCCTTACTTCTCAGCAACAGCTGACACCCAACCTAGTGACACCACTGGCACCAAGATTCTAAAGAAAAAGGTCCATCCTTCTGTGCCCATCTCATTTGATGTCCCGGGAGCCAATACCACTATTCTCATTTTGAAAATGTCAATGAGACACTGAAATTCACTTCCCCATGCATGTGGACTGATTAGAAAAGAAATCCTGTATTAACGTTTTTTTTGCTAGGCAACACACTACACATTAATTTGAGGATATCTTTCCCAATGATTGCACTACAGTGCATAGAAAATGTTCCTGTTTGGCCACAGATCAGCCCTGTCAGCTATAGATTGACATTCTCTGAATGTCATAATTTCTTTCCTGTTTCACTTCTCCAACCGGTAATTTACAACTGGTTTTCAAAGAACAGTCCCGGTCATCCTCCTGCTGCCTATTAAGAAGATAAAAACACAGAAGAGATTGTTGACTCCAGAAGTGTCAAGGGTTCTATAGGGCCCATGGAAACATTCCTGTATTCCTCAAGGAGGTTTCTTTTGAAATTTTCCAACAGGGCTAACTGGGCCAACAGGAACCCAAAAGATGGCAACTGACACAAATACCTACAGGACTGGTGTCACTTCTGGTATTGGACGGGAATCAAGGCGCACTGTCAATCCTTTGGACGGTGACATTTGATCTTCAAGCGGGATTGGCTAAATTTTGCCTTTATTGCATTGAAGGTATTCTGCCTCCTAAAAACACCCCAAACATAATGTGCCCATCTACATCTTTCATGATGAGATTGGTGTTCTAAAGTCATAGGTACCATTCCTTTTCCTCCAACATTTTTACCTGGTTCTCCTCATTCAGATCATTCAGATGTTCAGCAGGGGGACCTTGTAAACTATTTTAACCTTTTCACCAAGCTGCTTGGCCAAAGTCTTGTAGCCTAGTTCAACCTTGTGTAGGTCTACAATATTGCCCCTGACATCCTTTGACAGCTATTTGGTCTTGACCATTGTGTCTAATTTTGAATCTGATTGATTGCTTCTGTGGACTAGCTTCTGATTAGCTGTCTCTATCCACAGGTCACTAGCTGGCTTTGGGTCAAATGTAACTCTCACAGTACAACATATTTGAACCCCCAGATCTCATGCCTCGGTTTTACAATCCTGAAATATTCTGGCTTAATAACTGACCCCTGAGACTACCAGCAGTCCATATGTCACACTTTCATAGTCATATTTCAGCTGTCACACAGTGCTTTTCTCTTGTCAGATTTTACCCTTACATATGCTTACTCTGACTTTCATCCCCCAGATCTCCAACACCCTCAGAAGCCCAATCTTTTTTTGGGGGATTATTAATTTACATTCCCAATTTCACACCTTTAACTGCAACCTTTCATAGTTATTCATATTTCCCTGCAGTTATCCAAGTGACATAAATTGTATACATTTAACATTCAGCTGCGGCCGCCCAGATAAGGAGTGCCTCCAAGTTGTTAGTACGCATATGAGCTTTGTTACAAAAATGCAGGTACGCATAGCTAGTCCCCTTTTGAGTACCAGAGTATCACTTATGTGCACTCCTGATTATATACAGGGATTGTTCCTTCTCAAAGCTTGTACCAGAAGAAAATGAAGAATAAATGGAAGCCTGAAATCTTGTTGGTTGATAGGGGATAAAATACTTATTTCACTCATTGCAATGCACATCAATATCTGATTTTTGTGTACTGGATTTGTGAGGGTATTTTGTAGTTATTCTGTACAAATACTTCCTATAACAATCATAGACGGATTATTTCTTTGTCAGAAAGCAAAAGCAGCAGGTGATCAAATACTTATTTTATAACATTTTTTCCACATACACACAGTGCATCCGGAAGTATTCACAGCACATCACTTCTTCTACATTTTTTCTACATTTCTACATTTTTTTATTTTACAGCCCTATTTAAAAATGGATTACATGATTACATATACATATACACAACACCCCATAATGAGAATGTGAAAAAAGCTTACTTTGGGCAAATGTATAAAAAATAAAAAATAAATGAGAACCCACGTGTACATTAGTACTTACAGCTGTTGCCATGAAGCTCAAAATTGAGCTCAGGTGCATCCTGTTTCCCCTGATCATCCTTGAGATGTTTCTGTAGCTTAATTGGACACCTGTGGTAAATTCGATTGATTGGACATAATTGGGAAAGACACACACCTGTCTATACTGTCCCACTGTTGACATGCAGCATGAAGCATGAAGTCAAAGAAATTTACTGTAGACTGCACAGTGGCCTACAACATCCATAAGCGGACTCTTTCTAGAGCTAGCCTCTTATCCCCAGCTGCTCTCCAACTGGCTCTGGGACAGCATGGCTGCTATGACAAAATATATACATTAATCAAAGAAAAGAAAAAAGAAACAACGGAAATTTTTCTTTTTCACTGACCTTCCAGAAGGAACTCCCAGAAGCTCCTAGCATGGAATTTTACTCCTATCACCTAACCTTGACTTCCAATCCTGTAAGCCCACATTTCCCCCATAATCTTTAACCCCTTCAGTGCTTGGGGGACAATTCCTCTAATAGTCATAGTCTCTTACGTTCATCCTGCCCTGCTTGCAGTTACATTTGTGTCTCTCCTTAGTTATTTATGTACATAAACCTAGACTTTAATATTTTATCATTTTCAATATTATAATTTGATATGTGGAAATATGTGGAAACTTTCATAGGAATAACCATTGGTGAGGCTGCTTCTTAAGTAGTTATCTATTTAATGTTATTTATGTCATATTAAATCAATTAGCAAAAATGAGCAGACAGTATGACTATTGAACCCTTAACTTCCTTGGCGTTATGCCCAAACCCAGTACAGTCTCAGTTTGTCCTTAGATCAAACTGTGCCTGCGCCGGGATCAGGCATCATCGCCCATGCAGCATGCAATAATTCTACATTGTTGCAGGCTTGCAGATCTCTTCTGGCACTGTCTTTAAAGAGGAGTTTTGCGCCATAAAAAATGCTGTGACGCCAGGGAGGTTAAGGGAACCTCATTCAGGGGACAGGGGACGATGGTAGGAGGAGGTCTTAGTAGTGCTTTGGGGAGAATATGTGTAATAGGGGATGGGCAAAAAGTAGGAAAAGAAGAGTCTACATGCAGGAAGCCCCATTTGTATTCATTTGCACTCTCACCCTCCCTAATTGTATTCTTTTTTTCATTTGCTTAATTTCTTTTTTGTCAATCATGTTTTTTTTCTCTCTTGCCGATTAATGTTATTCTTGTTACAGCACGACAGCGACTTTAATGCATACGTTTGAAGTTAGGTCTTTAGTGCAGGAGTGGCTGTATAAGTCTACCTAAACTTATAAATGGTTAATTCATTGGGAAATTAATTGTGTACCCACTAAGCTGGAAAATAGTGGATGGTGGCTGGTAAGACAGTGGTGGTAATAATCTGATCTACAGGGACACTGTCAGTTGTATGTTGCTGATTCTATGAAACCGAATCTTTAAATGAACAGGGCTTGTTGAAAAGATGAGATCCAAAGAGCTGTCACTATAATTTAAGTAAGCCATCATTAGGCTGAAAAAAAACCCAAATCCATCAGAGAGATAGCAAAAACATTAGTCGTGGCCAAAACAACTGTTTGGAACATTCCTATTAGGAAGGAATGCACCGATGAGCTCATTAACACCAAAAGACCCCAGAAGACCACAGAAAACAACTATGGTGGATGACTGAAGAATTCTTACCCTGGTGAAGAAAACCCTTCACAACAGTTGGCCAGATCAAGAACACTTTCCAGGAGTTGATGTATGTGTTTCAACAATCAAAAGAAGACTTCACCAGAGTGAATACAGAGGATTCACCACAAGATGTAAACCATTAGGGAGCCTCCAAAACAGGAAGCCCAGATTAGAGTTTGCCAAACAACATCTAAAAAAGCCTTCACAGTTCTGGAACAACATCCTATGTACAGATGAAACCATGAACAACTTGTACCAGAGTGATGGGAAGAGAAGAGTATGGAGAAGGAAAGGAGCTGCTCATGATCCTAAGCATATCACCGCATCAATGAAGCATAGTGGTGGTAATGTCATGAAGTTGGAATGTATGGCTGCCAATAGAAACTGGTTCTCTTTTATTTATTGATGATGTGACTCCTGACAAGAACAGGAGGATGAATTCTGAAATGTTTTTTTGGGCAATATTATCTGGTTATATTCAGCCAAATGCTTCAAAACTCATTGCACGGCGCTTTGCATTGCAGATGGACAATGACCCAAAGACTACTAGGGAAAAAAGTGGAATGTTATTCAATGGCCAAGTCAATCACCTGACCTGAATCTGAATGAGCATGTATTCTACTTGCTGAAGACAAAATTGAAGGGAAAATGCCCCAAGAACAAGCAGGAACTGAATGCAGTTGCCTGGCAGAACATCACCAGGGATGAAACTCAGTGTCTGGTGATCCGAGTACCAAGTATTAAAATGGAAAGTATAATTTATGATTATTAATCTGTCCCATTACTTTAGGCACATATGCAAACTGTTGTAATTCCTACACCGTTCACCTGATTTGGATGTTAATATGTGCTTTAACTGCAGATTGTCAGCTCTAATTTGAAGGTATTGTTTGTTTTATTCAAAAAACCATTGTAGTGGTGTATAGAGCCAAAAATTGTAGAATTGTGTCCATGTCCCAATATTTATGGACGTGACTGTATGTACCAGGTTGGAGATGTAAGTGGGACAGGCAGTGTGGAGTGATTTGAAAACAAGCACATAAAATAATCCCCTGTAGGGATTTGCAGAGAGGAGAAGCAGTCTAGAGGAGTAAATTAGTCTAGTAGCACTGTTCATGATGGACTGAAGAGGTTGTCAGTGCAGAGTCCTCCTTTAACAAGATGCCAGCTGCTTGGGAACACAATCCAGATATAGATATAATGTGCACATGAGAACTAGTTTCCATGCTGAGAGAGTTCCCAATTTATTAAGTTTGTAGAGATATGTTATACATTTCAGAGAGAAGGAGGCAATATAAGATTTGACATCATTGATACACTATCCAATTAGCATATCACCAGTTTACTAAAAATGACAAGTCATGATAAATCATCCCTTATTTGTTCATCCAATCACTATTATTCAGTGTTTATTATACCTACCCTACTATTTAGTAATGCATTAAGTAGCACGTTGTTTGTTTACATTTATGTGTTTAAGCCTGAAGCTTAGAACATGGCCCCATCTATGTTTGTTCTGTGGCATCTTAACACGGCAAGGTTTTATTGATATAAAAGAGTAGAATTTCTAAGCAAGAATTACTCTGTGCAAAAGGTGATTAAGATACCATATTGTATTAATGTCATTTCCATTATATTTCCATCATATTCCATTATATTGCCCTTATGAAGCGCATCTGCCTTATCAAGATAACAGTCTAGCTAGAAGAAGACCAGAGAGGATGATGTTGCAGTAGTCAAGGTGAGAAACAATGAGAGCGTGTACCAGCACTTTGGTAGTCTCTGGGGATAGGAAGGGATGTATCTTGGAGATGTTACACAGATGAAAGATGTTCTCTATGATGTAGAGAGTAAAGTAGTAAAAGGTGACACCAAGGCAGCATGCTTGATGAATAAGGGACATGACTGTGTTATTTACTGTAAGTGAAATATTGGGGAAAGATGATGTATTCTCAGGTTAAGTTTTAGGAATCTTTCAGCTATTGATGAAGAAAAGGCCTATAGGCACTGAGAGATATCCAGGAAAGAGGGAGTAAAGGCAGGGGTGGATACGTAAATATGAATCATCAGAATACCAATGGTAATGCAGGCAAAAGGATGAGATGAGGTTACCAAGGGAGAAGATGTAAAGGGATAAAAGGACGACATGAGAAAAGAAGATGAGCCAATGAAAGTGTTTGGAAAGGGATGTCAGTCAGGTAGGAGGAGAACCAGGAGAGTGCAGAGACATGAATACTGATAGAGTGCAAGGTCTGTAAAAGAGGGTGATTTACAGTGCCAAAGGAAAAAGAGAGATCCAGCAAAAGAAGCAGGGCAAAGCTGCCTTCGGCCTTTGCTCCAAGCAAGTCAACCTTAGCCATTGGCAACCTTAGTGATGGCTGAAAGCTACTGCCATGAATCAATAAATGGCTCTAAAAAATATAGGTATACAGCATTAACCAAAGTGTGAGGAATTCTAACCCTTGGGGTAAGTCATTCCGCTCATTCTGCTTGAGCATTCTGCTTGGATAAATAAAATGTTAAATCATAACGTATTATAAATATGACTTGTAATTATAACCCAGCAAAACCTCTATTTTTCCTCTACCAGTTGTTAATCATTCAAAAGCTAATTAACTAGCAATTTTGAGAGATAATTATTGTAGTACTAATGCTCATTTTCCTGGCATTTGATTCATCAAACCATTTGCCTCATGAGACATACTTTAACAGTATCCATTTATCCAACATGCACAGTGTTGGATCTGCACACCTTTCAATCTCCTAACCATTTTTAAGAAGGGCTGAAAACAGGCAGGAACTATATTCCAACCACAGTGGGGGTTTAGTCTAAGTACAGGAAAGTATTGACTAACTGACTCTCAATACTGTACAATAATTAATGTGAGGAGTCAAAATATCATTTTGTGCTAAAAGAAAATTCTGCTTAAACTACATTTATTATTACTACCTTTACTACGTTTAACATTTTTTTCTTACATGCTAAAGAAATAAAGCACTTAGTTCTTAAATGAAATCATATTTCAGTGGTGAAAGAGAGGAATAACACAAAGTTTGAAAACAAAAACTTAAAAAGTGGGATAGTGATCCATCCATGGTTGCCAAACTTTGTGATATTGTACCATCTGTCAGCATGGCCTCCAGTTTTTCATGATGTGATACAAGCTATTTTTGACTTAACCCTAACTATTTTGGTTGTCTTGGACCAGCCAATACTTGTTTAGCAGCTGAAGGCAAAGTTATTTTATAGTTTGGATGAAATGTTTAGGGGTTAGAAACTCTGACAGACCTATGTAGCTAGTCCTCTGGGAGGATTCTATGTCACAATTTAACCTCAACAGTAAACAACATCTAAAATAAAGGAATGAAATTGGCAAAAAAAACCTCTTAAGTTTGAGGTGCTATCTATACAGGAACAGAAGGCAAATCTTAATTCTAATTGGAACACCACTGGAACTTCTTCCTGCAACAAAACTGTAAAGGTAGCCATACACGGTCTGATCCCTGCCAGATTTTATAGCGGGCATTTGCAGCGTGATGACATTATCATGCTGCAGCTGGATGCTCAGAGGATCGACGGGCACCCGTTGTGTGCCGGACATTACTTTGGATGGGGACATTATCGAATCACCATGCGATCTGACTTGCGGTGCAATCCTGTTGATCTGTCCAGGTGGGTGCATGCACATTGCTGCAGAGCGGCAGGAATGTGCACGGCGGATAATCGGCCACAAAGCCGGCAGGGATCGGACCGTGTATGGCTACCTTAAGTGTGAGTTTCTCTCACATTTTAAAGAAGAACATATGTACAGTTGTTTACCAAAAAAGAAGGGAATAATTCTTTCTGGTACACAGATTAAATACATTTAACCTCCCTAGCGCACTGCTGAGGTCCAGATTTCTGTACCAAAAGCGCACCATAGACTTCAATGGTAAATTTTTCTTTATGTCGTAGGCCTGTAACTTCCCACAATCTATCCGTACAAGGGTCTAGTAGACATCTTGAATATAATAATGTTTCAAACAAACAATTATGTAAAATAAAAATAATTTTTTTAAATAAAAATAATGAAAAAAAACACAAAAATTAGGACACAAAACT
>CM070039.1:54937015-54954338 GCA_036250615.1 Ptychadena robeensis
CCCCCCCCCCCCCCCATAACAGGGCTACATTTGAAGGCACTGCTGAGATAGAAGTGGGATTAACTATTAGTAATGGAGGAGAAAAAGCATTCAGAGTGGTATGCTCTACCAGTTCCTGGACAAAGGTATTTGCATGCTATTCCTCTGCAGGCTAAAGAGGAACCAATGTCACTTAGATCTCATTATAGTATGTGTAGTGATGGTGATGGTGTGTAAAGATGGTGATGATGCAGTTGGTGTCCTATCTGAACTGACTGAAATGTTAGCACAGGGTTTACAAGCAGCCCATTATAGAAAGTTAAAAGTGGTTTCTGGAAATGTCCCTGTACTATAAGGGGAAGAGGATTTTGAATTGTGGAAGGAGCATACTTTACAATGTCTGAGGAAATGGTCCTGTTCAGAAGAAGGCAAGAGACATTGTGTCACAGAAATTTGTGAACCAGCCAGCATGTGAGAGATTTACTACCCAATCAACCTTTTGCTCAGGTTTTAAAGTACCATAATGTTATCTGGCAAAGTGAATTGATAGTTATAGTAAAGAAACAAGAGGCAGATCTGCAGTTAAGCTCACCAAAGGAAGTAAAACATGTCTATCACCACCCTAGCTACTCAGAGAGATCAGCCAAACTTTTAAGCTGCTCGCCCAGTTTTATCACCCAGAAAGCAAGATCCTAGAATGTGTTTCAGATATGGTAAGACTGGTCATTCTCTGAAACAGTGTCATAAGATTGTTGAGGGAACAGTGCAATTTGCAGCATTCCTTGTACAAAAGAGAAGACAACAAAAGAAGCGTTTAAAGCCCAAACCAAACAAAATTATGAATCATATCCTGTCGATGGAAACTTGCAAGTGGTTGTGACTGTGCCTGGGTTAAAAGACAAGGGTGTTCAAACTCTCACCATCATGGCCCTTATCTGTCCTGACACAGGTTATTCCCATGCAGCTCCAGGTACAGTGGAGGAAATAATTATTTGACCCCCTCACTTATTTTGTAAGTTTGTCCAATGACAAAGAAATGAAAAAGGCTCAGCACAGTATCCATTCATGGTAGGTTTATTACAGTGGCAGATAGCACATCAAAGGAAAATCAAAAAAACTTTAAATAAAATAGAGCTTTCATTGATGATCTTTTTGAACCCCTAACAAAAAGACTTAATACTGTGGAAAAGCCCTTGTTTGCAGCACAGAGGTCAAACTTTTTCTGAATGAGACCAGTGCGCACATTTTAAGAGAATGTTGGTCCACTCCTCTTTGAGATCATCTCTAAACCTAAGGTTCGAAGCTGTTTGGCAACTCTGAGCTTGACTCTTCCAGTTTTTCTAATTATTAAGGAGACTGACTTAGGCCACCGCTGCCTTATGTTTTGGGAGTCTGATGCTGGTGGCCCACCCCCGCCCGACCATTTTCAGTTTCTGGCAAGGAAGGAGGTTGTCGTCAGGATTCACGATACTGGCTCCGTCCATTTCCTTAATGCGTTAAGTGTCTGTGCCCTAGCGAAAAACCCACCCAACAAATTCCACCCCCCATGCGTACGGTGGACGTGTTTGGGTGTCATAGGAGCATTTTTCCTCCCAAACAAGCGAGTGAGTTAACCAAAGGCTCTTTTTGTTCATCAACCACAGCACCTTTCCAAGTCCTCTCTGATCATTCAGGTTTCATTGGCAAACTTCAGACGGGCTGCACATGTGCCTCCTGAGCAGGGGACCTTGCGACCTGCAGGATTTAATCATTGGGTGTAATGTGTTTCCAAGTTTTCTGGTGATGTGGTCCTGCTAATTTGAGGTCATTAACTACCCTCCCGTGTGTTCTAGGATGCTTTTCACCTTTCTCGGACCATTGACACCCCACGAGGTGAGATCTTGCGTGAGCCCAGAGAGATCGATTGATGTCATTTGTGCTCCTCCATTTTTCGAACAATGCACCACATTGCACCCTTTCCCAGCTTCTTGTATGGTTTTGTAGCCATTCAACTTGTGCAGTCTACAATTTGTCAATAGATGGGGGGGCGGGGCTTGCTGGCTTGCCTCTGGGCCCAAATCCCCACGGGGATTTAGCGTGACTCAAACTGAGTAGCCAAACCATCAGGGAGAAACAAGACAGACCCATGGGTAGAGAAAACTTCGCATTTATTATTAACTACGGTTAAAAAGTAAAATGGTCAACCAGTGGAGGTCCAACAGGCCTCCTCCTCTATCAGGGAGAACATTCGCAAAAAATATATCAACATTCACAGTTTAATTGTCCTTATTGTACATAGTGTCCTATTGTCAAACAACAACGGGTCCCAGGCAAATGGTGGCACGACTCTTAGCTTATTCACGTATCCTGTTATGGGGTTACCCCTCGAGCTTTCGGCCTGCATGGCCTCCTCAGGAGGGGAGAAGGAGTCCCTAGGTGGTATGTGGTTGAAAGACCCCAGAAGCTGTTTGTGCCTTTAATGTATGGGGCAAGCTAGCCTCTCAAACAGAATAAATTATAGTAAATTGCTTAACGTACCTGTGTTTGGCTGAGCCCAGACGTCGTGTGCCCCTAGGTGTGTCTCTCGGAGACTATGCGCATAGGGTTGAGATCTAAATTGATCCATGTTCTATAGTTACATAGTGGTAGGTCTCAGGTCACCCATGGATACAGGCCGGTGGAACTAAGATACTGACCACGGGTGCATAGCTCAACCCCGTGTGCACAGAGACCCTCCTTCCAAAATTGTGTGGTGACCACAAAGACGTTATCACGTACATTGATACAGATGGTAGAGTGGTAGGGTAGTAGGAAGGTGTGTAGTTGTGTACCCTAAAATATAAGTAAAGGGTTACCTTCTCTATGGTTAATCAGAAAGGGTCCATGGTCTCATGGTGCATCCGGCAGCGTCCCTCCACCCAGCATGGAGGTGGGCCCAGGATTGAAAACCCACCGCACACCAATACAGGGAGTAGGGGGCGTTTGCCGCATATGTGGCTCGCCCCCTCTCCCTTGTGGAGAACGCTTGCGCCTAAGGCGCACTCTGCCCCAAGGCGGGCCAAACCTCAAATCGTGGTCTGCCCGATGCTCTGGAGGAACACGTGGAGTTTATGGTCCCAGGCGCGGGTGATCTGTAGTGGCGCTGACGCCATAGGTAGCACCTCGCGTTCACTTCACCGCACACCAAGTTGCCCGGGTCGCCACGGCAACACCCCCAAAGAGGGACGCCGCCGGTGGGACAACGGGAGAAGGTGGAGGCCACGCCCCGTGCTCCCAGGCAAACAGGAGACGCCGCCAGCCGCCAGACCAGCAGATGCAGCAAGGGAGCCCACGTGCTCCCTTTTCCCTTCCTTTCTCCTTCCTTTCCTTCCCCCCTTCCCCCCTTTAGACTTTGGTGTTGCCCTTCTGTATGATTAGTGTTGTCTTGATTTGGTCCACCTTTTCACCTTCACCAGTGCTCTGTCTTCACTCCCCTTCCCTCCTTCCATTCCATTCTCCCCCTCCTTTTCCCTTACATATACTATACCCCGTTTCCTACTGTTCCCCCCTACTTTCTTTATCTTCTTTAACCATCCCCTCTTCCCCTTTTTCCTTCCGTTTTCTCCCAGTCTTTGGGTACTTTTTCCACCTCACGAGTCCCTCAATGATTCTTAAGCGACAACCACTAACCTCCCATCTACCGTTCAATAGCCCACACAGCAGTCCATTCAACATACAATTTGTCTCACGGTGAGGTTACAGGCACACACGTCTCCATTTATCCCCACCCCCACACACACACACAACACACCACTCCCCAGATCTCCTCTCCTCCATTCCCCACGTTTGTTCGCCCCAGCCCTTACTATCATTCTCAACAATGAACAACAATGACACATCAGCTATATGTTCACCAACTTAACACCTACTTTACATATTCAACCCCTTGATTAAGTAGGGCGTGGTTTTGTGTGTTGGGGCGGGTGCGGGGCCTCAAGATTGGGCCTCCCTTGGCTGAATATGCTTGGTTGGCAGGCTGGCGGGTCTCACGTTGCCAATGGGGAAGCGTAGGGGGCGGGCACTCCACCAGGGGACGCGGCGTCTCCTGGGTTGTACCACGGAGGGTTCCCTCTGGGTGTTGCAGTGGCGACAGGGGCGGGGCGCGGCAACGTTGGGGTGCGGTGATGACGCGGAGGTGACGTAGCTATGGCGCCCGACGTCACTGACAGATTCACCTGCAGCAGGGGGAACATAAACATCCAAGGGGTACTTGAGGGGACTCCAGAGCATAGGGCAAAGACCACCGATTGAGGTGGGCCCGCCCTGGGGTCAGAGTGCGCCCTAGACGCGAGCGTCCCAAAGGGAGGGGGGCGGAGACACGTATGGCGGCAAAACCGCCCCCTACTCCATGAGTGGGTGAGGTGGTGGGTTAAATCTGGTGCCCACCCTCCATGCTGGGTGTGGAGGGGACGCTGCCGGCTGCCACCCACTGAGAACCAATGGACCCATTCGATTAACCCATAGAGAAGGTAACCATTTACTTATTATTTTTAGGGTACACAACTACACACCTTCCCTTTACCTACCACCCTACCACTCTCTACACTTGTACTAAATGTAGTGATACGTTCTTGGGTCACCACACAAATTTTGCGAAGGAGGGTATCTGTGCACACGGGGTGAGCTATGCACTCCGTTGGGTCAGATCTTAAGTTCCCTGCCTGGTATCCACATGGTGATACTGTATACCTTACCACCTATGTAAACTATAGACATGCGATCAAATTTAGATTTCACACCCTTGCGGCTATTAGTTCCCCGAGAGAACACCTGGGGACACACGACGGTTCTGGTGCTCCATCCAAAACAACACGTACGTTAAGCAATTTACTTAATATTTATATACGGTTATTGAGAGGGCGATATCGTGCCCCAACATTAAAGCACAAACAGCTCTTGTCTTTCAACCCAAATAGACACCCCTAGGACTCCTTCCCTCCTGAGGAGGCCATGGCAGGCCGAAACGAATAGAGGTGGGAGTAACCCCATACCAGGATACGTGAATAAGCTAAGAGTCTTTGCCACCATGCTTGGAACTCTTTGTTGTTGTGACAATCGGACACTAGGTACCCAAATAAGGACCAATTCAGAACGGTGAAGTTGAATATATTTTGCGAATGTCTCCCTGATAGAGGAGAGGCCCTGTGCGACCTCCCACTGGTTGACCATTGTTATTTTGAAACCGTAGTAATAATAAATGCGGAAGTTTTCTCTACCAATGGGGCGTCTTGTTTCTCCCTTGATGGTTTGTTCAGTTTGAGTCACGCTAAATCCCCGAATTTGGGCCCAGAGGCAAGCCCACAACTCCTGGTTGCTTAGGGCCCCCCCATCTATTTGTATATGCGGAATTTAGCAAAATTCCCTGGGGACAGTGACAAATAACCGTTACCTCAACCTCCATTCTCTCTTGTAAATTCTACAATTTTGTCTCTGACATCCTTGGACAGCTCTTTGGTCTTTCCCATGTTGGAGAGTTTGGAGTCTGCTTGATTGATTGATTCTGTGGACAGGTTTTTTATACAGGTGACTAGTTAAGACAGGTGTCCTTAATGAGGGTGACTAATTGAGTAGAAGTGTCTAACCACTCTGTGGGAGCCAGAACTCTAAATGGTTGGTAGGGGTTCAAATACTTATTTCACTCAATGAAATGCAAATCAGTTGCTATCTTTTATTTAAAGTTATTTTTTCGATTTTCCTTTTGATGTGCTATCTGCCACTGTTACAATAAACCTACCATTGAAATGATACTGTTCTGAGACTTTTCATTTCTTTGTCATTGGACAAACCTACAAAATCAGGGAGGGGTCAAATAAATATTTCCTCCACTGTATATTGGGGACTAATTGCAATGCTGTACACAATGCTTTCCAAAAGTTTCTAGGAGAAGGTTCTGCTTCCTCCTCTGACCCAGCTGATATTCCATCTGACTTTCAAGAGCTCTGCAAAGTACATTCTGCTTATTATCAGCACGAAAGGTTAATTACATTGGTACAAACCCTGAAGTTATGTCCTTATGGAGACTCCTGAAGATGGATGATAATCCCAGAAAGGAAAGACTGGAGAGATCAAGTACCATTATCTACTGTTGTAAATGTAAGGAACTGTTCTCCTCATTCTGTTTTAATTAGCCCTCACCAAAATGTGACTAACTGCTATCGTGTGTGGAGTGAATCCTAATGCTGAAGTGTGCAGAGTTCCAGTCACTGATTTAGCTCCCATTATCAAATTTGACCTAAGTGATCCAACTGTACCAGAGGTTTGGAACAAGAAACTGACCAAGCAGTGACTTGACTTATCTGAAGTTTTTTCTACAGAGAACATGGATGTAGGCTGTCCTAAAAGCGCTCAACAAAGTTTTCGACTAACTGATACTACACCATTCCATGAGAGGTCTCGGAGACTAGCACCAAAAGATGCTGATGAGCTAAGGCACACTATAGACAAGATGAAAAGTCAAAGGATCATTGTAGACAGTAAAAGCATTTATGATTTTCTATGTGGGTCACATTGCTTCTGCTAAAGGAATGGTCACAGATCCAACCGTGGTAAATTGGCCTCAGCCTCAGACCATTATAGAACTATGTTCTTTTCCAGGATTTTATAGATATTATCGGAGGTTACTCAAAGGTTGCCAAACCTCTTCATGACCTGCTTAAAAGGGACACTACTGGTCAAAAGAAACAAAGGAAACCCTCAAAAGTTCCTTTTGAAAACAGTTGGAATTCTGCTTGTGATGAGGCATTCAACCTTTGAAAGTTGAGAGAGGCTCCAATCCTAACCTATGCTCTATGCTCAAATAATTACCCAGCTGGATTGCGACCTAAAGCCTTCATAAGCAGAAGTCTTATTTCTAGTGAGCGCAACCACCCAGTCTTCAAGCTAGAGTTTTTAGCCCTCAAGTAGGCTATAGTGGACAAACTGCATGATTATCTGTACGGATCTACCTTCAAAGTGAGAACTGATATCAATCCTTTGACATATATTCTAACAGATAAACTTGATGTTACTGGTCATCATTGGTTGGCAGCTCTATCTATCAGTTTACTCTGAAGTAGTAGAAACCTGGCCTGAATACCATTGGAGCTGATGCTCTTTCCAGATGTCCTGGACTGATCCCAACCACTGAAGAAAGTGAAGTCAAGTCCTGGGGTTGGAGCTCTATGTGCATTTGGCTGCAACAGTTAAGGATCAAGTGGCCTTCTCTGATATGCGCATTATAGACTCCTTGAGCAGTGTTCCGGAAGCCATACTATCTTGACCTATGATAATTTAGGTGACCCCAGATATGTTTCTCAGCCTCACCTCGCTTGGGTAGGAGCAGTCAATCTGGTCAATATGTTGCCTGTTTTTCTATCACCTGGCATGTATTGATACTATACTCTTTGCTATCTTTCCACAGCCAGCCATTGTAATGGAGAGAGGATGACATTGTATATGGTTGTTTTATGCAATTACGCATTCTGTATTATCTTTGATGTAAAGATTTCACCAAGGGGAGAATCTTTACAGTATAACTGTGTTCTACTTGCTGGCTCCCATTCTCTATTACAGCAATATTATTGATCTGGGATAGTAGAATCATGTGTCACCAGATGGCACTCTTGAGGACTTGTTATACTAATGAGGACATGTGCATATTAATTAGCTGTTATCACAAAGTTGAGGAATAGATGACATTTCCTGCCTCTGCTACACTGTACTTCATGCCCCTGCTACACTGTACCTGGCACCTATATTTTATATACAGTTGCCATTACATCTTGATATTTGCAATCCAGACCAGAGGAGGAGATTTACAGAGACTGTCTTTTCTTCAGATGCTGTCTGCTGGAGGATCATCTCAGCATCATCATCTAGTGAATACTAGTGATGAGCGGCATAGGCAATATTCGAATTTGCGATATTTCACGAATAATTCTACTAATATTAAATTCTATATTCTTATTTATAACCTTGTAATAACCTTTAAAATGAATGGTCACATGTGCTATTTATTTTCGCATTGCGAATATATATTCCCAATCCATGCCCATAAGCATCCCAATGCGAATATTCGAAATTGCGAATATCCGCCACCATATTCCCGAAATTTGCGAATTCTCGAATAGCCGATATTCGCCAAATTTTCGAATATTCGAGCTCAACACTAGTGAATACTATTGAAACAAAGCGTCATATATTTTACAATATATGTAAAGAGGGGGTTTCCGAGGTGTACTTTTTGCCAAATTATTTAAGGAAAAAACTTTTCATATATAAAAAAAACATCAAATTTATTTCATTATTCACAATAAAAAAACATTGAACATTCAAGACAAATTCCTTAAAAACAGTGTGCAGACACACCACCCTGAAGGCGCCTGATCTCAGAAGCTTAGCAGGGTAGGGCTTGGTCAGTACTTAGATGGGAGACTGCCTGGGAATACCAGGTGCTGTAGACACCCACCACAGCCCCAAGAAAACAGAGTGGTCCTTTTTTAGAACAGAGCGACCAAACAGCAAGGGATAGAGAAATACACAATATGAAAATAAAAAAGACGTAACAGTCATTAATCTTACATCGACAACTCTTTTTGAGGTCGGGAAGGAGGTAATCAAACTGGGTCTGACGTTTTGCCCTTCAAACAAAGGCAGGCCCTTTGATGCAATAAAGGACTTGCATTTGTTTGCAAGACAGTTGATTTTAAAAAGTTCTTATGAAAAAACAACCTCCCAACGAGAAATCCCCACTTATTGTCCACAATGGACTGAACAGTTCAAAGGTTTCAAGATGGAAGACTTTAGAGCCTTAAAAATCCTGATGGAGTTACTAGAGGAAAATAAGGGAAGTACGATTGCTGCTCCCCCATCTCCTCCTGTCTCTCAACAAAAGGGACAACTGGAGCAACTGGGCCTAAGGCTAAAATCCCAAAATTTCCCTAGCCTACAGAAAACTCAAGCATTGCAAAATGTATGCAAGAAGTGGATAAAGATTTGGACACCCTACAGCAACAGGGACACAACAAAAGATGAATCTAAATAAGGAGCAGAAAAAAGCCCTTAAAAATCTGCAACAACGACAGGACTTTATAGTTAAACCAGCCAAAAAGGGAGGCAATGTGGTCCTTATGACCACATTGCAGTATAAAAAAATGTGTTTACCGCTATTGAGTAATAAAGAATGGTATAGGGAGATACCCAGAGAAAATTGGTTGGCATACAAATGCGAATTTGACGAATTGATAGTGGAAGCCAGAGGGAGAGGCATAATAGAGTGCAAAAAAAGACAGACTTTTTAACTACAAAGTTTCCGGTGTTGCCTACCTTTTATGGCCTCCCTAAGGTGCACAAATGCCTAAAAGACACCCCCCGGACGCCCCATCATATTGGGGAATGGCAATCTAACAGAGAAATCTAGTATGTTAATAGATAAATATTTAAAGCCACATGTGGTAAGTCTGCCATCTTATGTCAAGGACTCATTGGAGCTTTTGAAAAATGTACACAATATGACAGTACCTTCAATACTATATTGGTGACAATTGATATTGAGGCACTTTACAACAGCATCCCACACGAAAGTGATTGAGATGTTCCTTAGAGAACGAAGTAGGGAGGAGGAGGATCTGAACAGATTCATCTTAACAAAGACTATGTTTGTATTTGATGAGGTATGTTACCTACAGGTGCAGTGTGTGGCCATGGGAACCTGCTGTGCCCCCTCATATGCCAACTTATACTTGGGGGGCTGGGAACGCTGGCTTTGGTCAGACTCCCCAGCAGCTAAGTACCATGACCACATCCTGGCCTGACATAGGTATATTGATGACATGTTGGTACTATGGACAGGCCCCCGAAGTGAGCTCCAGGATTTTTTGTTATCTTTACAACAGAATCATTTTAACCTCAAGTTAACATATTTGCTAAATGAAAAGGAGTTGTCTTTCCTGGACATGAAAATTAAAATCAATGACCGAGGGTAGATCACTACAAAGAAAGAGCAGGAAACATGATTCTGCATGCGAGCAGTGGGCATGCAGGGTCAACAGTAAGGAACATCCCCTATGGACAGTACATGAGGATCTGCCGGAATTGCACCGACATCCGAGACTTTGATGTCCAGGCGGATGGGCTCCGGCGCAGATTTAGGGAGCGGGGATATGGGAAAAGAACCTTAAAGCAAGCATATCAGGCAGCAAGGAAGAAGGATAGGAATGACCTCCTGTTTGGAAAAACAAAGAATGAGAATTCTGTGAGATTTATTACCCAATATAATTTTTAACACCATCATATAAGACAAACCCTCCAAAAACACTGGTATTGGTTGACAGAGGACCCTCTAGTAGGTAAGTTTCTGAAAAATAGATCCGAAAAAACTTTCAGGAGAGCTCCCTCGATTAGGGATAAACTTTTACATAGCCATTTTAAACCATCTTCACCAATCAAAGGAAAGAAGGTGGGCACATATAAGTGTGGACATTGCGCTCAATGCCCTTGGGTAAGGGAATCAAGTACACTTCACCTACCCAATGGGGAATTGTTTAGACCTAACTTACATGCCAATTGCGAGGGAGTGGTTTACCTGCCTGGTTGCAGATGTAACTCATATTACATGGGAAAAACAAAAAGTTTATTGAAAAACAGAATCTATGACCATGTGAATAACATAAAAGCTGGAGTAATTTTAACCCCAGTAGTCAGACACGTAGTTCTGAATCATAGATCACATCTCAATTTTATTGACTTCACAGTCTTGGCTGTGGTGAAACAATCTTCAAAAGGTGATTTCACCAGAAGAATCTTACAGATTGAAACCAGATGGATTCAGAAACTTGGAGCTACTAAAGCTCCTGGCCTGAATGAAATAATTAGTTATAAACCCTTTTTAGAGCAATAAGGAACCTATAAGCCCTAGAGCTATGACTTAGCGAAGGGTTTTTATCCATTCAAAAAATCTAATCTCCTAAAATAATAAATATCTATACAGAACGAAAATATTATCAATTCATGACTAGAGAGGGTGAACCTGATCACTGCTCTATTGATCAGTTGACAAAATAAATTCCCTATATAAGAGAAACAGTATAGATCTCTTAGAATCATAGTTTCATTTAATGTCTGCTTCTGTGCCCTCCTTGGTCAGCCAACCATCGCCCGCATGTCCACCCTTTTGGGTGTATCAAAATGGCCGCTGGGACTTGTGACTGAGCATCCGGGTGTATTGGTCTACGTGCATCCCGCTCGGATGACGTCATTCCACGGCGTTGGCACGTCACTGGCTGGGACGATGAAGATCTATGGCGGGGGACGTGGTGACGTCATCTGACCGCGACGCCGCAGCCATGGATGCTGGAGGCTGCACGTGCAGGGAGACAGTGGTCTGTTTGCCTGCGCGTTGTAGTAAGTCACACCACACTTTTCTTTCTTGGAGGGTGGGGCCAGTTTGGGAGCCCTTATAGGGCGCACCCAGTCTCTGCCCCCTCAGAGGAAAGTGTGAGTCAGGGGCGGGCAACGAAACACCAGAGAGCAGACAACAAGAGGCTGTAATCTCGCCAGATGAAGGATTATTTTCTTCTCATTTGAAAGCCAAGTCAAGGTAAAATGAGTTCATGGCTAGGAGGGGGATAAGGTATTTGATATGAGGGTAAAGTATGGGGGACACGGTAGCATGACAGGTGTTGGTTTTCACTGAGGGCAAGGGGAAAAAGTAACCCAGGGAGTAATGGGCATCACTGTTTTGATATTTTGGGCAGAACACAGCATTTGAATGGATATTTGGATACATTGCAATAATAAGAATAAACAATAACTAAGTATCACTAACTAATTATGTGGGATAAGTGACACTATGACAAATTACAATACACTGATGCACTGGTAGTATGTAAAGTAGGAGGATTAAGTGAATGTGGGGGGGTGGGGGTAGAAGTTCAATAGGATGTTAAGGGTATGTGAAGGGGGGGGGGGAGATGTACATTTGGTTTCTGTTTGCTTTTAACTTTGAATTTTGAGGTTTTTTAACCCAAATACTTAAGTTTTTTGATGAATACTAGGGAAAGGCAATACCATTAGAGCGGGTGGGAACATGTAGACAGATCACATATGACATAGACAGATTTTATGGCACACCACATAATGATGAGGTAATATCAAACAAGGGGTAACGGTAGGAAAGACAAGATGGCAAACAAAAGGCTCATATGAGAAAGTAGATTTCTAGGAAAATCCTTTCCTCAGTTGAAAAAAATCTGTTTTTAAAGGGCAAAGATCATACTGATCCATAGAGAAGGACAGGTAAAACAAACTCTCCATAAAATCTTAAAGATAAAATATAATCTAGGAGAAATGTAGTATTGTGATTATGTTTTTTCTTTTTTTGGTGTTTTTAGTGCATGGTTTTTACTACACTGAATCAGACTGAGACACCATTTAAGGGCCATTTCACACTTTATGTTTTAAAAACGCATGCTTATTTTTATAGTGCTCGTGTTTTTACATAGACAGCCAATGTTACCATTCACACTGTATGCGTTTTTTTAAAATTCACCGCTGTATGCATTTTTGATAAATTTGTTCAAAAACGCAAACGCAGATGTAATGTGAAAAACGCATGCATTTTTGTATATATGCATAAACACATGCCTATAAAAAATGCAAGCATTTAAAAAACGCATTTAGTGTAAAAGGGCCCTAAAGGCTCAGAAACCCATAGCAGGTCTTTTGGATTAATAAGCTGATTAGAGTCTGATACTGAGCCTATAATATTGAACTTTTTTACAATATTCAAATTTTTAGATTTTAATTTTGGAGTTTTCATAAGCTGTAAGCCATATTTGTGATGTCCAATGATAATAATTTTTTCTTGTTTGGCCGCTGGGCAGCTTTCGAAGAGCACCCTCTTCCATTGTGCAACGATCATCTGTCCAGGCCGCGTTGGTGCGTGCTTGTGTGTGTATCCCTTTGATGCAATTAGTGGGTAGGTGTGAATTGGCCTTAAAGGTTTGTGTGCGGCTATTCCTAGCAGGAGGCCAGCCCGCCGGCTTCAATTTCGTTACCATCCACGAACTACTTTACAAAGCCATCAGATAACAGCCAGTAGTAAAAAACATATTTGTATATCCTCCTGCTTATGTGAGATAGCTCTTAGCCAGTGGTTCCCACAGCGGCATCTGTCCATCTGTAGTCCGGGCATATCAAACATGGGGTATGTACTGCCTTCCTAGGCTGGGAAACACACTTGTAAGTTTCTGAGTGAACTACAAATCCCAGCCTAGCAATGTGTGGACTGGTTCTTGTCCATAATCTGGGATTATATTGGAGGTCCAGCTTTCCCCCATGGTTCTGGACTCACCCAAGCTATTTTCAACCTGAATTTGGGTTAGGGGACCTGCCCCCCATTACCACTGATTGGCCAAAAGCGCCTCTCCTTTACTCGGTCACTACCTGGTGACAACCCCCATACCCAGACTTTGACCTGGAATCTAGCCGGGGGGAGGCAAGCTCATCTTTGGAACATCTATGGAACCGAATATCTGCCCGTCCGATCATTGCAGGAGCTCGGACACTTTTTTTTTCTGGTCTCTTTTCAAAGACTGCGTCAACTCTGGATCCCAGCATTTATAATAAAAATATTCTCTTATTTCTCCCCTCTATCCATACATCTTATCTGTTGGTTATTTGCTATGTGCCTGTGATTCCCCTGTAATATTGTAATGTTTGGTATATCTGTCTGTAAGCACTCTCCTTTTAAAACCTTTAAGTAAAATACTAAATTTATAAGCCGATTGTCTCTATGCTCAAATAGAAAACTGACATATCCTCTCCCCTTGCTACCATGCAAGATAAATTGACCATCCACTCAGTGTGGGCATGGGTGGCATATCTCTCTCTATATTTGATTCAGGGAGCAATCTTGATTGCTATTGGTGTGCGGTATGTAACTCCGAGAAATCACATGGTGGCAGCGGCCATTGGTCAGGCTAATTGGGGCGCTGGGGAATTCTGTGATTGTGCGATAAGGGCTGGGTAGCTTTGCACCTGCCTAAGTCACACCTCTGTGTGCCTTTGGTTACTCTTGGCCATTGCATGATTGTGATGTGACGGTTTGCGCCCCATTAACGTGCAGCTTGGTGTTGTCTGGGTGTCCGCATCCGTCACAATATTCATCAAAATTGTAACAAAAAGAGGTTTGAAATATCTTGCTTTGTAGGTAATCAGTCTATTTCATATATTAGTTTCTCCTTTTCAGTTGAATTACTGAAATACAGGAACCTTTGGACGATATAAATTTTTTTCCAATTAATTTGTATATGCAGTGTATATTTACAAAATAGGGAATACCCCCAATGTATTGCCAAGCATTTTTAATTTATGGCATAACACACTATTATTCTTATCAATTTGTCAATATAGTTCATAAAGTGCAACTGATAACTGCAAAATAATAAGTTCTCCCACACATTGTTACATATTAATTGTATAATAAAATATGTACAGTATACTGGCACTTCACAAACATAGGAAATACATAACTGAAAAATCTACCTGTAAATGAAGCTGTAAGTCTGAACTAAATTCTGTTGTACAATGGGTTAGTTCTAAAACAACATAATTCTGGAATCCTACACTCTCTTGATATTATTTTGTAATGTGATTTGTACGCTTTTATCTTGCCTTTAAAAAAGCATGTTTCAATGATAAATGCCAAATTCTACAAAAAAACTAATCTCAAATGGAACAAAACAATGTAAATTTCCCGAAATTCTTTTCTTACTAAAGTATAATAACTTAAAAAGTGAGTTTTAGAACACATCTATTTGCTGAATATGACAAAAACGTAAAAGCGGTAAATTAGGAAACTTAAATGTGACAGAACATGATAGATGTGACTTGGCGCTGTTTGAAAATGAGAAACATTAAAATCATATATTAGAATAGATCAAGCTTTGTATGCCAGCTTAAGTCAGCAATATTTTTTCAGTTATCAGCAATTTCAAATGGTTTTAAAATAAATACAATTCATGCTACTGATTGCCTTATTAGATTAAGGACAAGCAACATTTTTTCAAGTAAAGGTATAAATTTTTAGTATGCCAACAAAACTTCTTTTTTGATTAAAATCAATTAGACAGTAATTTGCAGAATTTTATGAACCCTATCTTGTTCAGTTTTACAAGGAGTGATGGTCTGGTTGCAATGTATTTATGTAAGGAAATTGAGCAGTGGGTATGATTAGGAAACTTTTGCAAAGTTAATATCACTACAAAGGTTTTTTCCCTGTGGTAAAAAGTTTTTTTTAATTAGGCAAATTCCCACCATGTGGGAAAATTGGTTCAATTTGCATTGGTATCTATGACTTCTGAATTTTCATATGGCTTCAAGTCATATGTCTGTACATATTATTTGACAAAATAAGGGCAAATTTGGTTAACAGCAAAACCTATAGAAACCTTACACTAATATGTAAAGCCTTGAGAGCATATGCTAAAAATTGTAAACTTCTTTTTTAATAGAATGCCCCTTCCTATCCCCAGAGATCACCAAAGTGCTGGTGCACGCTCTAGTCCTTTATTATCTATGCTGCTCATCACTACTCCATACCTCCTGTGCCATTACCATTTTCAACCTTGTACATAAATATATCTCTAACTGCCCCCTCCGCTCCTCCAGTGACTTACTTATGACATGCCCATTCTCTTCCTCACCCCATTAGACTTGCTCCTACTTTTAACACTTTCAAAAAAGCCACCCTTTCTGTTCAGTCTGGCCTACCCATCTTATTCCTAACATCACCATGCCAGTCCCATCTCCCTACCTGTTGTATACTCTGCTCTGATAAAATCTTTTTTTTTATTTTTAAACTTTTTTTTATTATCAAAACAATACAATCATAAAGTTTAACATAAGAGCTTGATAAATGTCCACAAGAACACAGATGGAATTGACTGGGGGCGTGGCCTGGCCGGCAAGGGAGCAGCAGCGTTTTATGTGAGCTCTGCTGTTCTTCCAGAGATTAGCCCCAAATTTCACCCTATACCCCTCCAAATCTGACCCCACTGATCCTCTCCCGTTACCTGAAGGGCCCCCTGTGTGATCGACACCCGGCGGCGATTCACGCGTCAATCCGTGCTGCCATCATCCGGCGCAACCGGGACCAAGCAAAATCGAGGCCACGGCTTCGGCCTGCACGGGACCCCTACGGCACGAACAAGACCTCCAGAAGCCTCACCGGACCCCTCAGAGCACCTAAAGGGTGAGCGGACATCAGCACTACTGTTTGTGTAGCCCGAAAGGACTGCTGCTGGCGGTTTTCCGCAGGCCCTCCGGCCCACCTGCGCTAATTGAGGCCGCGGCTTCGGCCTAGGCCCGGCTTCCATCACCCAGAGGACCATCTGAAATGGGCACCGGACCCCCCTACTGTGCCAATAAGGGGCATCGGATGCCAACCCCAGTGCCTGCACCCACACAGCTTTGTTTTTGTGCGATCCTGGAGGGGTTGAGGCCTACCTGTGATTTTCCTGCGGAGGCCTACACAACATCCCCATCCAGCAGATTCCTATCGCATCTGACCTCCTGCAGGTAGGACTGACATCTCCTGACACACCTGGGGCTTCCTTATACCCCATCCCATCATCATTTGGTGACGTTTCATACTGCACATCTGGGTCACCGCACACCCCTTATTCAGGCTGAGGCCTACCCTGCTGCATTACCTTCAGCATCCTAAGCGTCCCTCTTGACCTAAGCGGACATCCCCATATACCCCACGTTGACTGTTTTTGTGTGCTGCCACCTTCAATAATCCTCCTGGGGAACAGGCAGACCTATCCTATACATCTAATCCACCTGCGGCAGGGTGCGTCTGAAATTGTCCGCCCTGATTCAGCCATTGTAATGAACACAAGCTTCATGGCCATGTGCTAACTCAACATAACAGCACGTGGGAGTACTACGCACCGCACATCCACCGCAACACAAGCAACATGGGGAAATCAGGGAGCATAAGCATACCCTTCACAGTGACTGACAAATCCACTCGCAACACAAATTCCGGCAAGTTTCGTCAATCTCATACCGAACGATCACCACCCCATGTCTCCTAATTCGGAAACGGGAGGCCTCAAGTTGGACGGGTTGGACCCGGGTTCCCCTCTCCAAGAGATACCGAGACAACCAGATAACCAGACGACTAATCTCAAAGCTTCAGCAGAGTAAAAATCCGCATAAAAGCGGCGCTTTCCTTCACTCTGACTTGAAAGCCGATATGCGTTTAACACTTCGAGTTTGTAGCGGCTTGTAGCGGGAAGGAAATATTAATCGGTCTGCAAAAGCACGACGAAGAGCTAAA
>CM070039.1:54980089-54991625 GCA_036250615.1 Ptychadena robeensis
AACTCGCCATATGTTCGCGAACACGTGGCGAATGCGAACATGCGATGTTCGCCGCGAATATTTCGCCGGCAAACAGTTCGGGCCATCACTATAAGCGATGTGATATGGGCATGGGGTCGAGCAGATCCGACTAGATTGGCCAATAGTCTACCGGATTTATTTCCAAACTTGTGGAATTGCATTTCCCAAAATGATTGTTTTAAAATTTCATTCTGGAGAAGCCAGTGGTCCAACTGGTCCTTGGCCTCCCAGAATTTGGTCACAGATTCAGGGGTAGGACCATTGGCAACTGCTAGTTGAGCCGCCCTAAGTATGTGCAGGGATTGTAAGTAAGATGCTGTAACTCGTTTACGCTTGGAGGACAAATAAGATATAATTACCCCCCGCAGATGGGTCTTAGCTGCCTCCCAGAACAAAACGGGTGTGGAGCAATGTTGGAGGTTGTGTTTGGTATACTATTGGAGGGCTTGGCGCATGGTGTCAAGAAAGACCGTGTCACTGCTGAGTTGAGCGGGAAAGCGCCATAGGATGTCCGAGCCCTTGCGGATAGTGTCTTGAAGCTCCAAACTAATAGGTGCATGGTCGGAAATGGCCAACTTGTGTATGGTGGGGGAGGATGTAAGAGGGAGTAAGGTTGCAGTAGTCAGTAGGTAGTCGATTCTGGATAGCGATATGTGGGCTGGTGAGAAAAACGTGTACTGATACTCGAGTGGGTGATGATTACGCCAGATGTCATGGAGATTCAAAGAGGTGGAAAAGGTTTCCAGGGGGGTCGAGCGAATCGCGTCAAGGGGGGCAGGGCGTGTCGAGGGTGGCGTTAAAGTCCCCCCCCCCACAAGTTTGTTTGAAGTAGGGTCCTTGGCGATCTCGCCTTCCAAGTAGGTAAAAAAACTCTGTGTGGGGGAGTTAGGGGCGTTGACGTTAAAAATGCTGAGTTCTGTGCCACCTATAGTTATGTGTAAATGTTGGAGCCTACCCTCCTGGTCAGTCGTGTGTGTATGAATGGTGTATTGCAGTTGTTTCTGTAGAAGAATCATCACTACTCCTTTTTTCCCATTGGCCGGAGAGGCAAGAGCCTTACCCACCCACAGTTTGGACATACGGGTGATACCATCCGCGTCTAAATGTGTTTCCTGGAGTAAAGCTACCTCTGCCTTCAGTCATCTCAGATGTTTTAGGACCATATTCCTTTTGGTAGGGGCTCTAAGACCTTTCACATTCCATGAAAATATACGTACCATTATACATCAACAACATACACGGCTATATTATGTAGAACAGCATAAAGAGGGGCGCTTGAGGGCAGTAACCTTGAAGACCCAGAAGTGATTAACATCCCAAAGTGAACAAAACTAAAAGGGCATAAGATATTGGGGGGCCTGCAACCGCAACTTCCAAAAACACAGTAAAAATATATAAATAAAGGCATGACCTTATACATTCGTACCCGGCTGCGCAACACTACAGTACAAAAGGAAATAAGAAACAAAAAGGACCAACAAAATACAGGTCCAACAAATAAAACAATTATAACTGAGAAAGCCAAGAGTAGATATGGCGCGACAAGCGGCAATGGGCCATATGTAGGTGACTCCCTTTTTTCCGCAAGCGGGTAACGGGGCGCAAGCGTGTCATGGGCTCCCAAACCCCTCGCTAATAGGGGTAAAGATAAAGAAAAGTCATTCCCGCACAGTCAGTGTAAGGGGATGATCCCATATAGTTTGTGTCGGGGTAAAAGGAAACATACTTAGACCGTCACGAAGAAGACTCGTGGAGACAAGACTGTTCCATGGGCTGATGCGGTCCTCAGTCAGTCAGCACCAGCGTCGTTGCTTGTTTTCTCTCCCAACAGCATCCATCTGGCGTTTAGTGGTGTTCCACTGAGATTGCCTTATCCTTGGGGAGGCCGTGGGCTTGGGTGTGTTGTGGCGGCGTGGAGGTGGAGTCTTTAGGGGGGTTCCTTCACCTGGGCCCTCTTCCTCTGGGATCTGGCGTAGAAAGGCTTCAGCCTCGTCTGGGTCCTGAAAGGAGTGGGAGTTCCCCATCTCATCTCTGATATGGAGCGTTGCCAGGTATGCCAGGGCGAACCGAATGCTTTGGTTATAGAGCATAGAGCATATCTTGCTGAAGAGCTTTCTTTTCTTCGATACCTCTACAGAGTAATCAGCAAATATCAGCAATCTCTGGCCTTTCGTACAGCAGATTCTTCTGAGCTCTGTACGCCTGAAACAGCTGGGACTTGTCAGCATAGTCCAGAAAACGCGCTGTTACTGGCCTAGGAGTCTGGCGATCTGGCGATAGGCGACCCAGACGATGTGTCCGTTCAACTTTCAGGGGAGAGGGGATTCCCAGGATCTGTGGTATAGTGGTGACGCAGAGGGTGGCCAGGGCATGTGCAGGGACAGATTCAGGTATGCTGAAAATACAAAGGTTATTGCGGCGTGATCTGTTTTCCTGATCGTCCAATTATTCCTCCAAGTAGGTTACCTTTTGTGTCAGCGCAGCCAGTTTCATGCATGTTTCACCGGCCTCATCCTCAAGGGTGGATATCCTCTGCTCTGCCTCTGTAATTTTGGCGCCATGCTCTATGATATCATTGTGCAGGGACAGTATGGGTTTGCTGATAGCTTTGTCAATAGCCTCCTGGAACGCAGGTTGCAGGATGGCTGCCACTGCCATCGCTATTTTGTCATGGTCCACGGAGGTACCTGGGATGGAGGAGTCAGCAGCAGTCTGTGTGGCAAGAGTCCTCCCTTCCTCCTCCTGCGCGGCTGCGTCCGCCATGTTGGGCGCCTGGGTCTTCTGGTGTTTCTTCATGGGCAGATGCTGGGACCGACCAGGGGCAGTTTCGTGTGGGAAATCGCGATATTAAATGCCGGTTTTGGTCGAGGGGAGCGGGAGCTAGCTAGCCGCGCTACCACTCCATGCGGTGCCGGAACCGGTAGTCCCCATATTATTTTTTATTCAGAGTGTTATTCCATCTTTCTTTGAGACAAAAATTGTGGGAATAAAACAAGCAGTGTTTTAGTACATCGCTCTCCAAAAATAAAAAAAAATCTTTTCGTTGTACAATAGACTTCGCTAAACACAAGTTTCCTACAATTGATACTAACACACCTTAAGTTCACTCAAAGTTCACACATCCAGGTAGTTTGTTTGGATGGTGATATATGGCAGTCAACAATAATAAGAAAACATATAAGCTCATTTTAGTTAAATCACGCCTAAAGTACACCAATTCAGCTCCTACTGTACAGCAAAACTTCTGGGCATAAACGTGCTTTTCTAAACCTGTGGTGCCATTCAACAACTTTATTTTCAGTGTAATGATGTTTCACACTGAGTTAGGCAATAAAACCTTGATTAATTGCACCATAATAAAATCATCTTCATTGAGCAAATCCTTACCTTTATAGTAAAACATTTTATCATTTACTACATAGAGAAATACTACATAGAGAAAAATACTACATAGAGAAAAATAGTGATGTTCATAAATGAAAGTTTTCATGTATTTATTTAGAGAATGTTTGGAGAACAAAGCTAATTTTATTTCCAATGTAATTTAAGGAAATGAACCATGAAATGCAATTAATGAAATTGCTGTACTCAATTGCATAAAATGTTGCCTCACAGCTGCCACTCATGTTTAAAATTTGTCTACGTTCTAATGTCTATCAGGAGAGCTATTATACATTCAACTATGTAGAAGGCCTCCTGTGCTTTCATTTCTTTGAATAACATATCAGGGAGCTGGCTGGCTGGGTAGTGGCTACCCAAATAAGATTATATTTGCTAGAATAATTAAGGAAAAATGACTTCTAGATTAATTTAGAGCAGAGTGATTTTGAAGAGAGCAAGTAACTTGTAGCCTTGAGGAAATTAAAATGTCCTGCTCTTAGTGGTACACTTTCTTGTAGCATGCATGTTTCCCAAGAGAAACCAGAGAACGTTTTAAGTTGCTGGTCCTTAAAAAGGTTTAGGTAATTTGCATCACATGTTTTACTGTGCCCTTTCAATAAAACAGAAACTTTATAAAGCAGCATATAAGATTTTTCCAAGGTAGCAAATCCATACATGGTCATCTAACGGATTTTAAATGTTTTGACTGAAGAATTTTCTTTTCAGAAGTTTCAAAGTGCTTAAGAGGACAAAAAGTATTCCTTGCTTTATTAGTTTTCAGCTTTGTAACCATGTCACCACAGTTTTATCAAGATAGATCTAATGTTTTTCAGAAGGATATTAATAAATTATGTGGTAATGAAAAATGTGAGATGAACCATACTCTTACATCAAGGCCCGATGATTACTTTGATTGATGCACTGGCAAGTTTTTCCTGACAAGGCAAAAATGAATAACATGACACACAGACCTTTAAGGGTGACCTCAGAGGAAATCACAAGTTGCTGAATGATACAGAAACAAAATGGAAAAATGGAAGCTTCTAGGCACTTCATGTCAACAGCTAGACAGATGTGCTTGTCTGACCAAATGATCAGTGATTTCAGTGTCAAAATCTGAATTGTATGTATAGAAGCTTTTATTAAAGGAAAAAAATTAAGTTACAAATAATTTATAACTATGTACTGTAACTTTGCAAACACATTTTCAAACGCACACGGTAAACTATACAACTTCTACCAAATACAAGTATAAAAACATTAAAAAACATTGTAATTGGAGATATCTTGTCAGAAAGTTTTATTCACCACAAAATCTGGAGTTTCTAAAGAATGTTTCGATAGTATAGGCAGAACAGTCATATCAACCCATAATATTCCCAATGAGTCCTGGAAGGTATTAGTGAGGATTGTTGTTCTATTTACTAGTTCTATATCAGTATAAGAGAAGAGGTGACAGGGGTGAACTGCAAGGTTAGCACCCCCGTATAGTAATTCCTCTTGGCAATCAAGGGCAGGGGGGGGGGGACTTTTTTTTTAAGCAATAACTTTTTATTGGGAAAATTTTACAGTTCACAAATATCATTTAGATATAGATATACAGTCCAGAATCACAGTGTGACAATCACAATAAAAGTAATAACCAAAGGGGAAAAATGTGGATACCCCACAAGGATCGCACTGTGTGCCGCGATCATGCCGTAACTACAGAGGTTTACTGGTCCCCCTTCGGGGAACCGTCCCCACCGCACGGCAGGCACATATCAATCAATTCTTGATTAATTAAAGGACTGACATCAATGTATCAAATTAAAAGGAGGGAGCAATGCTTTTCACAAACCAGCACACACAGAATAACACAGAATAAAAGACACACACACAAGGGGAGAAGGGGGAAACAAGATATGGGTAGGGAAAGGGGAGAAACAAGAAAAGAGGTGGGGAAAGACAACAGCGAGACAGAGGGGAAAAAGAAAGAAAGGGTGGACAAGGTATGTGTATCGCATGGGCCATCAGTGGACCTCGGCTGAAATGCTCACAGTGGATTTGTTTGTTTTTTTCCCAAACTCAACTGGTCTTTGTATAATAATTAAGTACTGTGCTTAGCAAGTAGGTCCCTAAACGTCAAGGTTTTCATGAAATCTTCCCACGGGGTCCATAGGCGCTGATAAGCAGATGTTGTGTTATGGAGTACAGCTATCATGTTTTCCATTCGGGCCAGTTGGGCCAGCTCGGTAAGCCAATCCGTAATGGATGGAATAACAGTCGACTTCCAATATCGCGGAAGGACTGCCCTAGCCGCAATTAGGAAAAATTTCAGAAGGTTACGTTTTGGCATACCAGGGGGAAACAGGGAAAGCAGTGCAATTTCGGGGGTACTGGGGGTGTCGTTGTTGGTTGTAGAACGCAAACACCCTTTCCCAGAGTCAATTATACGCGGACAACCCCACCAAATGTGGAGGAAGGAGCCCACGTCCTTTTGGCAACGCCAACAGATCAGTGAATGTTCAGGGAAAATTTTATGCAATGTCTGTGGGCACCAGTACCATCTGGTCAAGATTTTATAGTTCTTTTCTTGGGCCGCAGAGGCGGTACTATTAGTGTGGGTATTGGCATATACAGAGACGACTTCTGTTTTTAAGAGAGAGGCCTCTGTAAATCTCTATCCCAGTGGGTGAGAAAATAGTGTCTGGGTGGCAAGAAATGCTCAATAAGGAGTTTGTACACTACCAACAGGGTATGCCGGGGGGGATTCAGGGTAACAGACATAGTTGATCAAACTTTGTATGAGTGGGGTGAAAGGAGATGTCCTTACGCAGCTTATTATAAAAATCTTGAAGCTGAAAATACTGTAGCCAGGTATGAGAGCGATGGATAAGCCTAGGCGGCAACTCTATTATGGGCTTAACCTTCCCTGCTGATAGAGCCTCTGTAAGAGGCGAGGGGCAGAGGAGGACCAGCAGAGGAAAGTCGAGGGGGCAGGGGGACTTTTAAGGGCCACACTAAAAACAAAGGATATGTTAAATTCAATTACAACTAGTTAAAACGTTATTTATTTATTTTTTACCTCGACACGAGGCTCACAGAATAAGAATGATATAAAATAACATAACATCCACATTGCTATAGACATTTCCACAAATTCTGAATGTAATGTGAAGACAGTATCAATATATACAATGATCAAAAACAGAGATTAAGTAAACATATACAAGGTGGATTTGGATGAGGGATCCTATGGTTTGGAATCCACCCCTCACCTCAACGGTCCCCTGGGGGGGGCGCAGAACCTCAGCAAAAAATGGGAAGCCCAGGCAGCCGGCAGCGTAAGCCCTCTACAGCGACTGGGTGTTATTTAATGTACAAAAATATCAGGGGAATGAAGTGCTAGGGTGTTACAAATTAGGTATAGAGTCACCACAGTGCTGAATAGAAATGAGTGAAGTATAGACAAAATTATATAGGTGCAAAATCTGTGATACCAAGAGTATGAAAGAATGCAAAATTATAAAAGGTGTCAAATAGTCAAATAAAATCAAACATGCTAGTACCCATATAGTTTGTAATGAATAAGTGCCTGGGCATATAGATTTATATATAAGTGTTATGAAAGTCATAATAGGTGCTGCCTATAGTGTCAAGTATAGTGCAAGAACCAGTGAAAAAGGTGTTTCACAAATTAGTGTTAATAGATCTTTAGGGAGATGCCACTACATTTGTTTCAAATAGTTCTATATCAGTAGTTTCCTATTTCCTACAGTGCACCATTCTACACTGCTTGCAACTTCTATATGATAAAAGAGTGAGAATTCAAGAGTTTAATATAGAGAATATTGTATACTCTAATCTAACCCCATTCCTGGCCCAGACAAAATATTGTTTTTAAGATAGGAAATTGGAATATTGTTCTGAAGTGTTTGAAGAAGGTACAGTAACCTATTACGAGTATGTATTCCAGCTATCCAACTGTAACTCAGCATAAATTACCATGAATTCTTGCCCAAACCAAAATAAATTATTCTTCAAGAGAAAGCACCATCCCTGATATCTTTGGGTGTTTGAAAAATAAATTCCAGAATTTGCTTAAAATTATTGGGGTTTTAAGGTGTGCAGACACAAAAATGTTAAGGTTAAAAAGTAATTTTATTAAATGATTACCAAGATAAAAACATAAATAACAATCTTTGGACACGCATGATTGCAATAAAAAATTATGTATATAAGAGAATAATCCTCAGTGTGTTGGTGTAGTATGGAGGGTAAAGGTGTACCCAGAAAGAGTTGTTTCACCTGTCCTCTCCCCAATATGCCCAACACTACAGATGGACAATTGTAAAGAGGTAAACAATAAGTATATACAGTAGATTACAATTACCCAGCATGGGATTCTCCTGACATGTTTTGCTATTGCTTCTTCAAGATCACTGTAATGCCAGCAACTAAGATGGCAGCTGGCATTACAGTAAGAGCAATACTAAATTTGTCCTTGATTGGATGTCTCCGACTCGCGAAACTTTCAAATAATCCCAAGGGAAAAATGAAAAGAGAGGTACAGTCTGCTGATTCAGCATTGCAGACCTTACACACAAAGAAAGTAGTAAGGAGGAGGAAACACACTGAGTCTCCCAAGAATAACAATAACAAAGATGGTGCAGCAAACAACCAAATTGGCTCCTTCACGTAGAGAGAGTACAGGAATTAGTTCATCCTGGTGAATCACACAATCCTATTCATTATGTCAAACAGGAAATACGTGTTATTCTGACTCCAATAGCTGTATAGCGATTTCCCTTTCTGAGATCTCTATGCCTGGCCTGTATAGCAGAGACAATCACTGTAGACAAAGTTTGTCAGATAGCTGAACTCACCCTTAGTAGTTTCATTCAGTTTATTGAAAGCTGTAAAACATCCATAGGTACAACAGATGGGGTAACTTTCAGTGATGAATGCAGTTACTTCAGGAGGTCAAAAAGAATATTTCTTCCTAGCCCAAATGTGTGTCTGCTCTTAATGGTGGCAGGAAGCTCACAGTGAGGAAGGAGGAAGTTACATCACATTTCATGAGGTAAATCATGATAGGTGTAATGGCAGGCAATACCCAATAGGTGGCAGCATAACATTAACTACTAACATTACTAACACGCATAGAAAAAACACAGCAATGATATTGCCATTTAACTGCTGGAGGCAGCACACTCCCCATCTGGTATTGGAAAATACCACTATACTATTTTTAATAAACATAATGAAAATTATGTAAATGCAAATAAACAATAGTGCTATTTGTTGAAAACGTCTTGAAACCTGAAAGACAAAAAGAAAACAAGCATGCAACAATAAACAAAATTCTTGGCAAATCTTCAGTGTTGGAGCAGCCGTACAGTCCTTGGTTCAAATGAAAATTGAATAAAGTTCAGTCCCAAAAGGCAAAAGAAGCACAAGTTCCGTAATGGGTCTGATGAAAGTCTTTAGAAGAATATGATCTCCAACCTGTAGGTTAGTCGTGAGATGTAAGAAGAGTAAGGTATTCCTTCTTCCAGCGATTCCAGAAACTGTTGGCTAGATGATTCACACTTTTCCATTCACTGTGGTACACGCTTGCTGAAATGAAATCTCCAGGTGGAAGTGGAGTGTCCCAGTCTTTAGTAGTCTCTGATAGCTGTCTCAGTAAAGATTTGCATTGTATGGTGATGGGAGCTACGAATCCAAGTGGATCATATAGGCTGTTCACTACTGAAAGGACACCACACTTGGTAAATGGTTTGTCAGCAGGGTTTACTTGAAAGCCAAATGAGTCTTTTGCAAAGTTCCACTGTAAACCAAGACTTCTCTGTACTGGCGGTTTGTCAATCCCCAGATTTAAGTCTCTGAATTCTGTGGCATGATCACCAGGCTGAAAAGCTTTCATCACAGCAGCACTGTTTGAGGTAATCTTGTGGAGTCGAAGGTTGGCCTCAGAAAGCATAACTTGAGACTTTGGAGTAGGTTGATGGCTTCTTCATCTGTGGATAAGGATTTGAGTCCACCGTCCACATAAAAGTCTCTTTCAACGAAGTTCCTATGGTCTTCTCTCACAATAAAGCAATGGAACATTTGTTCAATCTCAACCTCAGAAGTACTCCTACTAGGTTGTTGGCTAGATTTGGACCAGTAAGGAGAACGTCATTCAGAGAAACCCCTTCATACTTGGCGCTGGAGTCAAACACTACCCTGATTTGCTTGGGCTTATGTGGATGATAAACTCCAAAGAAAGGCAGGTACCAGCGCTCCTCGTGTTCATGCAAAGGTGGAGCCGGCTCAGCGTGATCATTGTCGAATATCCTTTTCATAAAGGCAACAAAGTGATCCTTCATCTCAGGCTTGTTCTTTAGTGTTCTTCGCAATGAGATGAATCTGGATAAGGCCTGGTCACGATTATTAGGAAGCTTGACTCTGGTAGCACGGAAGGGTAATGGTGCAACCCAGCTGTTAGAGTCATTTTTTAAGAATTCAGTGTCCATTATTTTGATGAATTCTCTGTCCTCGACTGACAAAGCAATTTTGTTGTCGTCTTGTGTGGTACAAAACACTGAGCTTCCTAAGTTGTCATCACAGAGGATAGTTGAGACATCAGGTTCTTTGATGATGTCGGTAGGCTTCTCCTTTACTTCATAGTGATGAGGGCATGGTCTGAAGTATGATGCTCGCCCATTCCTTAGTACATGAGTTTTAAAGGAGTTGACGTCAGATGGTTTACACATCTTGTCCAAGCAAACATCGCCCACAATTACCCAGCCTAGATCAAGCTTTTGGACGTATGGAGCATCATCAGGACCATTGCATTGTTTGCGCACTTTATGTACCCTGAGAATGTCCCTTCCAAGCAAAACTAGGATATCAGCATTCATGTCCATTGGAGGAATCTGATCAGCTAGGTGTCTTAGGTGGGGATGGTAATATGCAGCTTCTGGAGTAGGGATCTCTTCCCTGTTGTCAGGTAACTGGTCACATTCAATCAGCGTTGGCAAGGTTATAGGCTTGTTTTCTTTTATAGGTGAGACTACATATCCGTTAGCCCTTCTGCCGAAAGTCTCTACACGACCAGAGCAGGTGTTGAGGGTGTATGGTGTAGCTTGCCCCTGTATATCAAAGATCTCAAAGAATTTAGGTTTGGCCAGAGATCTATTGCTTTGCTCATCTATTATAGCATACATCCTGGTAGCTTTCTCTGGTTGGCCCTCTGGGTAGATCTTGACAAGACATACCTTGGCACAGCATTTGGGACTGAAGCCCTCCCCACATACTTCAGTACAAGAAGATGACACAGTAGTTGCGGCTGGAGCGTGACTTTGTTGCTCCCCGCCATGGCTTGGTTGCTCTCCGCCATGGCCTAGTGCAGGGGTGGAAGTAGCTGGATGCTGTGTACTCTCAGTAGGGTGCATAGACGTAACATGTTTGTCACTACTGCAGTCTATACACTTAATGGCAACTTTACAGTCTTTAGCAAAGTGGTTAAAGGAAGCACAGCACCTGTAGCATATCCCCATTTTTAAAGATATTCCTTGCGCTGCTGCAAGGACCTTCCTCTGAGCCCACGGCACATGCTAAGAGCATGAGGTTTTTTGTGAATAGGACACTGACGAGATCCTTATCTCTGCCAGCAGAAGCTGTCTCATCAGTATGTGAGAACTTTGCAGATGGAATGTCTGTCTTTTTAACAGATATTGTTCCCCTTAAGTCTCTATGTTTTGTTACAGTGTTGTCATACCTTGTTGATGATGAGACTGGCAGGATAGGTTCACTCAGGCTGAAGCTGAGATCATTCCTTATCCAGGCTTGATCACTGATGAACCTGCAAAAGTAAGAGAATGGAGGGAGGGAAACATTGCATTTTCTCTTGTAGTTTGATCCCTGTATTGCCCATCTCTCTTGAAGGTTGGTTGGCAGTTTCAAGACCACTGGGTTCACACCATGAGCAGTGTCCAAATAACTCAGTCCTGTCAGGCGAGGGTCCGCCTTTGCCAACTCTAGCTCCATCAGCAGGTCACTGGGTTCTTGGAGCTTGCGATGATCCTTGTTACCTATTTTTGGAAAATTTTGCAGTCTTTTGAATAAGGCACTTTCTATGGCTTCAGAGCTGCCATAGGTTTGTTCA
>CM070039.1:55011101-55026103 GCA_036250615.1 Ptychadena robeensis
GGGGGGGGGGAATACCATACTTCGCTTTGAGTGTGGGCAAGGGTCTGTAGATCCTATGCTCATTTACCTAGGTAAGTATCTGATCTTATATCTAGGTCAGTCGTTGTTTCTGTCTTCAGGTGGTTATTGTCACTGTGGTCCAAGCCAAAAGTAGACGGTACATTTCTCCCCCTTATGTCTTATGGATAGTAAGTGGGCTATCCCTGTACATTGAATCAAATAGTCCAATCGTCACTGTACCTGATCCTCCGTCCGCACGAGGAGAGGTCCCCACTCACAGCATCTCGTCCTTCATCTACCACTTCACAGGTCAGTCTGTCGGTCTGTCTATTTGTCTTACTGATCTTGTCCCTGTTTAAATCGGATTCGGTTTCCGTCCAAAATCAGGGCAGCCCTGTCACCGCTGTGGCACTGACATCAGAGCTGTTGCTCCTTTGCCTCCGCCGAAGCAGCGCTTCCGGGTGCCCCTACCTGGGGCGGGCGTAATGCGTCTCAAAAGAGACGCATTTCCGCCCTCAACTACGCATCATCTCCGGGTCCGTGTATTGTCCCCGGAAGTGATGTAGGAGCATCATCGGTTGCATAGCAACCGGAATTGCTCCCCTACTCCCGATGCCCTCGGAGCGGCGTTACCCCTCCCATCTACCATACCACCCCATTACCTCACGCCTACACTTCCCAGTCAACTCCCCGTGTGTCCCTTTCCTCCCCCTCGGGCATGCCTAATGTGAGGTGTGTGGATATTGGGGATGTGAATTCGGGGTAATGGGATAGTGGCCCGGCCTTCGAAGTCTGATGTGAAAGTGTACAGTCGCCCAAGTTATCTGTGTGAGAGATCCAATCATATTTGGATCCATGTTGTGTGTATGTGTTTGTGGGGTGTGAGAATATCTGTAGTGTGATCGGTGGTGCATGTGATGATGAGGGAAGGTGATATGAGGTGGCCAGGAGTGTACACAAAATATTTAGTCAACATTGCCAACATCATTATTACTATGCATTTCAATTACCATCCAATTATGCGGAACACCTACCTAGGCTGACATCACAGACAAACTGTGCAGTGTTCTAGGCAGTGTTCGGGCCAAGGGGCTGAAAGCCCATGGTTGTTTTAGCAAACTCCAAGAACCAAGTGCAAGAAATGGGCCCGACCAGCACAGAGTAGATGGAATAAGCCCTGTCCACTTATCCAGAGGTATCCACCAGGCAATGCCACAGCCACTGTGTCCACCCTGCTAACAGGGATATAACATACTCTGTGTTAGGAGTAACTGTGTTAGGAGTAAGTACTAATTAGTTCAATTGGTCCAACCTAAATCTGCGTATGTATGAATGTTATTCAGAAAAGTATGTCCAGAAGCTTACCCAAGGACGGTATTGTTAGTAAATTATGCTCCTCAAAAGTCACTCAGTCAGCGGTCAGGGATACACCCTGTTAAATATAGATAACAGAACCATCAATGTAAATGGATGTCTTCTATTGCCGTATTTTTCGGACCATAAGACGTACTTTTTCACCCCCACAATTGGGGGCAAAAAGCGTCTGCATCTTATGGTCTGAATGCGCAACTCTCGGCTGCTGGTGGTCATGCCTAAGCTTCCTGCCAGCACTCCCGACACGGGGTTTAGCAGAGGGAGCTGGAGGAGCTGTCAGATATAAGATGCCGGCAGAAGCTGTTGGCCCCCCTTCCTCCTGCCATTCAGTGTGGAGTATGACGCTGAGTGCTGAGAGTGTACTGCTGCTAGTGACACCAACTGGCTGAATTGAATATTGCGTTCACTGAATTCATTGCATTAACCCAATTGATTTGAAAACTTTTTTTTCTGGTTTTCCTGCCCTAAAAACTGGGTGCGTCTTATGGTCCGGTGCGTCTTATAGTCCGAAAAACATGGTATATTCTAGCATAAAAGTGGTCAATCTAACTAAGGCCAGTCCAATGAGTCCAAGTCAGTACAACGGTCCTGTCCTGTTGGCAAAGTCCAGTCAAGTGACTATTTGGCCAAATCGGTCTTCATATAGCCCTGATTGGGGGGGAATAAAAAACACCTGAGCCCTAATGGCTCTATACTGTGTCCACCCTGCTAACAGGGATATAACATACTCATATATCAAAGAGATTGAGTGCCTTACTGGGGTTGCTTCCTTACAAACGGTTTCAAATTGTGTAAGGGTACGTGTATATCCAGTGTGGAAAGGAAGGCTATGTAGGAAGTGCCTTAACTGTAAGGAACTCCAAAAGTGATGTTGCAATTCATCAATCCCTTTGATATCCTCCAGAGTGAACCATTCCGTCTGTTTGGCGAAATCCATTACTCTAAACATGCCTCTGTCCACCAGTGCCATGAAGGGATGTGAATGGCTTCCCGGAGGGAAGGCCGGATTTTCCAAAATAGGGTACAACGGTGATGGAAGGGGGGAGAGGTCACTGTTGCACAAAGATCTGTGAGAGATGAGGACCGTATGCCCAATCGTGGGGTGAGTGAGAACTGAGTTAGGGAGACCGCATCCTGACCAAGGCAACCCCCTCTAGTCCCAAAAGGAGTCTTCCTGCTCCATAGCAACCCATTGTTTATGAATTGAGTGACAGCACCAGTCTGTAACTCTAGTCAAGTGAATGGCTTCATGATATTTAGAGATATCCCGTGGTCCTATTCCACCCTTCTCCTTAGGACAACATAAGGTGGAAAACTTAATTCTAGCTGCCCTGCCTCCCCAAATGAATCTTAGGATTATCGACCTCACTTTCGAGAAAAAGGAAGCTGGGATCTTGATAGGTAGCGCTTGCATCACATAGAGGAATTGCGATAGTATCATCATTTTGATGGCTGCGCATCTGCCAAGCCATGATAGGGTGACATCCCTCCATTTTTGGAGATTAAGCTTAATTTTAGTCAGTAGTGTGGAAAAGTTTAAATTAAATAACGATTTGGTGTTCGGGCTAAGGGATATGCCCAGGTATGTAATCTTTTCTGCAGCCCATTTAAACCGGCAGCACATTTGGTGATTTGGTGATGTTAATCTTAAAGTTAGATATTTTGCTGTAGGTATGTAGGCAAGAAAGGAGATTTGGTATAGAGATGTGCGGGTTGGAAAGTATCATTAATAGGTCGTTGGCATATGCCGCTACTTTGTGATGTCCCGATTTCTTGTCAATTCCCTTGATGTTGGGGTTTCGTCTGATAGTACAAAGGAAGGGTTCCAAGGTAAATATGAAAACTGATGGGGAGAGAGGGCAACCTTGTCGAGTACCATTTGAGAGTGTGAAGTATTCGGATCTAGTGTCATTGACCCTTACTGCTGCAGACGGATTATTATAGAGAGCCAGTACCCATGATATCATATTAGGGCCTAGACCTATGTGTCTTAGGGTGGCTTCCATAAGATCCCAGGAGACCCTATCAAACGCCTTCTCAGCATCTAATGAGAGTAGTATGGCAGGTGTTTTTGAGGATTTGGCCTTATGGATTATATTGAGGGCCCTAATTGTGTTGTCCCTCGCCTCTCTGTTTTTCACGAAGCCAACTTGGTCACGGTGTACAAGTGTGGGGATGTGTCTGGCTAATCAATTTGCTATCTTGCTATGCTAAGTCTGAATTGAAGAGGGCAATTGGTCTGTAGCTCTCACAGTTAGTTGGGTCTGTGATATGTGGGCTCTCAGGGAATCAACAGGGAAAGACTGGCCATCTAGAATAGAGTTGCAAGCAAGGAGGAAATGTAGAGAGAGTAAATCCTAGAAGGTCTTATAGTAAAGAACCATCAGACCATCTGGTCCAGGGGCCTTCCCGTTTTTAGTGGACTTAATCGCTGCTTCCAGTTCAACCATGGAAAATGGAGCTTCCATATCCATGCTCGCCTCAGATGATAGAGAGGGCATACCAGAGTCTTTCAGATATTTATAGATATCTGCTACAAGATCAGGGATGCGAGAATGTACATCAGAAGTAGAGAGGTTATAAAGTTTGCTATAATAAGAGTAAAATTTGTTTGCAATTTCAGAAGATTTCGTCTTCATAGAGCCCTTATTATCTTTGATGTGAGATATAAGAGTGCACTTTACAAGCTTTCAGGGCCTTGGCCAGCATGCGACCCGGTTTATTACTAAACTCATAAAAAGCCCGTCTACCTCTGATTAATTTGCCTTTATGTTTAGCAAAAAGCAATGTGTTAAGTTCTGTGCGTAAAGCTTGCAATATCAGACCTACAGCTTCCACGATTGATTTTTTATGTACTTCTTCAAGTGTTTGGATCTCTTTAACTAAGGAGTCCATTTGTCTAGCAGATTCTCTCTTTCTTCATGCACCGTGTTTCATGAGCAGACCTCTAATCACACACTTGTGTGCCTCCCAATTGATAAGAGGAGATGTGTCTGGGGGCTTATTAAGCCTGAAGAATTGAGAGATACCATCAGATACCTCCTGGGATGTAGTAGCGTCTTTGAGTAAGGCCTCATTTAGACGCCATGAGGGCGATTTAGCTGGGAAGTTAAGTAGGTCCAAGTGAATGGGAGCATGGTCAGAAAACAAAATATTGCCTATATTGGCCTTTATGACTTTAGGTAAGTCCCGCTGAGCTATAAAAAAGTAATCCAATCTAGAATACATCTGATGTACTTGTGAAAAATAGGTATAGTCTCTAGATGTGGGATGAGAGCATCTCCAACTATCAACCAGATGATGTGCATGTAATTCTTGTTTCAGGCGTTTCAATTTGTTGAAGGAGAGGTGTGAGGTGCCCCTTGAGACATCCACTAATGGATTCATGGCAAAATTAAAATCACCTCCCAAAACAAAAGTTCCCTCTTGGAATGGTGACAAGGTTGAGAGAATATGTTGGAGAAAAGAGATTTGATTTGTATTAGGGAAGTAAACATTGGCTAATGTTACTTTGTGTGATCCGATCATCCCCTTCAGGAAAATATATCGGCCATTGTCATAAATGATGGAATCACTTAGTGTCCAGGGAACCTGTTTGGCAAATAGAATACTGACACCTTTGGCAATGGGAGAGGGAGAATGGTAAACCGTGGGTAATGCTGTATTATGAAGCTTTGGAACTTTGTCTAGTTTGAAGTGAGTCTCTTGAAGGAAACCAATATGTGTGTTCATTTTTTAAGGTCATGTAGAAGGCGCGAACGCTTCTCAGGTGTGACTAGACCCCGCACATTGTATGAGGTCAATTTCCACCTTATCTGTGGGCCTAGGCTAAAGAGCCGGTGTAGTACGTTATTTAGGATAGAGAGGGTGGCATATATGGTACAGTATCTCTCCCCTCCAACTACTCTCACCACAAATTATCACAAAGACTGCATGAAGTGTGAAAAGCACCATCTCCATAGCAGCCTTTATGTAATGTTATAGGTAAATGTACATTAGAAGAACGGCCCCGGGTAATAATAACATGTAAAGAGCTAAACATGGCGAGAGGCACTTGTGTATACTAACAATCATAACACGCATTTACATTACTAGGGAGTGACACCGTAACTGGCCACATATGCACAAAGAAGGTTGGATTGAATCCACAGATGACTATGCGATGAGGAGCATCACAAACCAAAACCCATAAGTGTACCCATGTCCAATCAGGAAGTTTGTATTAAACATGTGAAGACCTTCCCTCTAAAGCTAGCCATACACGTGTCGGATTCCATGGCCAATTGATCACTCACCCGATCGATTCCGGCGATTCTGCCGTGAATCGCAGATGTGATCAATCGGCCAATTAAGAGTATCCATCGCTGCATACCACCTTGTCCAACGGATTCTGGGACGATTCCGTGTCCGATTGTCCACCTCACAAATGGCAACTCCCCCTGATCTGGGCAGAATCAATCTGATGGAACCAACATGTTGGTTCTCTGTCGGATCCGATTCTGGTCCCCTGAACGATCGGACCTGATCGATTGGACAAGGTGGGCTGCATGCGATTTCGGCACGATCGTTTGGCGTGCACGCGCCCGGAATCAATCGTGCCGGAATCCGGTGGGAATCCGACACGTGTATGGGGGCCTTAAGGTTTTGAGCTCCATGTCTAAGGATAGATTCATGTATCATGTGTCCGCCGGAGAGAAGACAATTAGATGTAGATGTATCATACTTTACCACATCAGAGTTCGTGCGAATTAGGCGTAGCCGGTCTAGGTGAGAATCTTCTCAAAGGGGGTCTGGATCTGCTACGAAATCTGGAGCGCACAGGAACTGATGGAGGATCGGTGTAAGTCTTGTGTGCTGTCAGCCAGTTAGGAATCTCTATTGTGTCCGTTGTCAGGAAGTCGAATAAATCTGTCAGTTGGGAGTGTCTATGTAGAAGAAAGATGTTACTGTCCTTTTTCACTTTAAGATGAAAGGGGTGACCCCAGGAATAAGTGGCGTCTTTGGTGCGGATAAGATCCAAAAGTGGGCGGAGACAGCGTCTCATTTGTAGGGTGTTTCTGGATACATCTGGTAAAATCTGAAGTCTAGCTCCATCAAATTCTACGGAGCCATGCGTCCAGGCCTTCCTCATTATATCATCTTTTAACGTGTTAAAATGAATACGGCAGAGTACGTCTCTGGGGGGAGCATTTGGGGCTGTGCGGATGGCCTGGACCCGATGCACCCCGTCAATTTTCATTTCTGTATCCAAGGGTCTATTAAGAACCTTGTTTAGGATGGCTATGACTGAGGCTTTAAGATCAGCATTTCCTGTAGCTTCAGACAGCCCTCTTATCCTGATGTTGTTTCTTCTGTTTCTATTCTCATTGTCCTCAGAGTGAAGAAACAGTTTAAAGTAATCCCGCTAAATATCTTTCTGTGCTGACTCTGTGCTGTGCTTGTTTAAGCGGGTCTCTACAGATGTTTAAATAGTTTCTAATGACTGCACACGTGTGTCAAGAGCAGTGACTGAGTGGTTGACCTCTTCGATCTCTTTACGCAGAGCTCCCTCTATGCTGGCTGCCAGGGCCTCTAAATCACCTTTGGATGGGATATATTGGAGACGGGCTTGAAGCTCCAGAGGGAGGATAGGTCCATCTGTAATTGAGCCCTCCGATATTGTGGGTGAGTGTGGAGGGGAGAAGGTGGGAGTATGTGCAGGAGAGGAGCCAGAGTTACATGGTGGTGAGGGCGGCTGGGTTACATTACGTGATTTACTGTCCTTTGATTTCTGCGCTCCCGCCGTGCCCTGGCATGTCGACGCCATCTTGGATGCCTCCCTAGGTTTTGCTCCCCTCTCTTGCTGCGGATAAAATGAGCGAAGATCTGCTGACGGACATTTCGTGCCCTTCCCCGTACTCTTGTCTCCTTTAGGCATATGTTCTGCTGGAATTTCGGGTTATTAATGGCTGGACTGAGCTGTTTGGAGAGCCCGGCTCACGGAGCTCCCTGGAGATGCGTGCTCACACTTGCATGGCCAGACCACGCCCCCCTCTAGCATCTAAGTAGTCAATCTAAAGCCAGTCCAATGAACTTACCTTGTCAAAATAGTTATGTTCACAAAAGAATGCTTGCCATACACTATCAATCTGTAGAAAAACAAATCATCACAAAAATTCATCATTCCATACATAGTAAGGTTATACATCATGACTTGTAATATTGTATATCAATATGGAACTATCAATTACATAATATCAAATGCCGTAGGGAGTCATTACATTATAATGGGAAATTGCATTTACATTATATAGACAATATATTGTTCATAATTACATGGGCCCTTTATGTCACAAGGGCTGGTTTGTCAAATGTAACCTGGGGTTCCCTCCCCCACTCCCCTTCCCCTCCTCATCCCCCCATCCCTCCCCGTCTCCCGACTGTCCCCTGGGTCCACCTATGGTTTGGTTTTGAAAGATCTATAAAAAAGGCTTAAAACTCAAGACATCATTTAGTCCTGGAGGTCTGGTGGCTTGCAATTTATGAATCCACCGGGCCTCCAATTGCAGTAACAGTTGATCATTGTCCCCCCCCCCCGAATAGTGGTTTCTATGTGGACCAGTACTCTTAACGACATGAATCTGGTGTTGTAATTATGTTGTATGCCCACATGTCTACCAATGGGGGTCAGCAGATTTCCTGCTTTTACAGTACTTATATGTTCTCTTATTCAGCCACATCTGCACAACATGATATATACCACGTGTGTTGTTCCACATGTCACCAAGTGAGTTAGGTGGTGTTGCTAACCATTAGGTAAGAGTATCGTTTTACCTTCTACTATCCAACGACCGTTCTGGCAGTTCTGGCATTTTTTTAGGCCCAATGTGGGGGTTGGCCTCGTCTGAGAAAAATGGCTGTTTACCAGGCTTTGCCTAATAGGATTTTCTATATGTAATTTCTGGATATTTTTCTTTTTTTTTTTTTAAACAATAAGAATTTTATTGAGAGAGAATAAAACATGTCAACTGTACAAGCAGTATGTTCTCAAGTGAGTTTCAAATAAAGAAGCATTAGATCAAATGTGATGATACAGAAATACAAGAGAAATGCATATGCTTCAAATGGTGGTATAACAAAATAAAATCACAGTCAAAATTCAAAATAACCAGGGAGAAGGGTTGCAGAGAGAAAGAAATTGAAAGAGAGAAGGATTAAGAGTAGGATGCGCAGGAAGAGAGAGAAAGAGAGAGAGAGAGAGAGAGAGAGAGAGAGAGGGAGAGAGAGAGCAGAGAGAAGGAGATAAAGAAAGAGAAAGAGAGTTGCAGGATTGGAGTCTAGCGAACATCTGGTTAGGAGCGCATCAATCTCCTGAATTTCCACAGATTCCACAAATAAGGTCCAATACATTCCGGTGTCCTCGTGCCAGTAGAGACCTTTCCCTAAGGGTGTGCAATTGGGCTTCAGTGTTGTCTAATTGTCCATTCATTCATCCGCCCACGTTCCCTGAGTTACGGGACGGTTGTGATTATCCAATGACGCGGATAATTGTCGTGCCGCAATTCTGAAAAAGCGGAGTAATTCCCCCGTTTTGGATCTATATAAGGTTCCCGGAAGGCCGGCAACCGGTGCTAATTCTGGGGTTGCGGGTATGAACTGATAGGGTGAGTTTATATATGTTTTAAATTGAATGCTCCAAATTTTGCAGATCGTGGGGCATGACCACCACAGGTGTAATAGGGTACCATCTGCGCTATTACATCTCCAACAAAACCTAGACAACCGATGGGAGACCTGTGAAAGCGTGGCGGGGGCATTTGTACCACCTGGCCAGTACCTTAAAGCTAACGCTCCTGGGCTGTACTGGAACAGCTGGAGATGGCGACAGCGCATATATTTTGGGAGAGTTTCTCTATCAGAGCTCTGACACTTCAAGTCCTTTTCCCAGCGGCAACGTAGCTCGCCTTCCACAATACACAGTCTGAATCAAGATATCATAGATAGCGGATAGACGATGAGTAGGGATATGGTTTAGGTACAAAAATCCTCAAGGGAGTTGTGTCCCGAAGATATCTCCCACCTTGCGGATAAGTGTCAGGTAGTTTGTAGCGCAATAGATGTAACCATTGGCTCCCCCTACACTGGGAGGAGCGAGGTGTTTTTTGGAAGATGAAGAAGACCCTGAGAGTAGGCGTTGATAGCCATGAATATCGTGAGAATATAGCGCAAATCATCCGTCTCCTCCATACATGAACTCCGCTCCATGCCCAGCGGGAAGTCCGGATTCGCCCAATGATCTGGGCAAAGGTCCCCAGGTATGACGAAATCGATATCGGGATACAAGGGATCCCAGACACGGAGAGAGGAGGAGCTATAAGCCACCGAGGAAGGCAGCTGAGCGTGCCTGGTGTATATCCAAGGTAATCAAAGATAAGGGATAGAAGAATCGAGTCGCCTACATTGAATCCACAGCTTATGACTTCTGTATAATGGCATCAGTTATGGTGGAATAAGTGCGAAGCCATTTAGTAACTTTTGATATCAGGGAGGAGGCCCAGGCCCACCTGAACGATTTTTTACGATAGGGTCCTGAAGGGTATACGGGCTGTGGAGGGGGAAAACAAATATAACCGGATGAATGCTGAGCGTAATTTAGAGAAAAAGATGGCGGAAGAGATATGGGAGTGTTGGAAGAGATATATTAGTCTCGGTAGTATGTCCCATTTTGAGGAGGGCATACGACCCAAACCATGGAATGAAGACCCTGTTTTCCATGTCTTTAATCTTCCAATACCAGTGCAAGCAAGGGAGGCATAGTTCAGCGTATTCTAGCTTACTGAATTTCTTGGGATATTGTATTCCCTCTTATGCTATCATTGGCCCTATGAATGGGAATAATGACTTTTAGATGGGCTACTGCCTGTCTGGTAAGATACTTCAAGGCAATGACGTCGTGAGATTGACTTTGGAAATTTACTATGTGTGTTGAAGATATGGAATTCAGAAAGAAGGCAAGGAAAGCCGTCTTTGATTGGAAGCTATATAGGAGCATGTCCTCTGCAAACGAGTCCCGTTTATGATGATGTTGGCGACAGAATACTCCCCTTAATATCAGGGTTGTTGAGTATGGCATTTGCTAATGTTTCCATGACCATGATGTAGAGAAATGGGAAAGGGGACATCCCTGCTTGTGCCATTGTAAATGTGGAGGAGTTGGTCAAATTTTCCATTAATGCGTATTCGTGGCTGTGGTTTGTCATAGAGCGCTAGGATTTTAGAGATGAAGGTCAGTGGTACACCTATATGGTGTAGATGGCCTCATAATTGCCAGTCTAGGCGGTCGAACGCCTTTTCGGCATCAAATAGATAAGAGGATAGTGGGAGTTTGTTGCGTGGGGCATAATCCAATAGAAGGAGTTGTTTTTATGGAGTGTTATCTCTCCCCATCTCTACGGGAGGGACAAATCCTACTTGCTCCAGGTGGTAAGCTGGGAATTAGCGGACTATCCTATTTTGCAAAGTAATTTGGCATAGATTTCAGGTTCTACATTAATAGGGATATGGGACGATAGCTTGGGGGGCACTGTGAGGGTCTTGTCAGGTTTAAGGATTAGTGATATGTGAGCTCCTGCGTTTGTTTTGTGAAGGTTGTAATATCTGAGACAGAGTTGAAGGTGTTGGAAAAGATTGGCCGATAGTTTCTGAAAGGAACCTTTTATATATCCGAGTCCCGAGAAACCATCAGGTCGGGCTCTTGCCCTGCTGGGAGAGATTTAACAAACACAGCCAGATTTCCTCTGGGAGACTGTAATTGCTAGGTTATTTAGGGCCGCTGAGGAGATTGACGGTACTCCGTCTTTCTTATTGTCCCAAGAGCTCTGCAGAAGGGGGGGTATTCCAGGGGGGAGCAGTGTTTTTCCCCTAAATTGTATAGGTAGGAGTAGTATGAAGAAAGGTGGACAATGAGTGTCCGACTGAAGATGTGAAAGTGGAATTCGCGGAGATTGGCTATCTTTGAGATTAGGTTCTTGACTGCTTTGTTTTAATTGATCTGCCAGTAGGCGGCTAGGTTTATTACCATATTGGTACAAGGAGCGACTAGGCAGTCACGATGTTTTAGAAAAGATAAATCATAGGCACGTAGTTCAGATCTTTTGGAAACAATTTTTGGTAAATCTCACCATCGACGGAGGCTCGGTGGGAGGATTCCAATATTGAATCTCAGCCAGAAGAGTTCTTGATGCGGAAAGTGCGAGCCCGTTTTAGACTGGAGCCCATGTGCTATCAATACGCTCTGATGCTGCCTTTGAGCGTTTCCCTTTGATAGGGGGAGATTTGGTTATCTGTGGCATGATTTATCTGGAACTCTGATATGGCATGTGGTGATGTCTTGCTTAATTACGGGTCGGACTAAGAGGTTTTCATTCAATCTCCATGTAGGTATGGTCTGATCCGTGTCTGGGATCACAACCGACAAATATTATGGCAGTGTCCAGACCACAGTTGTGTTCCAATGTGTGAGGTAGGCGTTCCAGTCCCAGCAGGGATGTGTGACAAGGAAGGAAGTAGTCTATCCTGCTATATGATTTGTGGAGGCCGAGTAATGCTGTAATCTCTCACTGCAAGGGTGCAATAATACGCCATGCCATCCAAGAAGTTGCAGGGAATGGAGTTTTGCTTTCAGTTTGTTTAAGTTTGTTGCGGGAAAATAGCTGCGCTTTGAGGACAGTCAATGTCTGGGTTTAAGAGTTTAAGTTAAGGTCTCCACCCAATATGATCATACCCTCCCAAAATCTTGTAGTTTGTTAGAAGACGTAGCAAAAAGGAGATAGGGTCATGGTTAGGGGAGTAACATTCCACCAACGTGAAAGTTTACTGTATAGTACCCTTGAGGACCAGCAATCTACCATCTGTGGTCTGTTCTGTGTGGAGATGTGTTGAAATGGCAGCGAGGTAATGTATACCGATCGGCCACCCAAGAGATTGGCTCGGGTTATGGCTGAAAACCAGGTGGTCAAAAAATGTCTGGAGGGCATGTGCGACGAAGGCAGCCGAGGCTTAAAGTGCTCTCTTGTAGAAACATATCTGATTGCCCTGTTTGTGCATGTCAGACGTACCTGTGACCCCTCTTTTTGGGGGGCTTTGAGTCCTTGTACATTCCAAGAAGCGGAGTGTACTCTAGCCATCGGGAAGGGATGATAAGCTGTCTGAAAATCACCACGACTTCCAATCCTGCAAATAGAGAACAAGAATAAAAGGAAAGACGGGAGAGTGAGGGGGTCACCATATAACAAAAACCTACATTTTGAGAAAGAACAAATAAGAACCACAACCCTGGGCGGCATGGAGTAAAACCGCAGAGTGGTGACTAGTAGTCAACAAAGACAAGAACGAAAAACGTCGTCGCCTATGTGGGGGGAATCTAGAAAATCTAGAGGGAGGGGGATCGCGCCAAGGGGTCATGTGTGATTTATGGAACGCTTAATCTCAACATTTATAGTACAAAACAATAGGAGCACAGGGCAGAAACGTGAACTGTAGAAAACGGCAATTCCACATGGAGCGAGGTGGTAATCAGATATTACTTATGCACGGTAAAGGGCTGTCCCATCCAGGTAACAAACTGAATCTGTCTATCCAGTAAAGTGAGGTACATTAATAAGTCCAAATCCAAAAGCGTAGATAAGTTACTAAACTAAAGGAAATAACGAACAACGCCAAAACACAGAGTATAAGGAGTGCCATCCTTTTTGTCTTCAACGAGGGGGTATGGACCGTCTTATCGCTCTTCTTTTCTTAGCTAGCGGCCTGCCATGGGATGAAGGATGGTAATCCGGTATCGGCGGGAAGGGTGGGATCTGTCCCAATGGGTCTAGTTCCACCTCCGGATCCCAAGGGCTCTGGAAAAGGCTGTAAGATCCGTGGGGAGCGTTAGAATAATGAGCTTGTCTTGTCCGGCCGACCTTCAGTTTAAACCGTATCCCAGGTATAAGGCGATGTTTGCCTCCGCCAGTGCTTTTAGTCAATGGTCTTAAGGATCTTCGGTCTTGCAAGGGTTCGGCTGCATCAAGTCGGAAATAGGGAGACTGGGAAGCCCATCCATGTCAATCTGGCCCAAAGCTCTTGCCTTCTGCATAATCCTCTCTTCTTGGCAGGTAGAAGTGTATTCTACAGAGGAACTCCTATGTCTGGTCAAACCGTCGTATTTTCTGGTGCCAGGGTCCTGTGGATGCGATCTTCTCATGTCTGTGGGTCGTCGTTACCTAGGATGTTATTGATAGCGTATCACAGTGGTCCTTAGGTCTGAGTGCCCACAGATTCTGGGATACCACGTATACGGCTATCTATTTCGTCTGTTTCTGTCCCTCAGTGTCGCTTCTTAACCCAGACCTTCTTGCAAGTATGTCCTGACTGGTTGCCCACAACTTCCTGAGGGCCTTTACGGGTGCAGATGTTAGCGCAGCTGTAGAGTCTCTACAGGATCAACGGACTTTGAACTGTAGAAGACCATGAGACCATCCTTGAGTTCGGCCATGTCTTGCTTGTGCACGGTTTCAAATTTTTTGCAACATCTTTGTCATATCCCCTTGAAGAGGAGAGTATTTTCTGATGGACGGAGAGATTCAGGGTCGTCATGCCACTTTCCTGATGCTCTGGATTCTACCCTTCGGCTGAGAAATCCGATCCGCCTGTCCGTCCCGTGCCTGGGTCTTAGATATAGCTCCAGACTGATTAGAGTTAGATTTGTTGCCAGAAGATGGGGTTCTGGGGGGTGAGTCTGAAGTTTGTCTGAAAAATCGGCCAATATCTTTTTTAGATCTAGAAGTGGAAGGTGTTTGTCTTGTGGACGACATTTTACGTGTGCTGGAACGACCCATGAAAAGCAGCGGTAAATGTGTAGGATGTATAGGGTAAATGGCTTGCGACGTGATTGATGGACGGTCAGATCAATATATGGCAATGTATCACTGAAGCGTGTCGACCACTGGCAGGGTACGAGAGGTATTGACACTGTATGTCGGGTTGAGGTATGTCAGGGCATGCGCGTGAGCTGAATATGAACAGCAATTGAGGATTTGACAAGTCCCTGGCTCTTGGCTGTATGAACTCAAGGTATCCTGAACGGGTGTCAGTTGAGGCAGCGTATAGAGCAGGTCAGAGAGGACAGCACTCACAGTTGAGGATCACAGTTGAGGATCACAGTTGAGAATACTTTGGCTGTCGGTGTCACTATCAATGATAGTTGTAGAGCTAGTTCACATAGGAGTACAGTCAGTCAATGAGCATATGTGGGGGGCCTGGGTATGAGCCAGACCACCGAATTGAAACAGGTTTTCTTGTGGATCCCAGGGAACGCTTGGAGGGAAACCGCCCAGGAGGCTTGTGGAATGATGGTACAGGGAGGCCAGGCAAGTAGGCCGAAACCTGGGACAGGATTTGAGAATTTAAATTTCTGCTGCTGGACTCAGACAGCGTGGCCCAGTGGGATAGAGTGTCCTATGTGAGCTCCAGAGACTGCAGGCCACTCCGGTGGCCAGAAGAGGTGAGCTGCTGCAGGGGGGCTACAGTGGAGGGGATTGTAGCTAGGCCCAATCCGGGGGCTAAATTTTTTGGCCTCCTACGCCAAAGTCAAGGCTGATGGTCTGCTG